>JAOSBN010000009.1:12992245-13007522 GCA_027563595.1 Erythroxylum suave
AGCTAAATTCAACTCTCGCTTGATTTAGAAATGAAAATGTGAAATTAAATCTTTTTCTATGTCTGATTATGTTATTTCAAAGATTGGAAAAATGAAATATATATGTGCATGTTTTTTTGTTAAGATTGCCAATGGTTGTAGTATTGGAATAGCATGTTAGAGTTAGAAGGATTCGTTTGCGCTGACGTCACAACACAGACGCAAGGGAAAATATAAAGGAGGAGTTTCGTCTGTGCTGATGTCACAACACAGAAGCAAGGGAAAATATAGAGGAAGAGTGTCGTCTGTGCTGACATCACAACACAGACGCAAAGGAAAACACAGATGGAAGGAATTGTCTGTGATGACGTCAGAACATAGACAATAGGCAAAGACAAATGCAAGGAAGACAGAAGATAAAACATAGACGATAAGAGGTCAAACCCAGACGATAAAAAGTTAAAGACAGACGATAAAACACAGACGATAGGAGGTTAAGGACAGAAGATAAAAAATCAAAGATAGAAGATAAAACACAGCCGAAAGGAAAGATAGACGATAGATGTCAAACATAAACCACAAAAAGTCAAACACAGACGATAAGCAAAACACAGAAGAAGAAGTTAAGAAGTTATGCTAATTGTTCCGAAGAATGTACATATGCAATTTATGGACTCACCAACGCTATTCTTGGACATACTGAGGCTTGAATGGAGATGAGCTCAACAAGGGGGTTAGTTTTGAAGGCAAGGGTTGTGTAAATGTTTGGATATCCGAATACGATAGTCGGGCTCCGAAAACGGGGTCCGACAGGCAACTTTGGTATGATTCCTCTGAGTATATGCAATTCATTAACTATGATAATAGGGTCACTTGAAATCAATTACCGTGTCAAAAAGGATGTGGATAGTCTATTACCAAAGTGGTAATGAAATTCTAGCTTGACAATTTCCCTCAGCTTGAGAATATTTATCAGTCTATGAAGAATTGTATTCAGGCTCCATCAACCAAAAATTAGCATGTAAAAGATAGTGAGCATGGATTCATTTCACCCATAAAGTCTACTTATCAGTCATTATCCTCTATATCCTCTTTATCATGAGCATTTTGTTTGTAACTTTGATTGATAATATACATAGGCCCCCTTAATCTTTAGTTATACATAACTACTTCCACTTTACTTTAGATAATGTTTTTCTTATATCACTCCTGGACTAAAGGAAGCTTTTTTTAGATTGATTTAACAATTTTCGAGATAAGTTTGACATATGGTGACCAATATGTGTGGTGGATATTAATTATTAAATTGATCAATTAAAGCCTACCTGCAATTATAAGGATCTTATTGTAGATAGTATTTTTTTGTAGCTTTTCAATCAATAAAGTGAACTTTGCTTGTATAGGCCCTTTGGAGGAAATTGGAATACTTAGATATGTTAAAGGGGCCTCATATATTTTAAACTAGTGAAGCTAGAAAGCCATGAAGCTTTATTTTAAGCATTAGATCTAATGTAGAAATGGCTTTTATTTTGTTCATAGATAGTCATGACATCAACCTAAATGAGTCTAAACCTGAAGTGAGTGTGTTAATAGAATTAGCATATGCTTTGGAAAATAAAATGAGATCATCAACAAAATTTAAATTTCATAATCTCAAAGACATCCATTTATAATGGAACTTAAACTCATAACCTTGAGAGATAACCATATTAACCAGTCTAGTAAATACTTCCATACTTAAGATAAAGAGATAAGGAGATAGAGAGAGGGTTTCTCTGTCTCATACCTTTAGCATCCTTGGTTACCTTAGTAGGGTCTTCATTCACTAAAATGTAAGAAGAAGTACAAGTTATACATTATTTAATATAACCCATAAATATATCATGAAAACTAAACGCTTTTAGAGTGTTTAGAATAAAGCTTAAATAAATAGAGTTAAAAGCTTTACGAAAATCTATCTTGATGCCAAAATTCTCACTTAAGTGTTTTTCATTAAAATTCTTGAAGAGCTTGTTATCCCTAATTTACCTCCTCTTTATAAAAGCTTCTTAATAGGAATTAAAGAGACAAGTTACAGAATCTTTGACTTTTCAAGCTAATAACTTTGAAATAATTGTATACATGCATTACAACATGATATAGCCTAAAATCTTTTAGAGAAGTTGAAGAAGTTACCTTAGGGATAAGTGTATGAAGGTTGTTAAGTTCCCTTAGCATTATTTATGAAGGTTCTTAAGTTCCCTTAGCATTCTTCCATTTTGAAAGAACTCGAGCATTATTTTTATAACAATGGTCTTAGTACCTAGCTATATTTGTTTAGGAAAAAAAAAACATATTCAGACTATCAAGGCTTGAAGCTTTATTTAGATTTAGAGAACAAAGAGAAGCTTCAACATCATTTCCATTTAAAGGTCTTGAAACCAAGTTTGTAGCTTATGGTGAATATATTGGATGAATTAAGTGGTAGAAAATTAGTTAACAAGAGGGCCAAAGGTGTTAGAGAAATAGTTGGAAACTTTTTGCTTAATCTCATATTACGAATCAATCATTATGACGTACTCCCTTATGATAGATGTAATCCTGTTATAATTTTTCCTTACCAACATTGAATTTATAAAAGAAGTAAGTGTTTGTATCACCATTTTAAGCCATTGATTCTTTGATCTCTTTATCATAAGTGAACAATTGATGTTTGGGGCCGAGTTATATCGAATTAGAGTTGCTTTCTCCTCATAGTAAAGATACATATCATTAGACTGCATATAAAAGGAATATTGGATCTTACTTAAATTGTTCCCAATATTAGCCATTACTTTAGAGGTGTTACTAAATCTTTTCTTATTAAAAAGTTGAGCTCATATTTGGTCTACTTTAACTTTCTCAAACAAATGAACATCTTATGCCCCTGAAAATTAGCCTCAAGCCCCTTTAGGATATTTACCTCAAATCTTTTAACTTTCAGTAGGGAGTTATTAAATCTATAATGGAAGCTTCTCCTCCTATAAATAATTAAGCAATTTTTGAACAAAAATTGGAGTAATTTTTGAAACTAATTGGTTGTTAAAAGAAGCTTTACTCTTTGGGAATGCAGAGATATAGTGTGAATTCACTAAAGCTCTATCAATTTTCTTCCTTAATGGTCATTGTGCCTTTTGTTTGATGCTCTATATGAAAAATGACCTTAATTTTGAGATCAATGACCTAAGTAGAGCTAGTGTAATCCTTGGAATCTTTCAAGTAATTTTGGGGTAAGCATTTTCTTAAAGATGACAACTAGACCTGGTCTAAGGCACCACCTTTATATGCAAAACAACATCGTTTTTTTTAAATGACATCGTTTTGACATTTTAAATTGAAAAAAAGTTAAGACATGCTAAGTTGGGTTTAGGTTGCGTCTGGTCTAGTAGGGCTTTGACCCATTGCCATCTTTACTTTTAAGAGAAATAATAAGTTGTTGAAATTCCTTAGAATAATCTAAGGATAAATCTTAATTTTCCTAATTTCATTTAGTTTATTCCATAAAGGAATTATCTAGAAAGCAAGGTTGAAAGCATATACAAAAGCAACTTGAAAATGAATATTTTGTTATTTCAACTTAAGATATAAACAAACCATTTAATCAGTTATAATTGTGTGATAAGCTTCCAAATTTTCAGGATAAAAAAAGATCACAATCCTAGCACTATAGTTATGGTTTATAATGATTGGTTGGTGATTTTTCACAAAGTTTAAGTTGTTACAATGATTCTTCTTAAGTTTAGTTTCTAAAACACCAATGAACATTGGTTTATTATCCTGAATATAATTTATTAAAACTTGTTGTTTGATGAGGCTATTAGGCCTTCTAATGTTCCATGAAAGAATTAACATTAGGAAGGAGAACTTATCTTACCTTTCTTCTTTCTTTTAGACTTCCTATTGTTTATACTATTAAAGTCTTTATCCATCATAGATTCTTCCATTATTTTGTCAATAGAGGAGCAAACAGAACTCCTAGCACTTAGATAAGCTATCTCTAAGGGAGTTACAAAAGTTTTTGAGGTAATAATTGAAGTAACATGGTCACAATTCTCCTTACCTTATTAAAATCCTAGTTGTTCAACTTATTATTAATTTCAGTTTGGTATAGAAGAACCTAGTATTTTTTCCTCACTAAGTCATCATCAGGTTGAGGATTAACACAAGAAACCTCAGTTGCCTTTTCAACATGACTTCTACATTAGTCATATTAGTCTTTTTCCCCTTTTTAGTTGCCTCTTCAATATGATGGACTCCATTAAGATAGTCTTCTACATTAGTCATATCAGTCATGTTCCACTATTTAGTCATTTCAACACCATTCCATTCTTGCCTACTATTATTACTTTTATTTTCCATATGCATTAGCTCCTCTTATTCTCCAATAACTTACCATTAAGGCACCATTCCTTATTATGTTAAACAATATTATGTCTCTAAGAATAAATGACTGAAACTTCATCCTTAAAAAGGTTATCATTTTCATCTATTCTCATCAAAGGGATAATATTAGGAAGACATGTTTAATTATCCATAATAGCATAAATCCTAGCATAATTTAGTTACGAGATACATTAAGGTTCACTATAAGTTGCCAAAATGGAAAATACAAATAAAGAAAAAAAAGAAAAGGGAGGGTCAAACTTTCTTATAATTTTGAATTTCTAAAAATAATTCAATTAAATCTTTTTCATTCTAGCTGTGATTTTGTCAAAACATATATGTTTCTAATAAAGATGGCAAGATGACTTAATTACTTTTGTGTTCCAACATTTCAAGAGAATGATATAAATGTTAATCTATAAAAGAATCTAACTTTATTTGAGGTTTTGTAGCTTAAAACATGGTCTCCACTCTTGCAAGAAAATTAGTTTACTATTAAAATATCATGAACTTGCTTTTGGGATCCTTTGAACTTGATATGGAGAGTCAAATTTAGAGAGGAATATGTTGTCTTTATTAATTATAACTTTATTAAGGCCATGCTTATTCCACTATTTTTGAGCCAAAGAGTTTGTAAAAGTGAATGGTGGCCTCCTTTCTAGAAAAATCAATCAATGTGGCTTCCCATTTGCTAACTAATTCTTTCAAATGTTCATTTTAAGGCAAATACAAGTTTTTCATTTGAAAAAGAGTCTCTTAACACTTAGAGCCATAATTTTTAGATAAGAGGTTTTCTAATAGACTAATTAATTAGAAAGGATAGCCTAAGGTGAGAGAATAATATGGGCCTAGATAAGAAGGATAAAGTCATGTAGGGGTTACTTAGGAAGAGGTGAAGTAAAGGGAGTCAAAAGCTTCTAAAGAAATGGGTACATTGGATGACATTTTCTAGTAAAGGAAACAAATGATAGTTCTACAAAGTGAAGGGGTAAGACCTAGAAAGAACTAAAGCTGAAATAAGTTAAGAAAATGAAGGAATCAAGATACAAATCTAGAAAGCCAAGGACATTCTAATAAGGAAAGTTGGACACTCCAATAAGGAGAGTTGGATAGAAGATGTAAAATAAGGGAAAGGGGAATGGAAGTGTATGGTAGAGTAAGAGGAAGAGGATAGTAAAATAGAGAATGAAAATAGGTTGTCCGAAGTTTAAAATGTATAGGAAAATGAAATCATTTTAGGTAAAATGATGTCATGTTTTATTTTTAGTTTAAAATTTTTTTGGTTGAACTAGGTCAATCGAGTTTAGCTCTGGGTGGGCCTGACCCGATCTAATCAAACGATGTTATTTTTAATTTTAATTAAAAATTAAAAAATTTTCGAATTTAGCCACATCAAACTGGGCTTAAGCTTTGGTAAGCCCAACCTATTGTCATCCTTAAGTTTGAGAAGAACACGAGAAGCTAAAGATGAAGTAACAAAGAAGAGAAAGAAAACTACTATGTAAAATCATGCACCAAATATGAAGAATTTCAAGTACAACATTAACAACATGATTCAAAAATAAGATTTTTCCAATACTCAATTTTGTTAAAATTTAACATATTAAATAATAGAGAGAGAAAAAAAAGATCCTTTCTAGTAGTTAGATTTATAATCTTTTTATGTAAGATTTTTTTAAAGAAAGACGTATCATTGAAAAATCATGAGACTTCTAAAATAATAAAAGTCATGAGAAGATTAACTTCTGAATTATTTTTAATAAGATTTTTTTTCATGTTCGTTTTATAAATCAAACATTTATATCATTATAATTAAGATAATACGATGGAGTTAGAAAAAAATTGACACAACGAGTTTCAAGTTAAATTTGTTGTTTTATTTTGGTCTCTCTTATTTTAAAAAATTGAAAATAATTAATTGTAAAATTGATTTATTATAAAGCGACTTATTTTTTAGTGTACAGCAAAATATAGTGAACAACGATTCTACAAAGTTAACATGAGTCTTTAGATATTATAAACTAGACAAAATAAACAAATTTTTTGAAAATTCTCTCTTATCCACAAATCAACTAAAATTGAAAATAATTAATTGTAAAATTGATTTATTATAAAGCGACTTATTTTTTAGTGTACAGCATAATATAGTGAACGACGATTCTACAAAGTTAATATGAGTATTTAGATATTATAAACTAGACAAAATAAACAAATTTTTTAAAAATTCTCTCTTATCCCTAAATCAACTGCCTCTAAGACCGCACTGATGAGCTAAAAGCAATTATTAACTAAATGATAGGAATCTTTTCCTGATTCCTGTACCGCATCGATCTAAATTCTCCATGCTTGCCTGTCTTGTCCGCCGATGGCTTTGCCAAGTCTTACACACGATAAAGCATCTCCATACAATTGCCATATGTCAGACGTTATGGCCGTCAGGTGTCCATGTCACCCAGCTCAATCAGCAACGTAATAAAATTTTGTTTTATCCTATAATTCATTAATTTGTAACGCCGTCTTGGGCCCCTCGTTGCCCATGTACGTTTGACTGGTCGTTGGGCTTTTAAATTAGTTCTTTCCCTCTTTCTTACATTGCATTGCACTAAGGACAGTTCAAAAGACATGAAACTAAACAAAAACCGGTCAAGTCATATAGACATAAATCAAAGTTTCAATAACGTCATGACATGTACCTCTCAAGACGTTTGAAGTTACCTAGGTTTTTCTTCATGTTACAAAGCGACACGATTAAGCAGTTGTTTACTTTATTGTAATAAAAATAAAGGAGATGTCATTAATGTTTTGATTGTGGACGGTTAGCTTTGATCCTTGAATTGGTTGGAAATGTTGACTTGGGAAGCGAATCACTTGTTCCACTTTTGTTGTTGAGCAAAACATCTGTTGTATTTTTACTATTCTAACCCTATTTCTACACATTTACGTGAAATCAACAATTCCTTTGCCAAATTCTTGAAAAACAGCTCCTGAAAAGTGTTTGATGGCACTTTCAAATGAATCCCCTATTCTATTTTTATTGTTCCAACTCTGTTTCAACTCATCTCATCCATACATTTATATAGCAATTTGATTACACTTTCATTGGTTCCAATGTAGAATTTTCTGCAGATAATTGGCCTTGATAAACAGAAAAACAAACTAAAGCAATTCCTTTAAAATCTCAGAAAGTTCATCCCTTTAACCAAAAAAGACACAACAGAAAGTTTATTTTGAGAAGGTCTTCCGTTCCCTACTGTGTACAACTAGATACGTACTAAGGAAACGTTTTGGCAAAGAACACACATAGATATAATATGTTGGCCAGACCTTTAATGCAATTACTTATATGAGAGGAAAAGAAAAACATCTATAGCAGGCGGAGATTCCAGGATTGGACGACGCTTAGACCATGATTTGACGAACTTTGTACCTCTTGGAGAGTTGCTGTTGTTGCTTACTAGTTTGTTCTGACTGGAGAGAATGTCTTCAAGTTCATATCTTTTTGACAGGTTGTGTATGTTACTCTTTGATTACTTTCTTGGCTCAATCCTTTTGCCATATTTTTTCAAGCAATTTTCTTACGAATTTACTGGCTAGCATGTTGTAATCCATAATCTAATCTTCACTTTATAGGGAAAGCTGACAGTAATAGTGTACCAGTCCAGGCCATTAATATCATAACCACGTAGTCATGAAATAGCATAATCAACAGCTTCTGGGAATTCTCCCTTCAAAGGTCAGAAGAACCCTTATAAAACACATTTTCAGCCTAAATTAGTCTACATAAGCTGTGTGGATACCCGGTCATAAGTTCTCTGACTTATTTAACATTAATTTAACGATCACATATAACTGTCATTTTTGGCTTCAAAAAGTGGGGCGTCAGCTTGATTAATTAGCACAAGCCAACATACCGACATATCACATCAAAGAGAGAATGCTTGTCGAACCACCAAAAATATTCATCAAAATTAAAAACATATTACCATGAAGATGTCTCACACCCCTGTGGTTTTGTTCAATCTAAATTTAAAGATCGACAACGCGCATGTAAAAATTTGACATAAAAGAATTGAATCCACCGAGATCCAACCTTTTCAATCACTGGCCTCTGTTCACGTATCTGTATATTAACCTGTTCACTGAACCTTTTGAAATAAATAAAAAATAAGAAGAAAAATAATACAACCAGGTTAATATTAAGAATCTGTCAGCTCACTAGAACAAGCAAGTTTAAGATTGAGTTAATTAAGGACGTCTTATCACTTTAATCAAACTTTTTGTTCATTATATTTCTATATAATCTTATTTTACATCCAAATGATGTGGCTTGTGAGTCTTTTAGGTACCTAATAAGATTAACCACTCAATTTTAATACGCGAACATGGGGCCATCATGAACAGTAATGTCGATATTCTATAATGTGGGTTATTGTTCTTTTTCCTTCCATGTAATTCGATCAATTAGCGGAAGCTTATTTATTAATCTCTGAGTTTGCATTTTCTTTTATATTTCTCTCTTCTAAATCTGGAAGCTATAGATTTTAGATCCATTGCATCTTTGAAGTCTTTGTATAAAATTGCTTGAAGTACTTTTTCAAGTTAATATATTGTGAAAATCACTACCAGATTGATGTGTACTTGGCACTTAGCAACTTACCATTTTCTATATGGCTGACTATGCTATGCCGGCCATGCCCGTATAATTAATTGAGCAATCTTCAGAAATGTTGGTGTTATATCATAGACCATCATCCTTGCCTAAGCTTAACTTATCCTTACCCTCGTTAAAGAAACTCTTCCCTCCGTCATCACCACCCACATAACTCTCTTTGATTTCTTTGATCGGTGCTGGCTAGTTCAATGACGAAAGGAGGGTATGAAGTGGTTCATGGGGCTCTTGATATCATTCAACCCCATGAACCATGGGACTATGCTTCTCTTGGATTTCCAGCTCAGGTTTCTCGTTCCTCGCCTAAGCCAGGAACTGAAAATCGGAATGTCAACTTGGAGAAGAACGAGCTCTCTGTGTGGGTAGAACATGTAACTAAGCAACTCATAAGTGACCTGCCTGACACGGCAAGTGAAAGCTTGCAAGGCGATAGTTCAATGGTCTACGAGGATAATAATGTCGTCCAATCGCTATTGGGTGATCAATACAGACCAAGAAAAATCATCAAAAGAAGTTACTTTGATGGCAATGGGGAGGACTTTCCATGGTGCAATGAGCTTGGAAGTCAAGCAAATCTTTGTGAAAATCGAGAAACTGCAAGAGGTATATGTTTGACTAGAACAGACGAGCGGAATTTGAGCCTCATAACCCATCTCTTGGACTGTGCTGTTGCCATATCGGTTGATAATCTCGGCGAAGCTCATAAAATGTTGCTCGAGCTCTCCCAAATGGCATCTCCATATGGCCCTTCTGCTGAGAGAATTGTGGCTTATTTTGTTAAGGCCATGTCAAGTAGGGTCATCAACTCTTGGCTTGGTATTTGCTCTCCACTGATCAACCACAAAAACATTCACTGTGCCTTTCAAGTCCTAAACAATGTCTCTCCTTTCATCAAATTCGCACATTTTACCGCGAACCAAGCAATCCTTGAAGCTTTCCAGAGGCGAGATAGAGTACATATCATCGACCTTGATATCATGCAAGGCTTGCAATGGCCAGCCTTATTTCACATCTTAGCAACCAGAATGGAAGGTCCTCCACATGTTAGAATGACAGGTTTGGGTAGTTCAATGGAGATCTTAACAGAAACCGGAAATCAACTTTCCAATTTCGCTAAAAGGCTTGGCATGCCATTTGAGTTCCACGCAGTTGCGAAGAAATTTGGAGAAATCGATGTCTCAATGATACCAGTCAGGAGAGGAGAGACAATAGCGGTGCATTGGCTACAACACTCACTCTATGACGCCACAGGATCCGATTGGAAGACGATGAGACTGCTGGAAGCATTGACACCAAGAGTAATCACCTTGGTTGAGCAAGACATCTCACATGGAGGCTCTTTCTTGGACCGTTTTGTTGGCTGTCTACATTACTACTCCTCATTATTCGATTCGCTAGGTGCATACTTACCCTGTGACGACTCCAGCAGGCTTAAAGTAGAACATTGCCTTCTCTACAGGGAAATCAACAACATATTGGCCATAGGAGGACCTGCTAGGAGTGGAGAGGAGAAGTTTAGACATTGGAGGAGTGAGTTTGCTAGAAGCTCTTTTCTGCAAGTTCCCATGAGTGGTAATTCCATGGCACAAGCCCAACTTATATTAAACATGTTCCCTCCTGCTCATGGTTATAGTCTGGTACAAGGCGATGGGACATTGAGGCTTGGATGGAAGGAAACTAGCTTGTTTAGTGCCTCTTCTTGGACCTCACAAGCTTCAAGATAGCTGGGAAAACTAATTGATTGCTTTAACTTCATGTCTTTCAAATTGTGAGAATGAGTTGCTGAGATTGTTTCCCGTGCTGTTCAGATATGATATCGAAGTAGCAAGCTAGCTAGGTTAAATCAGTTGTAGGAATTGTACATTGGACGTCCTTTAACTTGTCAACGACGCCCTAAGATTTTGTCACGAATGAAGGGGTGGATTTTTTCTTGTATTCTGTTATTAGAAAAAAGACCAATATATACAAGTGAGTTAAGTCAACTCACCCACTAATAGTTAGAGATTGATTATAATTGTGGAGATATCACAACTGGAAGTAGAGTTAGTATTTTGGCCTTACTCTAATACAACTTCATTGAAATTCAATGGAAAAGACATGAGTTAATTAAGTTTCAAGCTGAGTTTGGACTTAAATTTAAAATTTTTTTTAATCTTTGGAATAGATTTAGGCCAAGTTTAAGAAAAGCTCGATTAGATTTAAAATCTTTTGAGTTGTTGCTAATGCTAGTTGGAAGATATGGCCAACTTGTAACTACAAAAATAGCATTTAACAGTCCTCTCTCTTCTTGCCCCAAGTACAAGGGTACAGAAAATAATAAATTTGGAATGATAAATGAGGAATTGTTTTCGAGCAAGGGACTTAGTGAGAGAGTCAACAAATTTAGTCTATAATATGAACGTGAGATATATGAAACTGTTTACGAGACACTTGATCACTTACAAACTGAAAATTAATAGCAATGTACTTTATATATGTGAATGAAAAACAAGATTAGAATACAAGCCTCTAACATTGTTGTAGAAAATTATGGGAGGTGCTTAAAATAAAGTCGCAAATTCATTCATCAAGTTATTCAACCAATCTAGTTCAACAGTAGTAGTTGTAATTGTATAATAATCAATTTCGGTGAAGAACCAGTCTATAATAGTTTATTTCTTAGAGCTCTAACTAGGGAGGTTGAAGCTAGGAAAGATAGCATAAGTCGAAGTTGAATGATGCATATTGATATCATTATTAGAGAATATATAAGGTTAATATTGTAATTGTGTATAGTAGGTCAACTTCCTACTTTGGAGGATCTCCCTTGTATAAATATTTGATATTCACGAGTAATACAAGTCAAGTCATTATCTTCAATCTGTCATGGTATCAGAGCAGTACGGTCCTAGGGTTTTCAGCCGCCAACTATTTTTTGCTTCTTTTTCATCTCTATCACAAGTCTCTACCATATGAATTACTTTGTACTTCTCTGCTTATGTCTACAGTCACAGATATGTCTACCCACACAAGTCCAACACTTCCAAATCAATTTGATCCCACCAAGCCTCTCATAATTTTGAACATCACACATCACAATGCTATCAAACTCACGCCTCACAATTATCTTATTTGGCGTCGTCAGTTTGAGTCGCTTCTCACAGGTTAAAATCTTCTATCATATGTTGATGGGTCTGTCGCCCCTCCACCGGAATTTCTCACTGTCTCGATTGAATCTGCTACGCCATCTTCAGAGATCATAGTTACTACAGTGGACAATCCTACGTTTCAGACGTGGAAACAACAGGATAGTCTCATCCTCACTGTCCACCGAACCATCCTCACTGTCCTCCTCGGTTCGGTCAAGCAGGCAGTGGCTCCTCTCCTTCACACCGCTCCTTCATCACGTACAACATGGGTTATTTTGCAAGATACATACGCAAAACCTTCATGAGGACATGTCAAGCAATTAAAACAGCAGATCAAATCACTGGTTCAAGGTTCTTCTTCTATTTCTGACTATTTACTCAATCTGAAATCAAAGGTAGATGAATTGGCATTAATGGGATCACCTCTTTCTCACGAGGACTTTGTGGACAAAATATTAGAGGGACTCAATCCCAGCTTTTAGTCAGTAATCGATGGGGTTAATGCTCGGGACACACCACCATCCTATGAAGAGCTATATGAAAAATTAATCATGAAGGAGCTACAGATTCTTCAGTCAGCCCCAGCTGCTCTCCCATCATTCCCAGTCACTGTGAATTCCACTACAGGTTCACAAAAGAACAAATAATGGCGTCCTTGTCCACCTGCAGTCTCTGGGTTGTCGTCCTCAACTGCTTTAAGCCATTGGAATTCCACTTCCACCGCAACACCACCTCAGTCATCCCAACAGTTTCAATCTCGTCCCTCTCGTCTTCCCTTTCAAGGCTACTGTCAAGGGTGTTGTGCCCAGGGACACCGGATCTCAGACTGTCCCCACTATCAACCAACTCCCCGGTCATCACAGGTGCCTTTCCCGGGTCTTCAGACTTCGACTAGGCCTCTCACTCCTCGGCCATTTGCTCCAACCCCCTGGAAACCACATGCTGCATACACAGTCTCCTCACAACCCTTGCTTCCCACCCCAACTGCCTATGCCACATCATCGTATCCTTCTTACCCAACTTCTCCACAGCCACCGCCCTCCCCCTCATGGCTGCTCGATTCTGGAGCTTCTCACCATGTCACCAATGACCTTGCCAATCTCTCCCTCCATACTCCTTATCCAGAACATGATCAAGTAACCAGCAGCAATGGCACATCACTCCCTATCCGTCACAGTGGTTTTGCCTCTTTGCCTACTCCTACGTTCAATCTTCATTTAGACAATATTTTACATGTTCCTAGTGTTCGACAAAATTTACTTTCTGTTTATCAATTGTGCAATTCAAATAATGTTGCTATTGAATTTACTAGTTCTGGTTTTTGTGTGAAGGATCGATGCACGGGAGCCAGTCTTTTGACAGGTCCAACTAGGGATGGAGTGTACCAGTGGCCGACACAATTCTTCTCATCTCCACCGATCATTACATTCTCCACTGCCAGCACTTCTCAATCTGTATGGCACAGTGGGTTAGGGCATCCGTCTTTATTAGTGTCCAAGCATATTCTTTCTAGGTTTGGCTTGTCAGTCACTACTTCTGTGAATAATTCACCGTGTAATGCGTGTCAGTGCAATAAGAGTCATAAACTGTCTTTTGGCGAGTCCACACTTGTGTCCACTCGTCCACTCGAGTATATTTTTTTTGATGTTTGGACTTCTCCACTTTATTCCAATGAACACTACAAATATTATGTTCTCTTTGTGGATCACTATACCAAATTTATGTGGTTGTTTCCTTTGCATCGTAAATCTGATGTTCATGATATCTTTGTTAAGTTTCATGCACTTGTTGAAAATTACTTCCATCAGAAAATAAAATGCTTTTACTCAGACAATGGTGGTGAATTTATTTCCTTAGCTTCATATCTAGCAACTCATGGCATATCTCATTTCACCACACCTTCCCATACACCTGAACATAATGGTTATTCGGAGCGCTGTCATCGACATATTGTTAAGACGGGTCTTACGCTCCTTATGCATGCCTCCATGCCTCTTACGTACTGGCCACATGCCTTCCAAACTATCGTCTATCTCATTAATCGCTTACCTACATCCACACTTCAAATGTCCTCACCCTTTGAAAAATTGTTTGGTACCTCCCCCAACTACTCAAAATTTTGAGTCTTTGGCTGTCTGTGTTATCCGTGGCTTCGTCCTTATATATCGCATAAACTTGACCCCAAATCAGTTCCCTTTATGTTTCTTGGCTACTATAAGACTCAGAGCGCCTATCTATGCCTAGATCCTGTCACTTCCAAAATTTATGTCTCCCGTCATGTCCAGTTTGTAGAGTCTATCTTTCCCTTCAAGTTTCACGCTTCCTAACTTCCTCGTCCTACCTCTGATACTTCTTCCAATTGGTGTCCCCCTATTTATGTCCTTCCCCCTGTCTCATTGTCGGTTCCTACGGTACACTCTCCATCCCCGACTACACTGTCTCTGGCTACCTCCGTGCCAGATTCTTCAGACGAGGCTCTGCCCACTACATCTGTTTCACCCTCTTCTCCTTCCCTGCCACTACCACCTGTTCCCTCATCAAAAAATATTCATCCTATGACCACCTTTGCCAAAAATAACATCACCAAACCCATCACTAAACTTAACCTTACCGCTCAACTTCACGCCTCTCCTGACTTTGAACCAACCACTGCCACCCTAGCTCTCAAAGATGTCAGGTGGAGAAAAGCTATGTCCGAAGAGTTTGAGGCCTTGATGAGGAATGGGACTTGGGAATTGGTACCTCCTGAGTCGGCACAAAATCTTGTTGGTTGTAAGTGGATTTTTCGTGTGAAACATCACTCTGATGGTTCTGTTGACAGGTACAAGGCTTGACTGGTCGCTAAAGGGTTCCATCAACGACCGGGGGTACATTTTCAGGAGACTTTTAGTCTTGTGGTCAAACCTACAACCATACGCTTGGTGCTCACTATAGCTCTTACACGTGGCTGGTCCCTACGTCAGCTTGATATTAACAATGCCTTTCTCCAAGGCTCTCTCCAGGAGGAAGTCTATATGTCGCAGCCTGATTGACCCAAATTTATGCTATAAATTGGCCCTACTTTCTTAAGTATTTATGCATTTGTTGACTCCTAATTCAT
>JAOSBN010000009.1:13007622-13022079 GCA_027563595.1 Erythroxylum suave
TTCAACTGACTAATTTCCTCAAATCTATCAATAGATACTTTTTTCTTCATATCATCTACTTGTTTCTTAAGACAGACATTTTCTTTTTCTAACACTTCCATGTTCCTCAAGTTTTTGACAAATTTTCTTTTTAGGGGTCTATACTATTTTAGTATAACATGTGAATCTTCTAGTAATTCTAAATATGCATCTTGAAGTTCATTAAAGTTAGAAGTTACCTCTTCATCATCCTCTTTTTCGGCTACCAAGCATATATTTGCTTGTTATGATGCTTCTGAATCAGAATTAGATTCGAATGAATCTAAATCTTCCCAAGTTGCCATCATACATTTTTTATTTTCTTTATTTTTCTTTGGTTCTCTTCTAAGCAATGAACATTCAGACTTGTACTGTCCTAGTTTGTTACACTCGTAGCAAATGATAAAGGTCTTCTTGCTCTTGACTTCTTCTTTTCTATTTTTCTTAAAGAAAAATTTTTACTTCCTTTTGCTTTCTTTTTCCACATCCTTCTGGTCTTTCTTGAAATGAAAGATAATTCGTCATCATCTTCACTTAAATCGTGATCAGATTCACTGATATCATCATTCTTGACTTCTTCGATCTATAATGCTTTTGACGAAGAACTTCTATTTCTCTTAGTCTTGTGATTTTTCTGACTAGCCTTTAACGCTATGAATTTGCCTCTTTTAGGTTTATCTTCAGCATCAAGCTCTACTTTATGTATCTTCAAAGAACCAACCAATTCTTCTAGCTTTAATTTGCTCAAGTCCTTGGCTTCTTGTATTGTACTGACTTTAGGTCTCCATCTTTTCGGCAGACTTCTAAGAATCTTCCTCACATGGTCTTGATTATCGTAGATTCTCCCAAGAGCTTTAAGTCCATTAACGATAGTTTGAAATCGTCTAAACATCTTATCAATAGATTCATCTTCTTTCATTTTGAACAGCGCATACTGATGTACGAGAATACTGATCTTGAACTCTTTCACTTGGTTTGTGCCTTCATGTGCGATGGATAGAATATCCCACATTTCCTCCGCATTTTCGTATCCATGAACTTTATCATATTCACTTCTGCTTAATGCACAACTTAAAAAGAACTTGGCCTTTGAATTTAGTTGAAATCTAACTTTGTGACCAGCTGACCATCTGTTACGAGGAATGGTATTTCTTTCATCATCTATTGGTTTGTATGGTCCATTCTTGATGAAATCCCAAAGATCAATATGTGTGGATTCTATGAAGAGCCGCATCCTATCCTTCCAATAATGATAATCTTCACCATTGAACGTAGGAGATCTTGTGACGGAGGTACCTTTAGCTATAAAAACATGTGATTTAGCCATAGATCTTTGTCCGCACTTTGTAAAGGTGGTTATTGGAAACCGAGCTCTGATACTTGAAGTAAATCACACGTTAATATAGAATTTATATACAATAAACTAGATACACAAGAAGGGGGTTGAATTGTGTATTCTTTTTGTGAATACAAAATCTTTAATAGATCTTGTTAAGAACTTCTCTAACTTGTTAAAAGAATATCAAAAAAATTATACAAAAATTGTTACGAAGTTAAATCGCAAATAACTTCTATATACTTGTTTAACAACAAAACAAACTAAAGTAAAAGGATAGAAGATAGATACTGCAATTTTTATACTAATTCACCCCAAACTGTGGGCTACATCCAGTCCTTAGAGTTTGTCTGAGTATTTCACTATACTTCGACAAATTACAAGTATTCTCTCTTCCCTTCTAGAGCCTCTTCAGGTCTCTTACACAAACTATTCTTTCTGCTAACTTAGCCTCTCCAGGCTCTTAGTCTTTTCTTTCTCTCACTAGAAAGATATTGTGAGCTTTTGTTACAATAGTTTAGCTCTCTTAGTATCGTACTACATAATTTTTCTTTTCTAGGTAGGCACTTGAAAGCTCAAAGATCAATGATTTTTCAAAGGTTGTAAGATTGTCTAATCTTCGATTACGACTATTATTTATAGCCTAAGTCTCCAACTGCTTCTTGATTCTTAATAACTGCTTCTTGGATCTTGATAACCGTTGTTTAGTTGAGTTCTATAACTAACTCCAACTAACTAACTATCTGACATACTAGCATATCTTCTTCTTAGTATCGTCTGTGTTTTCCTCTTCTTCTGTGTTTTGAACTTCTTTTGTATCTTCTGCTTCTTCTGTGTTCAGTGCTTTTTCTGTGTTTTACGCTTCTTCTGTGTTTTCACTTCTTCTGTGTTTTACGCTTCTTTTGTGTTTTCACTTCTTCTGTGTTTTGCGTTTCTTTTGTGTTTTCACTTCTTCTGTGTTTTCACTTCTTCTGTGTTTTATGCTTCTTCTGTGTTTTCACTTCTTCTGTGTTTTCTTTCTTCTGTGTCTCCACTTATTTTGTGTTTTGCGTTTCTTCTGTGTTTTCCTTTCTTTTATGTCTCCACTTCTTCTGTGTTCTGCTCTTCTTCTGTACACTTAACATACTTATCAAAATCGTTCATTTATTTCTAACATTATCATTATGTGATTGTCATCAAAATTAATCATCGTGAAGTCCTCTTGACTTAACAAGTTCCCTCTCCCTCAGTGTTTGCAACACTATCTAGAGATGTTTTTCATGTTCCTCTTCATTTTTAGAATAAACCAGAATGCCATCAATAAATACTATGACAAACTGATCCAAATACTCTTTAAAGACCCTATTTATAAGATCCATGAATGCAGCCAGAGCATTAGTCAATCCAAACGGCATGACTAGGAACTAATAATACCTATAACGAGTCCTAAAAGCTATCTTGTTTACATCAGACTCTCTAATTCTGAGCTGATGATAGCCTATCCTGAGATCAATTTTAGAAAAAATACGTGCCCCCTACAGCTGGTCAAACAAATCATTGATTTGTGGCAGGTGATACTTATTCCTAATGGGTTCGAGTGCCTGCTCCTCTCCACCCTGCTGTTGCCTCCCATAGTTGAGGTCTGCGCCAAAACTGCCCTTGATTTCTTGTTCTTAGTAGAGGCACTACTCCCTACCTCACTCTGAGTATGGAAACTCCTTGTACTCCTCTCAAGCATTGGAGCACTCATTCCCTTCTTAGAAGACTATTCCCGATTCTTCCTCTTCTCATTTACTTCATACTTGATATTCTCCAATTTCTCAGCCCAAAGTGTAGCACCTACCAACTGTTGGTAGTCATAGAAGTTATGGATCAGCACCTTCTCCCTGATCCCCAAATGAAGTCCTCCCTCAAACTTACGACATTTGTCCTCCTCATCAATGTTGGCCGCATATCGAGAAAGCTGAGTGAACTTCAACTCATACTCACTCACACTTATGTCCCTCTGTGAGAGATTCAGAAACTCTTTGGCTTTCTCTTGTACATAAACCCTAAGAGGTACTTCTTCCTAAACACTTCGACAAAATCTCTCCATGATAACACCGGAGGCATAACCTAACTATGGGGCACTAATTCCCACTAATGCAGTGCGTCCCCCTATGGCAAGATCCCTGCAAAATCCAGTTTCTCTTTATCTGAAGCAGGACTCTCTCGGTCCTCTTCAACCATGCTTCGGCCTCTTCCAGATTCGTAGTACCGTTAAAATCTACAGCTCCATACATGCAGAGCTTATCATACTGCTCACTCCTCTCCACCGGAGCTGGCACCGAAACTTGTGATCCTTGGCCCATGACATATGTGAAAGCCTGAGCAAAGGCTTGAAAGAACCGCGGATCCATGGTAGGCACAAGAGGAGGAGGCGGTGGCATTTCAAGTTACACACTAGGTGCCTCAGAATCAGGAGCAAAGTGTGTCACCACGTCTTGCGGGACATACAACTCATCCGTACTTACTCGATGAGAACCAGATCGAGTCAGAGCTCCTCGAGTTCTTTTTCGAGGCGGCATATTCACTCCTTCAATTTAAAACATTTTAAAAAAACTTTTAGTTTATGCTTAAAAAAACAATTGCAAATCATTTAAAATAATACAAAACAATGCATGAGGTTCATTTAAAGGCAATGCATGTTCATTTCATATTTTAAAACTACTCATTCAAAGCCGAGGATACTCCTAAACCTAGACCTCATCTTGAACCTAAACCTAGTGGCTCTGATACCATAAGATGCTGGACCTTGTTTCTAGAGCCCAACTATCTGGATGTCATAAAATGTGAACGTGTGTATTATCCTGTAGGGTTATTTCCATAAACTCTCATTAGCCATGAAAATGGTTCTTACATCCATTCTAACATCACTTTCACTCATAATCTTCCCAAATTCACTTCTTCTAATGCAATGACAATTATTTCTGTCTTTTCCTCTACACTTTATCTAGCGCTTCGCCTGGCGCTTCATTTAGTGCCTCTGCTTCTTCTGGTGCTTCGTCTGGTACTTCGTCTAGCACCTCATCTGGTACCTATGCATTGTCTAAAAGCCATATCTTTTGCATCCGAAGTCCAAAAATTTCATACTTTATATCGTTAAAAAGCTAAGAAAAAGATCTACAACTTTCATAGACCATTTAGCATAATTTTGAATAGATCGATACAGATTTTCCCTAGAATTTAGAACACAAAATTTCACCCTTATGAATGCTTTAAAAACATGCAATGTACAAATTTTGAGAGTCATGAGCAAAAACACAATCATATTTCATTATCATCAAAAGATAAGAGTTTTACAGAGCTTTAATGGGAATTTCAAGCCACAATACATCATAGTCTAAGAATACATAATTTACACAACGTAGAATTGATCAAAATGCAACTAAAGCCTTGTTTTACAAAAACTAACTTAAAATACAAAATAAACATAATCCGAAGTAATGCCATTATGCTCAATCACTCGATCTCTTACTCATCACCTGAAGATGGGACGGATTGGAGGGGGGGTGGGTGAGCTTAAAGCTCGTGGGTAACAATTTTATAACCGGTAACAAGCAAAACCATTTTAAAATTCACAATGCATCATGAAACACACATTTCCAAATCCTTAATTTATCAAACACTTTATAAGCAACCCAAATCATGCATTCAATAGACTTGTCAACACATAAGCACATCAAAATGGTTTGGGAGGTCCATAAATAAAACAAGCTAACATATTCCCATGAAATAGTCTTGTGTAGTCCTAAGCATAATAAACTGACACAATCCCACATAGTGGTTTTACATAGTCGTAAACATGAGGGAGTCCCTGAAGGAGCTCTATGCCACTTGCGGGCAGGCGGGAGAAACCTTTAGTCAAAGTACACTTAACATATAGAATGGACCAGACCAAACCCACATAACATGTATTTCATAACTTGTAAACTTGTTACCCAAAATGACACTTTTTTCGATAAACATAGTATTGTTTTTTTTTCAAAAAAAAAATCATTTTTGCATTCTTTTCATAAATCATCCACACAATATTCACATACCAAACATATAGAACTTTCTCAAAGCATTCAAAGAGCAATAAATGCACATTTATAATACAATTAAAAAACATTTACTTTCTTGATTTAGAAGAAACATTAATGACTTATTATTCAATTATAAAAATGTAACTCACCTTGAATTCCTTACTTAACAATTGCTCAAAGATGCCTCTCTTCTTGCTCCTCTTGCCTCTCCTCTTGATTTCCTTCAATATTGGCAAAAATCCCAATTTCAATAGGACTTCTAATTGGGAACTCAAAGAATTTATACACTTAAATTAATCCTAGAATGCTTAAACCCATGCATTTCTTAAGGTTCATGAAAGTTCAAACATAAACTTACCTTGAATCTTTACCAATTAATGAGTCTCTTCGCTCAAATGGAAGCTCTAATCTTCCTCTTTCTTTTTCCCTTCTTGAACAACTTCCAAATCACTCTTTGAAACTAAGAAAATTGGAAACCTATTTTAGCTTTCTCTTCTTTTCTTCTTCTCCCACGACACTCTCTCTTCCTCTCTTCAATTTTCTTTTTCTTCTTCTTCAATTGCAAGTCAACTATTCTTCTTCCCCTTTTTACCCTTAATGAGCCCAAAAAGTCCATTTTACTCTTCCTTATAAGCTTATGTTCTTTTAACCTTAAGTGATCTTCTAGAAATACCCTTCAACCTTCTTACTACTTTAATACAACTAAACCATATAATAAAAATCCTACTAACATTAACATAATAATTAAACTCCAAAAACTTAATTTATCAAAACCTCATAATTCATTTAAATCATGCTTAAATAAAAAAATAAAAAAATTCGGGGCCAACACTTTCTCTTAACACTGAGTAATACCATTTACCATATTTTTCTATTTAAGAACATGCAATTCTCAAATATAAAGTTGAATGGAACCCTCAATCTGTGGAACATTAACAAAAAACTTAGGGTGATGTAGCTCTAGCATATGAGCTAATTGGCATCTAGAATTTACTTAGAAGTGTAATTGGACTTCCATGCAAACCATGAAAATTAGCCATGTAACACTTCGTAATTTTTGTAGTCAGAGTACTAATGAGGCCTTCCTCGTCGTAGTCACTTTATATAGTTTTTAGACCTTGTTTTCCTTACATTATTTAATATAACTTTACCTTTTTTCATAAAGAAACAATTATTTTAACATGATAGTAAATTAAGTATTTTATTAAAATTTTATTTTATTATATAATATCACTAATAAATAAGATAATCAATTTTTTACTTTTATTTATAATTTTATTTTATATAAATTATTAATATTAATTTTATTTTATTTTATTTTTAAGAAATAAAAAAGTTAATTGAAAAGATTCTAGAACTTTACTCAATTTTGCAATATTGGCCCAAATTTTAAAAAGTGGTGCTAAAATGCTCCAACTTTCAATATATTGTGAAAATAGTCCGACATCAAGGTCTTCGTTAATGTGTCTAATCTAGCGAGCCACTTCATATCAAAATTTTACCACTTGGCCGCCATTTAGTTCCATTTTCCATATAATTATTTAAATGTTTAATAAATTAAAAAAACCCTAATATTAAACCTATACTAATTTCTGATGAGGACAGTGCAATCACCCGGAAGGATCGGGAAAGGTACAGGAATATGTGGATGACCTGGAATTCTAATGCTGCCAAAGCCACTGATGACCTTAAGAAGTAGTAGAAAATCTCAATATGGTCTTTCACACGGATAAGGTGACAATGTAAGGTGTCACTTTCTTTAAATTCCAAGTGTTAAGCTCAAAGTCAATTCCTTGAAAGTTGCTGCAAGCAAGAGAGTACCCGGAAAAGAATTATCAGAGAGGCTTGCAGATAGCTTGATGATTGTCAAGCAATTGGCCTAAATCTCAGTTTCTTGCGGCCATCCTTTGCAATTGACGACAGTGCCTTAGTTGGAGAAGGAAAACAGGAGTCCTATAAGATTAGAGTTTTTATTTTTTAAATTATTGAATCATAAAATATTTACATAGAAAACAAAACATGCGGTAGCCACTTGGCAAAAAACTTATCATGACACGACTTACCATATCAAAAACATCAAGAGATACCTTAAGGTCAAGCTATTTTTGTAACAAATTGAAAGTTGGAGCATTTTAGTACTACTTTTTAAAGTTTATAATAGTATTGCAAAATTAATTAAAATTTGATTTTTTATAAATAACCCTAAATAAAATTATATAAATTCTCGTAATTTTATTCATGTATAATATTTATATAATATTGCTTATATTAAAAGTATAATAATATTTCATATATAATGCTAATTAATTTTATTCATAATTAATGAATATTATTTATCAAATTTAATTAATAGATAATATATTTATTGTTTTTATATAATAGTAAATTACTTATCTAATTGATTTTTATTTATACTATTAATTAGTTGTCTTACATAATTTATTATCATTTTAACTTATTAATATATTATTAATTAATATTCAATTATTAAGTATTTATAAACTATGAATTACTAAAAAAGATAAAATTTTTACTTTATTTATTATCATTGGATAATAAATAAATGTTAGATTAATAAATATATTGTTAATAAAATATAATAAATTATTATCATACTTTTAATATAAGTAGTGGTATATAAATGTGATAAATCTATAAATCAATATGTTCGACGCATACCACTTATGAAGTTTGCCAATTCGCAATCAGGCTTCTACAACCTAGCTGTCTATATGAGTATCATATATTCTAAAAATGATAGGTTTTTTGAAAAATGGAAATAAATATATTGTCCATACAATGCATTGTAAAACACTGTAATTACAATATAGGTAATGAAAGAACACACTAGTTGACAATTACATCTATGAAGTTACTGTGCCTCTAAATTTTACAGTACAAGCTAAATTTTCATTCCTCATACTCGCCATTAGAGGTTTGTTACTTTGATTATTGTTATGAGCCTTTATAAAAATTGTTATCCTCATGCTTAGAGAACATACGTGTTCTCTAGGGAGTATTTGAAAAAGCACACATAACTAAAGAGTTATATTTTTATCTTCTGTCAAGTCACCAAAAAGTTTAGAGGTGTTAATTATGGTCCTTGTATTCTCCCTCATTTAGACCAAATTCCGTTGCAGAAATATATTTTTGGATTAATTATTTAATTTAATGAAAGAACTACATTTCCTTGTGAATTATTAGTGATTAATTCTTTTGTTAAATTGAAAATTACAAGTTTCTTTATTCAATTTCAGATTTTATACACAGATTAAAAATCATATATACCAATTGATCGTGGAATGAAAAATAAGAATTGCTTGGAATCGTATTGATGGGAGCATATAGATCTTCGAGGTTAGAGCCAAATATAATAACCAAATCTATATAAAAAGTTAAGAGAGACGGGTTTCATCATCCCTTCAGGACTTTCACCAAACTGCCCTTATTTATTTCCTTTTTAGGCAAGCTACTGCCTGGTTCAAATACCTTGTCGCCTTGGTGTAATCGATTGGAGGTGAGCCTACGTAAGGCCTTAACTTCATAGGCGACCAAAGCTAAGCCCTACAGCCACCTTCAATTGAAGGGCTTGAACGTTCGAAGGACTGAGGAGAAAACCCTCAGCTTGGAAGAATTTCCTAATCTAGCTCGCGTCTCTCAACCATGAACAAATGGTGATACTTCAGTGCCAAAGACTCGCTATGCTAATTCATTTAGTTATTTATTAGGTACGTACAAGGATAAACTAGCTCTTTAGTAAAATAAGTGCAAGCTCAAATATTACTCGGGGGTGATGCTGGACGGAGTCCTATCCCGACTTGTAGATCCTCTTAAAGCTGAAGCACTGGTTTGGTTCTTTGCTCTATTTGGTTTCTTTCGGATCAAAAGGCCAACCTTTTAACTGGTGCAAGTATGGGCTGTAAATAGATGGAGTAAGAAGACTCTATAGAGAACAATGATTATGGAGTATGACACCTTTATCTTCAAATTTATCAATGAGACATGCCTAAATGAGGTCTTGGAATAAGGTCCTTTATATGTTACGGGAAAACATGTGTTACTTTGGAAATGGAGACCATTAGTTGAACCTGATAGAAGTAACATTTGTAACATCTCAATCTGGGTTAATTTCCACAATGTGCCTATGGAATTTGGGACTATTGAAGCTGGGATTAGCTTCTTTTCTAGCTCTATAGGGAAACCAATTTGCATAAACACTCAAACAACATGTGTGAAGAGGATTTGTTATGCTTAAATATGAGTAAAAGTAAAAAAGAATGTTGATTTGCCAAATACTATTCCTATCATAAGGTTATAAGAGAATGGGGAACTTGTAAGAATGGAGATAGCCATTTCTTATCCCTGGAAACCAAAAAATTTAAATAATATATGGAAGCCAACAAGGAAAACATGCAACTCATGCAACTACAATGAGTTGATGGGACTGTATAACCCTCCTAGCTTTAATACCTTGGACAATAAGTTAAATACTGGTAGGAGAATAAGAAAACGCATGTGACAGTAAGCAAAGGTGCTGCTTGGGAGGCAACCTAAGGGAATTTCATTTCCTTTCCTTTACATTTTCACATTTGTTTCTTGTGTTCATGTTTGTTTCTTACATGTTTTTAAGTGTTAAAACACACTGAGAGAGTGAGAGAGAGAGAGAGAGAGAGAGAGAGAGAGAGAGAGAGAGAGAGAGAGAGAGAGAGAGAGAACTAAACATACAAATAAACATTTTCTCTTTTTCTATTGCTTCTAGGACCATATAGTTATAATTAGAGAGTCAATTGACTAACAGAATCCATGGAAACTTGAGCATGTACTTTTACTTTTGTGATTGGTCAATATTTATTATCCTTAGAAGAGAAGTGACTAGTGTTAGGCACAAGCTAGTGAGATTTTAAGCCTTTATAGACTGACATGTCCATATCAGTCTCATTGTCTTTTCTTTATATGTGACCTTCATAATACGTACATCCTGACTTTTCTTTGATTTTCCATTCAATACCACATTTTTATCACATACTTTAAGATGGAAATGATATAGGCGTTCTTTGTTTCATAAGCTACACTAACCAAGTAGCCTACCTATTGACATGAATTTTCGCTTTGTTAAGCCCCTTTGAGCTTTTTTAGCCTATCTTTTTGCGCTAACCACATTATATGCTTTTAAACCTAACCAATCTAACACTTAAAGCTATTGGATCATTTGTTAATTTTTGATGATTGTGTATGCACAAAGTATAAGTGTTGGGGTGTGTGTATATATGTGGGTTGGTTATATTTGTCACAATGTCATTTTATGAATTCCATTGTTGGTGTAGCTTCTTTCTATTTTTGTTAAGAAAAAGGAGAAAGAAATGAAAAAAGAAAAGAAAAAGGAAAAGAAAAGGAAAATTTTCTAAATAAAAGTTTCAAGGATGAAATGTAATTGTTTTGCAAAGTTATTCATGATTAGTTTTTCCTTCTAAAGTTGTATTGAATGGGTGATTTAAGTATGTTGCATATGGGGTAAAAGTTGTTTTGGAAGGATCACTCCTTATAGTTTCAATATATTATTATCATCGATTTTTATGATAGGTTCCTTTTAATTGGTTATGCTTCATGTAGTTTGTGGTGTGAGAGCTTGAATTTGAGTTCTGAAACATAGTTTTTGCTTTCATCATAGTTGATGGTACTCAGCTTTGGGTGAATGTTGGATTTTTGCATTTGATGTTACATTGAGTGTTAGTTGTGTTTTGTTCACTTTGATGACTTTTACATTATACTATTCAAATACATCTCACCTTAACCCTTACCACATTACAACCTTTAAAAAGTTCCTTGATTCATGATTATGCATGTTAATCTTAGTGGTGGGGGTGGATAAATGAAATTATTTACAAAGTCGTGGAATGTCATGATCATGAATAGTGGATCAATGTTATTTACTCACACTTTATCCAAATCTACCTCTAATTTGCTCAGTTTCTAAAGGAAATGATTGTTTCTTAGTCACAAGTAGAGGCACTGAATGTTGAGTTCTTGTTATGAATTTAGAAGCTATTTCCTTTTACTTATGACTATCTATTCATGGAAAATATGGAAAATGAGTAAGTGTTTTCAGTTTGTGAATTTTATTTTAATGTTTTGCTTGAGGACGGTCAAAATCTAGGTGTGGGGAAACTTGATATATGCTTAATTGATTGTACATTTATTCTATAACACATAGTGATTAATGATATGAAATGCTTAAGAAATTCACTTTAGTTTATATTTGGTTTTAGGTACAATTTAGAAGCGAAAGAGCTAAAGTAAGTTGAAAGCACACTCTTTTAGCTATCTTTTTAAGATTCACGCAAAATTGTCTTCACGGAACAAGGGAAAGGATTAGTGTAAGAGGAGAAAAGAAAAAGCCAATGAAGATGGCGAGTATATTGTTAAGTCAAGAAGACTTCACTTTTTCTATTGATTTTGATGAAAGTCAAATAATAATAATAATAATAGTGTGTGAACTGTTTTGATGAATTTGTTAAGTATGCAGATAAATGTAAGTGGCACAAATCATCAAATCAAGACGATACTTAAGTAAAAGCTGAATAAGATAAAGCGTCTAAGATGGGTCAAACGAAGTGATTAAGTCTAAAGACACCAAATGAAGCATACAAATCTAAGCAAGATGAAGTGATTGAAGAATGTACTAGAACGTCAGATAGTTGGAGTTAGTTACATGACTCAACTAATAATAGACGTTAGAAGATCCTACAAGTAGATTTTTCAAGAAAAACATTGGAGATTTAGATTATAAATACCAGTCATAGTCGTAAAAACAATAACATATACATATACATTAAAAAAAAAGAAGAGAACTCAGAATGTACAAAACATACTTAGAGAAATTCTGTGCTCAAGTGCTTATGCTGTGAAAAATATTCTGAAAGGAAAGAAAGAAAGAAAGAGAGCAAAAACATCTACAACATGAGTGTGAAAGCTCAAAACAATATCTTTTTGAGTGAAAGGAAGGCTAGAGCCTGAAGAGTCTAGGAAAGCAGATAAAGAATACTTTGTAAAAGAGACCTGAAGAGGCTCTGCAAGTGTAAAAATAATACTTGTAACATTGAAGGAGATAGTGAAATCTCAGAAAAACTCTGAGCATTGGACATAGCCCAAGGTTAAGGGTGAACCGGTATAAATTGCGGTGTCATATTCTCTAACCCTTATCTCTTTAATTTTTCTTGTTGTTAGAAGAATAGATTTTAATTTCCGCTGTTGCATTGGTCATCAAATTAAGTGCATTGTTTTGTAATCGTCTGAATTTGTCAAGAAAATCAAGAAGATTTTAAAGATTAATATCTCATATGATTTAACACAATTCTGTTGGAAAATCGGGTCGAGATTCGATCCCGAGCGCAGCGGAATAATCACGAAACTTTTTTCTGACTTTTGATTTCTCAAAAACCAAGATCTATTTAATTCTATAAAATGATCAACACAAATCATAATAAAGCAGAAATTTAATTCGTATCTTATTCTGAAGCTTGATCATCATCTTGTCATATCCCTTGAACAGTTCCCAAAACCAATCTTTCTTAACCACCGTAACCGCACAAATGTTTGGCCTCTAACGATATCCACAGAACGTGTTAAGTAAACTCTGTAACTCTTACAGGGAGGGTTAAGTATGAAGTGCTAGCTCCAAAGAACATAAGCCTATTTATAATAAGCTTTAGATGATTTGGTAATTTAATTGAAATTAAATACTAATTTCAATTAACCTTTAATTAGAATTACAAATAATTCTAATTAAATATCAATTATGCCCATAGAGGATTCAATATCTTATATTGATCTTTATTTATTAAATATCTCATATTTAATTATAAAGTTTCTCAAACTTTACAACCAAGTCCAACTTGATTAAATTAACTTTGCTCTCTTCAACCCATTCTATATGTGAGACCCATTAGGTTCCCAAATATGTTAGTAATGATTATAAATTCTAATTCTAATTCATAATTAGAATTAGATTAATTAAAACTCCTTTTAATTTATCTTTAATTCTCTAATTAAACAATTTATAATCATAGATCAAGATTAGCATCTAGCAACGCATCATGACCACCTAAATATTTAGGAATGTCAAAGTGGTTTTGACTAACCTTTCTGTGCATAATTTTTCCGTATAATTCAATCCTTTCATCAACCAATGTTCTAATTAGACATAGAGCATGTAATTAATGTGTCTACTATATTTTGAGTCTAATCACATTAGTTCTCCGCCATTAGCTATTGATTCAATTAATGATATTTGTAAACTATTTACAAAATATCATTCCACCTTGGCCAAGGATTTCCCAAATCAATATTAATCGAGAATAACAGAACATTATCCCTAATTACTTTAGGGTGATGAATTCTATCTTGATCACTCAACTACCTCCATATAGTTCATACTACATTCAATGACTATCGATTAAATGACCCATGATTAAATAGATCATAGATAGTATCAAAACGTAGCAATTCCTATACAAGATAACTTTGGTGATCTCAAGTCAAATGATCACTTACCACTACAAGAAAATTGTAGTTTAGAGATGGAAAATACCTACGGAATAACCAAATATTTCGTCGGTATCTAAGTTACCGATGGAATATACCGACGGGCTGAAAACGTCGTTGATTCGGCCATAGCTAACTTTACTGACGAAAACTAAGTTAGCGTCGCTAAAATTAGCGATGGAAGGACACTTACCGTCGGTAAATAGAACTAATGTTTACCGACGGTCACATGCCTTTCCGTCCGTAAATTAGCAGCCAAACATTTCTTTCCGTCTGCAAATATACCAATGGTAATAGTTTTACTGTCGGTAAATGGTCTTCAAGGTTACCGACGGAAAAAGTTTACCGTCAGTATAGACGAAAACATTTTATCGATGGAATTCCATGTGTCCGTCGGTAATGGTTTTCATTAATTTTTTTTACGTTTATATTTTTATTGTATTTAATGATGAAACGTTACATTTAATTTGTTAATGATTGTAATATATAAATTATATTTAGAATAGAAATTAATTG
>JAOSBN010000009.1:13022179-13085452 GCA_027563595.1 Erythroxylum suave
TATGGCTCTACTCCTTTAAGCTAACTTAACTCCTTAAGCTAACTTAATTCTAACTCTTTATTTTAATTTCTAATTTCCACATTCAATACCCCATTCATACTTGCTAATTTAGAAACTCAACTCTAAAAATAATAAAAAAAATTAAATCAATCATAAGAATAAATAAAAGAAATTTTAGGGCCCAATAAAGTTGAAGGCCTACATACAAGCCTGTGATACTTGTTAGAAGTGTAAGCATGAAAATGTTCCCTACCCTAGTCTATTATAGTCTATTCTAGTACCTGATGGAGCTTGGAAATAAATATCCATGGATTTTATAGAAGGGCTTCTGACTTCTGAAGGTAAGAATGTTATTATGGTGGTAGTAGATACCTATACTAAATACACACATTTCCTAGCTCTATCCCATCCTTTCATGACTTCTGATGTAGCAAAACTATACATGCAGGGAGTGTATAAGTCACACAGGGTCCCTAAGTCAATCATTTCAGATCGTAACAAAGTATTTTCTAGCCTATTCTGGAAAGAATTATTCAAAAACATGGGCACCCAGCTTAAGATGAGCTCCTCGTACTATTCAGAAATAGACGGCCAGAATGAGCGAGTAAATCAGTGTTCGGAGACATATCTGAGGTGCATGATACACCAGCATCCAAAGAAATGGCACAAATGTATACACCTAGCCAAATGGTGGTACAACACTAACTTCCACAGCGCCATCCCAATCACGCCCTTTCAAGCCTTAGATGGTTACCCCTACCACTGCAAGCTGTAGCTTTGGAGTTGCCTTCTTTAATGGAAAGCGTCAATCGCTATTTGGAGGAAAGCTGGCACATGCTCTTGACACTAAAGTTGTAGCTTCTCAAAGATAAGGACCTGATGAAATCTTAGGCGGATAAAAGGAGGACTGAGAGAACCTTTGAGGAAGGCGATCTAGTATATTTGAAATTGAAGCCTTATCATCAAGATTCGGTGGTTAAATAAAAGAATCAAAAACTGAGTGCTAAGTATTATGGGCCTTACCGAATCAAAAAGAAGGTAGGAGATGTGGTGTATGAGTTAGATCTACCACCTAGCAGTTTAATTCACCCAGTGGTTCATTTGTCACTGCTAAAGAAGAAGTTAGGGTTCAGAACCTCACCAACAAATTAATCAATTTAGGACAGACCCATACTAGGGGAGGAATAACCCAAAGCTATGATGGAGAGGAGGTTTGTAACTTGCAAGAACTCAAATTAGTGAAGTGGTAAAGTGGAAAGATGGTGAAGTAGAGGAAGCTACATGGGAAGATCCTCGTTACACCCGTAGCCAATTTCTCAATTTTGACCCTTGAGGTCAAGGGTCTCTCTATAGGGAGTGGAATGTTATGAACCTACCCATACGAGGAATGGAGGCCCATGAAAGGACCCAAATGAATGATGAATTGTAAGTGTTCTAGAAGAGAATAAATGTTTCTGTTTTTGTTATTTTAATTTTTAGTCATTCGATTACAACAAATTTGAGTATATATGACGACAAACTCATCATTCGTAAGGGATATATGTAATACAATATTCTTTATCATTTTCTCTCTTATTCTTTCTCTTCTTTCTTATCTTCTTTCTCCCATTCCATCAACATCTGGACGTCATATTAGACCCTAACTGGTATCTCTTACATAGTTCTAGTCAGGGGCATCTAACACCATTAAAAATTATAATAAATTTAACATCCATATCAAGCTTTACATTGAGGAGAACATGAGTAACAAGCATCCCAATAAGACTAAGATTGATTGGGACTACCCAGAGGTTCATTTTGTTAATTATTGACATAATATTGCCTTAATGTGGCCTTATTCACTTATGAGGTCTAAAGCTTATGTTGCTTCCCATCTGTAAGGGATGTGCACCATTTGTTTGTCCACTTCTTATATGTTTGATATGATAACACAAATATGGTGACCTACTAAGATTTTCTAATTTATATGCAACATTGAGTTTAAATGCATATAGGATATACTTTTGTTTAATGCATCTAGGTTACTTGTATCAATCAAAATTTGGTGCAATCGGTGGTGTGTAACTCATCACTAAATTTGTGAGGAGGATAGGAGTGTCGATGATGAGCACAAGTTAGTAAATGTTTACAGTCTCATTCTACTCACCATGAAAATTATAAAGACAATGTAGATGTTTGAGCTTTGCATCAATGGATGAGGTCAACACTTGCATTGATCAATGCACCAACATAAATAATGAAGAACGTCATAGTATAAAGAGAGGAGGTTATGAGTAAGAAGCATAAGAAGCACCTATCAAACCATTGAACAAAACTCATATCACCCACTTCATTGTATATAAAGTAGTATATGTACTAGATTGAGGATACGTTAGTAAGATTGTCATAACACATAGGCATTGAGATCCTCCCACATTAGTCTATCCTTCTAAGCCTACACATATTGAACCTAAGTCATATACTAGGCCCTAAGAAGAGACAAGACTAGTAGAGGTAGAGCTTGATGAGGAGCCCAAGAATCATACAATGCTAAAGGATTATAAAGACACTGAGCCTACAGTTAAAGTGCAAGTAAAAGATAGAAGCTCAAAGAATGATTAAGCTAGCTATACAAAGTCATCACTAAGCAATTTGGTTTATTTGATTTCATTTAATGATATGATCGACTTATGGGCAACAATCCTTTACGTACCTCCATCGAATCCCTCCTCCTAAGATAATACATTTACTATTATCCTATATTTTGTGTTTTTCTCCTATTTTATTAGATATCATGACTACGTAGGATAATAGTTTGATAAAAAATGATGGTTAAGGAAATGTGACTGACTTGTAATTTTTTCTTATGTTATCTTAGGGAAGTACCAGTTCTTCCATTTTATTTATCTCCCATTGATTGTTTATTTTCATTTTTCTTGCATGATTATATATATATATATATATATTCAGAATAATGTAAAATTTAAGTGTGAGACAGTGACTTTAGGTGCTTATGATTAACAATTTCATTATGAATATCTTACTAGGAAGCAACTTTAGAAAACTTTTTATGTTGACAATATATTGATTGAGATAATTTATTATGAGTTTGATTGTCTTTATGATGTAAAGTGTTTAGCCAAATAGACATAAGCTTTGATGGCTAAGTTAAGTTCAATTTGTTTAGAAAATTAATATTTGATTTATATTATAATACTTTTTATATAATTTTTACATATATTAAGTAAATATGAATTCTTTTAATCATATTCATTATCCCACATAAAAAATAAAGTGTCAATAAATAAGCATTGAATAAATTCACTCAACTAGCTTTATACCATGTAAAAAGGTTAAAGTTAAAGAGTGGTGTTAATAGCTATTTGAAATAGTGAATTAGCTAAATAATGTGAAGTATTTGTGACAAAGTGTTTACTCTCATATGAAAAGGATAGGTGACTTGTTAATCAAACTCCAAATGATCTTATTTGGTTTAAAGTAGGTGTGACGTTTTTTCAATAAAAGGTATGAACACGTTCAAATTTTGAAGCATTTTTTTCTTATATATGTGCATTTTATTCATTAAGTTGCATTTTATGAATTAAGTTTATGTTTAAAGATTATGAAATGAAGTGAATTGACTTATAATTTGATGTAAGTAGTTAGATACCTAACAATTTGTTAACCTTTGCAATTAAATAAGTGGCAAACAACCTTGATCCATATATTTTCTTTATTTAATACTTTTCTAAAATTTCCTTTTATTTAATTTATAAGTACTGAATTTAATTTACTTAAGAGCAAGAATATGCTTAAGTGTGGGAGAATTTGATATTTTCTAAATAGATTCTATCTTTACTATGATTTTTGGTAGCATTATTCTTGTATTTTGATTTTTTACTAGATGTGGTGCTTATAATAATTTATATTTTGATTTAAATCTTATTTTAGTCCCTTAGAAGAAAAGGAACGGATTTGGAGAATATTTTGAGTCAATTAGGAGCAATTTTGGTTGATTTTAAATGAAAGACTCAAAATATTGTACCAACATAATACTAATAAGATATTATCATGATGCTTCTGTATTTACTAACTAACATGGCACTAAAACGTCAAAGTATTTTTGTTATGTTCAAAAAGGAAGCATTATATTTCTTCAAACAACTATAACATCTTACCATGTTCAATCTATATTTTCCAACATAGCAATAACATAAACCTATATACTACCTTATGTTAGTAGTGATTTATTACATAATAATTCTAGAATAATGATTTAAGCAAAACAAGAGGCCAAAATAGTCCCGCATTTGGATCATAATAGTTATAAAATTCGGATTTCATTTTTAAAAAGACAGTTGACTTAAACAAAGTAAAAGAGGAAGAGAGATCAGTTTTAAGAGCTAAAGTTGATTAGGATCCACTTAAAGTAATGGGATCAATAAAAGAACAACCATAGGAATAGAAATAAGAAATCCATTAATATTCATCAAGAACTTCAAAAATTTAAGAACCATATGGATGTTTTCCTTTTCTTTTTTCTTATTTTTATGATTTTTCTTTATTTTATTATGAACTAACTAGGATATAGATCTTGGTATGATAGACACTACAACTTGATATCTTGAATTGATACTTTAATTTAGTGAAAATTTTCTAACTTTCTTGACAATTATTAATATTCACATATTGTGTTAAATTGAAGAAACAAGAGTTAAAGATTCAATACTTAGATCTATATATTAAGATCTAGAAAAGATATATAAGAATAATTAAAATTTTATAGGTTAGTAGAGATAGAACTATATGGTCTTAATAAGTAGGGTAAAATATATTATAGGAATTCTTTAAGTGAGATAACACGTTCCTATATTTCTTTGATTTGAAAGAGATTTTGGTCAAATTAAATTAAATATAGGGATTGTATTACTCAAGATAAAAATATAGTTGTCACTTATAGATTCTTACCTGTTCAAGGAACTAGGATTAATTATTAAGTCAAGATAAATATAAAGTATAGAAAACATTCTCAGGGAATTCTTACTTGGATCTTATTTACTCATTGGCTATTTAATATTATTCTTTCCTTTAATTCGGCTAATTACATTTATTTCATTTGTTTTCTTTAAATAAAACATTTTCATTATTAAATTAGATAATAGAAAGATAATCATTTCCAATAGTCACAATCTCTATAGGATCGACAATCGACTCACTTAAGCTATATTATAGAAATGATAGTGCACTTGACTTAGTGATTTCTTTTAATATTGTTTTTATGTTTTAGTTTTATTCATATTACACATCAATATAATAAGTTAAGTGCATTTATTTTAGAAAATAGGATTACTAAAGGTAAGGTTGATATAATACTTTTTATCAAAAATGTTAATCCTGAAATTCTAATTATTCAAATTTCTATTGATGAAATTATCTTTGGTGTTACTAATAAAAGAGTATTTGAAAAGCTTTTCAAGTGTAAAAGTAGATAACATTAGATGAGTATAATAGGAGAGATCAATTTCTCTCTTGGACTCTAAAGTAAAAAAAGGGAGTCTTCACCAATCAAGGAAAGTATAATGAGGAAATACTCAAACGTTTCAAAATGGTTTAAGGTAAACCTTATGAGCATCACAACTAAGTTAAACAAGGATAAAGAGGGTAAGATGGTTAATGTAAAACTTTATCGAGGTATGATTGCTATTTTGCTTGATCTTATAACAAATAGGTTTAATATTATATTTAGTGTATGCTTATATGTAAGATCTCAATCTAGTCTTGGGGAGTCTCACCTTAATTATTAAACATATAATTAAAGCCTAAGTGGTACCTTATCATTAGCACTTTGGAATCACAATAACACAATTCTAATTTAGTTAGATATTAGAGTATGAATTTTATCATTGGTCTTTTAGAAAGAAAGAGAAAACCTAGTATGATTTGATATTTAGGCAATGTATTAGTCACATCAATTAGTAAAAAGTAAAATCTAGTTACTTATCAACTATCAAAGACAAATATGTAGTAGATAAATTTTGATTAGTATAAATTCTATGGCTTAGACAACAACTTAGGGATCATAGCATAGATCTTACAAAGACACCTGCTAGGAGTGACAAAACTAGTGTCTCATGCTGTACAAAGATTCTCATTCAACATTCAAGAACTAAGTATATAGAAATTAAATATCACTTCATTAGAGACCATACACAAAAATGGGATATTAAACTATAATTTATTGATAAACTACCCTAATTAATTGATATTTTCACTAAGTGAATGAGTGAGGATAGGTTTTGTTAATTAAGAGATAACCGGGTTTGCTTGATGAGAATTTTATATGAAAAGGATCCCTTTATATGACATAACTCATTATTAATTTTTATTAAGTTGATCTATTATATGTCTTAATGTTGTAATTTACGTTTTGAGAATGATCTCAGAATGTTCAAGTCATACTAGTCAGCCTACTTTATAGTGTGATCAACTAGTGTCCTTATAATTTACAATTTCATCTATTCAGTGAGATTGTTCATAGTTTGATTATTGAACTAGTCGATCAATTACTAAAATTGGCCAGCAATTGTCTCTTAGTGATCAATCAATATAGTCACTTTTTCAAAAAATTCATATGCAATGAGTTTGTTTAGAGTTTCAACACTTATATTGGTTGACCAACACTATGCATTGGTCAACCAATATAGTTGCCTTATCAACATCTGGAAAATCTATCTTATTTTTAAATCTCACTTACCATTATTGCTTTTTTCCTATTATTTCCATATTCTCACCACCTTCAAGCATCTATCTTCACCTATTTCTTCTTTTGTTTCATATGAACAAGAATCATTTCTTGGAGCACTTCATATTCTAGTGTTCTTAAAATCACTCCCGAATCTCCAATGACCCTCCTCCTTTTCTGATGAACCTTAAGTGGCATATTTAGCTCTAGTGAAGCTATCTACATCTTCAAGACACAATTCCATCAACCACAACAATCAATTCTCCCATTTCAATTTAGGGTAAAACTTACCCTCCTCTTCTTTTAGGTTTTTTTAAATTCATGTATTTTTCTTTAAATTGTTATTTATTTTAATTTATTTCATGCTTTTAAACACATCTCTGAATTTAATTTTATGATATTGCATTCAAACTGCAAATTACTTAAATTAAAGTTTAGAATTGAGGATTTTTAATTATTTGCATATACTTTTTAATTTTTTAAATTTATCCTTAACCAGTGAATTTGAAGGACGTTTCAAGGTTTTGTAACTCCTAATTTCATGTAATTATGATTAATTGTATTGAACTTAAGCTTTTGGTATTTTTGTGCTACTTAAATTCAAAAACTTTTACGTTAATTAGCATCCTACAAATTATTGTAAAATTAATGGTTGATTGCTAAATTGGCAGTATATTTGAGCTAGTTAATATTCAATTTCATTGAAAATTATTAATTCTTAACTTAATTCAATACTTTCAACCTAGAAACTTTTGAAGAAATTGAGAAATTTTCAATTAGGCATAATTGTATGTCACTTTCATAAAATTGAAACTGTTGCATACCTTGATTTTTATTTTAAGGTTTAACTGTCCTTTTGTATTACTAAAATTTTCACTTTTATCTTTTTTCCTCAAAATGCATTTTTAATTAACTATCTATTCTTCATGATTTGCCTTGAAATTTTTTACATAAATGCACATTACTTATTATATCAAATGGGAAATTGAACTTGGTGAGATTGAACTTTAAAAATTTTATTAAAGTGCTTTTCTTACAGGTGGACTTCAACCTTTAAATCATCAATGCCCATTATTTTTGTTAGGTTTTTCTTTCCATTCTTAACATACCTAAGATCTTTTATTCCCATGTTAGGAACTAGATGGAACTTTTGTTAGTTTATGCTTATAGCTAATCAGTTTGGTTGTAGTTTAGTTATAATTGTTTAAAGAAATTCTTTATCTTATACATGTTTAGATGTAAATGAAAAAGTCCAAGGCATAATTACATATTGCAAATGATAATAGTGAGATTTATATTGCATTTATGTATTATTCCTAAATTGTTCCTAATCATTGTTTTATTAAGATTGAACATTAATAGAACGTAAAAAGGTTAACAAATGTTATGTTTTTCCTTATGAAAGAAGTAGTCGATCTCATAGACTAAAGTATAGAGATACTTCAACAAACTTGTGGTTGTATAGGGATTGTTCTATTTTGATACTGCTTATGACCTATTCTAATCATAAGTGGTTCAATCAGTAGTCATTTTAAGTAGTATGAACTATATGAAGGTAGCTGAGTGATCAAGATATGATACATCATCCTAAAGTAATTAGGGAGAATGTAATATTGCTCCTGATTAATATTGATCTGGGAAATCTTTGGCCAAGGTAAAATGACATTTTTTAAATATTTTACAAGTCATTAATTGAATCAATAGCTAATGGTGGAGAACTGGTATGACTGGACTAGAAATAGAGTCTATGTCTAATCTAAACATTTTATAATAAAAGGATTGATTATACGAAAAATCATGCCTGGAAAGCTTATTTAAAACCACTTCGACATTCCTAAATATTTTAGTGGTCATGATGTCTTGTTAGACATCAATCTTGATCTATGATTATAAATTGTTTAACTGAAGAACTAAAGACAAATTAAAAGGACTTTTAATTTATCAAATTATAATTATAATATATAATCATTGCCAATATATTTGGGAACCTAATGGGTCTCACAAAAAGAACTGGTTGAAGAGACAAAACATATTTAATTAAGTAGGACTTGATTGTAAAGTTTGAAAAATTTTATGATTAAATATGAGAAATTTAATAAATAAGGATTAATATGATATATTGGATCTTATTTGGAATTAATTGGTATTTAATTAGAATTACGATCAATATGATATTCTAGATCTTGTTTAGACATAATTGGTATTTAATTAGAATTAGGTGTAATTCTAATCAAATTTTAATTGAAATTATAATTTAATTTCAATTAAATTAGTAAAATGTCCAAACTTATTATAAATAGGCTTAAGCTCTAACAGAGCCAACACTTCTTACTTAACCCTCTCTATAGGAGTTACAGACTTCTCTCAACCTATTATGTGGATACCGTTAGAGGTCAAACACTTATGTAGCTACAATAGTTGAGATGGATAGATTTCAGAAACGCTTTAAGGGATATGAAAAGAATATGATCAATCTTCGAAATAAGGTACAAATTAAGATTCATCCTTTATTATGATTTAATTGTTAAAATTTTATAGAATTAAAGTCATCTTGGTTTTTAAGAAATCAAAATACAAAAGAAATTTGTAATTATTCTGCTGCAATTGGGATCAGATCTTGTCCCGATTTCCCAACAACTTCAATCTTGTGTTTGGAATATTTACTCATGGTAGGACTAACCCCGCCTTACTAAGACTTGAAGGACTCAAGAAAGATCCCATAACTCTTACACGTCCTATGTATCATTTGACCCTTGAGGATGAATATTTCAACATTCAATCTCCCAAGTTTATTAATTAAGCTTTTTATGACCCACATGAAAATCGTGTCATATTCTCATCTTATCAATAACAATTTACAATGTATAGCGTCACATAGCTTTTCATTGATCAAAGATGGGAATCCCTACTTACTAGGACTTGTGGCAATAATCCAAAAAATGTTAGGTGTTTTACTGTAGACTTCGAACTCAATTAATGAAAGATGGCACTTACCTATATTCTAAAGTCTAAGGTGTAGAAATATATCTTACCAGTGATCTTATAAATGAGATTTTAGGCATTCCTATACTTGAAAATTCTCCTTATTACAGTTGTCGTACCAAATTTCAACTTTAACCTTACTCTATGTCTGACTTATTCAAAAAAATCTATGAGTTAGGTGTTAGTAAAGAATCTATTAGAAAGCCTAAAGATGTTTGTGGTATTAATGTTATTCCTATATTTCATTATCTATTCATTAAGCTATTAGAAAACCCAAAGATGTTTGTGGTATTAATGTCTTAGAAACCCATTTTACGTTTCTAAGACAAATAACCTTTGGTTTCTCTTCACCCTTATGCTAGGAGGGAACATCCGTTTTGGGAACTTCATTGTACATAATATGGTGCATTTTAATAGCACCAAGAAAAAGAAATAAAATATATCATTGGCCTCATCTTCCAAAATTTTCATGTCCCTTCCATCAAATTTGAGATTAATCTAGAATTGTTTTGGATTTTACAAACTTTAATTTGGTTTTTCCAGTTAGTTGATGGCACATGACTTATTCATATTAGTAGTAGTCTCATATGGTATTAGTCCCAATAAGCTTCTACTTAAATCATATTGTTGAGCTACTTATAGATGATGAGGTTGTTACCTTGTGACCACATCATAGATCGCCACTCAATGCTCATCTAGCAACTATTAAGTATTAGCTCACTCAATTATAAGGCAATATTGACACTTTCTGTGACCTCATAATGCACCATTTTACTAACCTATATCACTTGATTTAGTCTCACTTTCCTCCTCTAAATATCTAACTTTTTATATTTCCAAAAGGTTGGGAGAGAAACTTTGTGATATTAGATTCAGAAGAAGTGTCATATATGTATCTATTTTGTTGACAGTTACATATGTTTAATAATTGAATATATTTTCGTCATGTTACTTTTCACTTAACATTGCATTGAAATTTTTCATGTCTATCCATGTGTTTTAAAAGTTTCACTTGTAATCTCATTTATATATAAATAAAGGGGAAGTTAATGAGTTATCTATTGTACTCTCATTTAGGAACTTTGATAATCTTAAAATTTCACCATACCTAAACATAACATTATTTTAATTAGTTGCATAAGTATCTTCATTTATTAAGAAGGATTAGATTTTTTATTTCTTTTAAACTTTAAAATATTATTTGTAGAATATTTAAAAAGATATTTGCATTAAGAAATGAAGTTTGAGCATATGAAGTTATTAAAATCATGATTTCAGGAGAATGTATTGACCTATAGAGAGTAGTAGTTAACCATCAATGAATGTGTTATACTAGTTGAGTAGTGATTTATAACTAGCTATTGTAATTGTTTTTTTTTAACGGTAGTTTGATTCCCAAAATAAAATAAATATGTATTTTCTCATTAGTTCTTGCATTAAAAATTGTTCAAGTGCTTTATAGACATATTTATAAGCTTTTTTAAGCATTTGAGCATTCATTATTTATTTATAGTGAGTGAGTTATTTATCTTTATCAAAGTGACCAAATGACATCTTTTCAGTTATAAATTCTTTTATGAGTAAGGTTACTCTTCAGTTTAGACAAAGATTGTAAAAAGAGTAGCCTTTTACTCATGGATAACAAGAATTTTAGAAGAAGATTCCTCTTCACTTTATTGAAAAAAGTAAGTAAGAAGAAATTCTAAAAAGTGTATTGGAGAGTGAAATAGGCATGGATTATTTAACAAACCACTATAAATTTATTTACATTTCTTCTTCCCTCTTATTTACTTAGTAAGCTACTAATTTACATTAATTTTTATTTATCATATATTGATTCTTGTCAAATTACGTCTATTACTTAGAAAAAATTAATTCTATAAGTACCCAATTCATCTCCCTTTTAGGTGTCATTAAGGATCAACAAATAATTTTTAAAGACTTGCATTCGTTAGCCTCAAAAGATGCAAGGTCTCATAGATGTTTATGGATGCGACAATTCCGAATTTTACCATTGTATCTTTTGTCAGCCACTTGAATCATGCTCGTATCGACTAACTCTTCTACAAAATATTTACAACATCCCCCAAAGCTTCTCCCTTTTGATGAACAAACCCCCCACCTAACTAAAGTAGAATTGGTTTCTTAATAAGAACTTCAAAGTCTTTATGGAAATGACCAACGTAAAGGAAACATGGTTTCAAATACTATAGTAATTCCTTATAACTCAAGCCAATATATCTAGCATTTACTTCAAATTATGAGCTAACCATGAGCTAACACTTTAAAACACCCTAGACTAGACAATAGAGTTCTTCCCTTTTCAAGATAAATGTCCTCTTAGAATGATAATTGCCAAAGGCAAGCCTCCACCTCTAGAAACTATTTATTTTTATCCTTTTCAACTCTAGAGGAAAAATAATTGATTCATCTTTCAAATGTTATCATCTGGGCAGAGGTAAGTGAGGCTTACCAAATAGGACGCACAACTAGTAAAGGAGTTAACAAAAAATATTTTAAAAAATTAAGGTCAAATTATTTTATAAAATCTTGATGGGATTATTAAATTAGGGTTTAGGTAAATATTTTAAATTTTTTATAGAATCTTGATGGGGTTGTTAAATTATGGTTTAATTAAGCATTTTAAAATGTTAGCATTCGTTCTAAATGTTTGAAAATATTTAGGTTTAAATAAAATTCTAGTGAAAATGTTAAGTTTCAAATTGACCTATTTGCCTACCTATAAACTCAAAAAGGCATTTGGAAAAGTTTTATTAGAGATACTTAGATATGAAAAGGATTTAGCTTTGCATGAAAATATTTCTTCAAAAAATGACAGCAAATCAAGAAAGAAAAATGTGATTGATAAGGTATGAAAACAAATAAAGTAGTGATATAGTAAAGAAAAATTGAGATTCTCACACGATCAGCATCAAGGTTCAAGTTTGTGAGTGTTGTAAGGTTGAAGTAAAGGATAGTAAAGACCACCCAAAACATTAAATGGGGTATATTTAGAATTATTTCCAAAGAGCTTAAAGTAACAAGTATCATGAATAAATACAAGTGTGAGCATTTTATTAATGATATTGTTTACACCGAAAAATGGGTTCGGCCTATTTTTACTGTTTTGGGATGAAAATCCAAACCCCAAAGAAAGCCCATAGTTCAGAGTCCAAAAGAAATTCATTGATCCTCTCCCATCAGATTACAGTGTCCAATAAAGAGGGGAGTAGTAGAATTTAAGTTAAAGTGGGAGTCTAGAAGTCCAAGATAAATAGGAGATAAGGTGATAAACTTGATAAACACCAGGCCAAATTTCATCTTTATCTGATAGGATAAAGTTTTATCCAAATCTTATCTCTATCTGATAGGATAAAGTCAAGATTACAAGTTTAGTTGCAGTAGGACACCCATTAGTTTTGGCTATAAATAGAAGTTTTGAAGCAGAAAAAAGGATCCAACCTCTCACATATCGAAAGCCTGGCATCCCAACAAATCTTTTAGTTTATTTTTTTGGCAATTCTCTATGTCTTTAGCCTAGCCTTTTCTTTTCAATTGTTATCAGCTATTTTCAATTTCTTCATCATTTTTTTTGCTGAATTGTTTACCAATAAAGCAAAGTTACTTTCTGTTAAATTTTTGACCCTTTCTAGCATACACAATCGTTTGATTTCAGTTAAATTATGAGGCACAATATCTTTTTTCCTATTTTCCTAGTTTGGAAACACTTTAAATTCTTGGCACTCTCGCAAATAGATTCATATTGAAACAAAGGGCTACGTGTTGACCTTTAGTCAAAATAAAGGCAAACATATTTTTGGCACGTCCGGTGGGACCAACAATGACGAGAATAAGATCTAGTAAGAGTACTGACATTTCCGTCGGTGGAGATGATGATATAGAAAACGTTGCAATAGCAACACAAGAAGACCAACCTCAATCCATTGAGTTAAGTCAAGCAAGCAACATTGAGATCCTTTTAATAAAGGTTCTGGAAGCCCTAGAGAAATCAGCAGCTAAAACAGACAATCTCCTGAACATTTTGGGGAGTAATCAAATTCTAGCCACGGTCAGTAGATATGTCATGCAAGAGAAAGACAAAGGCATAGGCAGAGGAGAGTCAAGTAAGACACTGCATCAAACTGAATCGCAGGCCAGCAAGTTACCAATGGCCGCGGAAAATCAGTCAGTGGCATCTACGGCCACTCCAACTAAAAGTGAGAAGTTGGCAGCCAAGGTTGTCAAGCTAGGAGAAACTTCTTCTACAAAAGAGCTCGAGGGGCAATGCGCCAAAATCGACAGCCCCAATAAGGAGAAACAGTCGATGGCTGCCTACCAGCCATCGCATAAAAGGGATGAGACACTGATTGTTGTCATGCCTTCATTGTCTATCAACCACAAAACCCCTATTCAGTTCCACAGCTACACTGGATCAACGACTCAACTTCACCTCTATGAAGAGGGAATGAGCTCAGGGGGTAATGGGAGTCTGGTGACCAACCAGATGCAGGCATTCCTAAAGGGTAAGGTCACCAGGCCCTTTCAACAACCAGTGACCATGGGCCAAGCATTGTACGGGCAAAACACTCAGGCGATCGATCATATTACGAGGGATGCGCTTCCCGAGATCACCCAAGAATTGTATGGCCCCAAGTTCAGTCAGATTATTCGACCTGAATTTAGGAAACCTTATCTTGAATTCATTGACAAAGCAGCTTTTCCCATAGGTGTAAAAATCTCGAATTTTACATTGTTTTCTGGAGAAGATGGACAGTCTACTATCGAGCATATAGCGAGGTTCACTACTCAATGCTCAGAATTTTCTAGCTATAAAAACTATCAGTATCTTCTTTTGAAATTGTTCCCAAATTCGTTAACTGGAATTGCTTTCTTTTGGTACATGTCACTGCCAAGGGACTCCGTGTTTGGTTGGGCAGACATGATAAGACTCTTCCACGCTCAGTTTTACAAAAGCGAGCCTGAAGTCAATATCACGGATTTGTCTAGGCTTACTCAGCGTTTTGGAGAGAAGGCGAACGACTTCATTGCCAGGTTAAAAAGAATGAGAAACACGTGTAAGATCAATATTCCAGAGATTGAGTTTGTGAAAATGGTGCAAAAAGGTTTGGACTGGAGCTAAAAAAAAAGTTTCAAGGCATGGATTTTAGAGACTTTTTTGAGTTGGCTATGAAGGTGACAGAATACGAAGAGCTGCTCAAAGAAAACAGTAAGCTGAAAAAGCAGACTATGGGAACTTATTTCAAAGAAGTCCATAACGCTGAAGTGGAAGTTGCTATAGCTGTCGTATCTGATACTGGAAGCATAGTATGCCCACACCTGGCAAAGACGCCTCTTGGAATGCAATAAAATAGTGACAAGAGCGGGAACAAGTGCACCTTAGACGTAAGTAGAACATCTGAAATCTTCGATTACCTAATGAAAATCGATTTTATTTCTTTATCGGAAGATCACGTGTTGCCCACCAAGGAGGAGATGAAGGCCAAAAACTATTGCAAATATGATAACGCATGGACTCATTCCACCAACATGTGCTGGGCCTTCAGAAATATGATTTAGAATTGCATCAACAGAAAAATTCTCAAATTCCCAAAAGAGGCAATGCTCATTGACAATCCGTTCCCAGTGAGGTCAGTGAACGTAACGAGTGTCGACAGGAGGAATTAGCTCAACTAGAAAAGGAGACAGAAGCGTACGAATCAAGTGTGGAGGCCTAAAGGGTGGAACATGTGGGAAAGGAAAGACGACCTGACCATCGCTTCTAAAAGGCAAGGGAGAGTCAGTGTACTGGAAAGGATTGGTAACCGGGTCACCGGAAATAACAGCAAAGCCGGTGCCTAGGTAGTCATTAGCTCTAGTGGTCACCCAAAATTTTTCAAACCACCGATGCCCAAAAAAATTGGAGAGTGGGTTCCGAGTGGAAAGTAAAAGGAGAGACAAAAAGGAAATACTTACTGTTACTCAGAAAAGCGCAAAAATGAGAAAAAGGTGGCAATGCAAGAAGCTGGCCGAGAGACTTTTCCAAGAAAAAGAAGATATGGAAATAAAACCTCAAGTTCAAGTCATGGCTCACTTTGTGGAGAATCAAAAGATGCTTGATAAAGGGAAGAAGTTGGCCAACATGACCAAGAAGATGGTTGAACATTGTGAAGAAGAAATCCAGAAGAGTAAATTCAGAAGGAAGTTAACGGAGGATGACGATGGTAGAAGAATAGATAAAAAGTTAGTTCAATGTTGGTGATGTCCCTGTTTATTATATGGGAGCTGCTTCTGTGATGTTGACAGCTATTTTTTGCCACGTTGATCCTAATGACAAAGCGGAGGACAAGCCAAAAGATGAAAAAGAAGTCTGGACTGCAAAAGAAGAACAAAATCCAGTGGAGAAATTCTCAAAGAAATCATAGGAGGCCGAGGACAGCAAAACTCTGATGTTCGACAAGCCATTAATAGTGAATCACAATAAACCACTATACATATGGGCCTGTGTCAACAGGAAGCCATTGAACAGAGTTTTTGTGGACAATGGAACAGCTGTAAACTTGATTCCCTTGAAAGTGCTATTAGGACTTGGGAAAATAGAAGAGGATATCATCTTTACAAACTTAACTGCGGTGATTGGGGAGGTGGCAAAAACATTGGGAGTAATTCCGTTACAAATAACAGTGGGGAGTAAGACGTATGTGTCTGCTTTCTTCGTAATCAATACAAATACAAGTTACAAGTTACTCCTAGGCAAAGATTGGATTCACGCTAACATGTGTGTGTCGTCTTCCCTCCACCAGTTCTTATTGTTTTGACATGGCGACAATGTGGAAATGGTTAAGGTAAACAATAATCCTTTCAATGCTGAAGTCAATTTGGTGGATAACTGCTATTACCATGGAGACACCACATCAATTACTTTTAAAGGTTTGGACAAAGAAGGCAAACCTACATTGATGAAATTTGCCAAGGACAAGCATTTGCTGCTTCAAGCAACTAGTGCCAGTGAGAAGAATAAAAGCATCAGGCTTTTTAGGCCGATAGAAGAAGACGTTGGCCAATCAGGCCAATGATTGCTCAAGAAAATAAGGAAGGGTGGTCAGTAGCTGCAAGGGTCATCCAAGAAGTAATTTTACAGTAAGCCAGGAAACAATTAATGGCCAACCATGAAGATGAGGTAGTCAAAGCGTCCAAAAGTTACTCTAGGCAAAGCCATTAGCTAATTGGTTTTCTAAATAAGTTAATGGCCATCATAGGGCTTATATTTATAAGCCCAATGGTGCAGGAGGCAACCGAAAAATGGGTTCGACCCATTTTTACTGTTTTAGGCCAAAAACCCAAAGCCCCAAGAAAGCCCAAGGTTCGGAATTCAAAAGAAATTCATTGATCCTAGCCCATCAGATTCCAGTGTCCAGGAAAGATGGGAGTAGTAGAATTTGAGTTGGAGTGGGTGTCTATAAATCCAAGATAAAGAGGAGATAAGGTGATAAACTTGATATAAACACCAGGCCAAATTTTATCTTTATCTGATAGGATAAAGTTTTATCCAAATCTTATCTCTATCTGATAGGATAAAGTCAGGATTACAAGTTTCATTGCAGTAAGACACCCATCAGTTTTGGCTATAAATAGAAGTTTTGAAGCAGAAAAAAGAATTCAACCTCTCACATATCAAAAGCCTGGCATCCCAACAAATCTTTTAGTTTATTTTTTTGAAAATTCTCTATTTCTTTAGCCTAGCCTTTTCTTTTCAATTGTTATCAGCTATTTTCAATTTCTTCATCATTTTTTTTACCGAATTGTTTACCAATAAAGTAAAATTCTTTCTGTTAGATTTTTGTCCCTTTCTAGCATACACAATCGTTTGATTTCAGTCAGATTACGAGGCACAATATCTTTTTTATTTTCCTAGTTTGGAAACACTTTAAATTTCTGGCACGCTCGCAAATACATTCACACCGAAACAAAGGGCTACATGTTGACCTTTAGTTAAAATAAAGGCAAACAGATATATAGGCATTTTAGAATACATGGAACCAAAAATGATGAGGCATGAAAGCATTACATAGGAAGAGATATAAAAGCACCATCTAGGAGTGTAAGACCAGTCTCCATATTATTGAAATGTTTACATTGAGAAAAACCAATATGTTCGAGCATTTGTGGTGAAGAAATCATACGTTAACTTATATGTTGAGTTAAAAATGTGAAATAACTTGATACTCACCTCCACCATCTACATAAATTATATTGCTTTTGGTATGAGATTTTGAATTTTTTCTTAAACACCTTTCATATATCAAATTTCAACTTTTGAAGATAAACCAAATGCATGTTATGAAATAATTAAGAAAAACGACATAGTATTAAAATTTTCTATGATATTTTAAAATATAGCATGAATTAGTTTATCACAAAAGATAAATGATACTCAAATAAAAGTCATAAAGATGGTTTATGACTTTTATTACTAAGATAAGAGTCGTCATACTTGATTTCTAAAAGTAATTGACAATGAAATGTCATTACAGCCATAATTTTCTTTAGAACTGAAGGAGAGGGGTGACCAAGATATTGCTGTCACATTTGAGATAACAAAGACGTTGAGGTAGAAAGGCTAAGATTAGATGATTTGACTGGAGGGTTGAGGATGACCTATCGCCCAAGTTGTGTCTAGTCCCCCTCATAGTCAGGCATCCTCGTATTCAAGTCTTGACAGTAAAGTAGTTGAGAGAATATTCAATCAAAGTGTTCTTTCATTAAAAATCTAAGAGATAATCGTTAAGGTTTTTTTTTTAATCAAGGGTGCACATAAAATATTATCTGTTGTGATGGTAGTAATATTAGAGCTAATAAAAGGAGAAGCAATACCATTATCATTGTCGATTATAATATCTACATTATTAACATAATTTAATGCATAGATAGAATTTAAAGATCAAAAGTGATGTGATATATGGCCCAAAATTCAAGTAGCTGATTACTATTATGGTAGCTTGATTCTCCCTTAGTCAAAGGTACTTAAGACCGAGAACAATAGGAAGAAGGTTGACTGCGAAATCAGTAAGCTTTGCCCTATGTCTTGAATGGATACATTGTTGCAAACAATAAGAGACTAACTTTGATTTCCTTGACATATATTATAATTCCATTATGCAAAAATTTGAGAGCTTATACGTCGTCCATAAGCGGGTATTATTTATCACAATACTGTTTGTCATTAATGGCATGATTGTGATTACCATAATTAACCTCCTTGATCACTATGGCCTTTTCTAGTAAACTTTGTGATTTGTACTTCTTTTTTTATTTCCCATGATTGTAATTCTTTATCAAATAACTTGTTATAAAGGTTCTCAAAAGAAATTGTGTATTATAAATAAGAATTGCAAGAAACTCATCCTTCAATCTGTTCATTGTATAAGATACAATTTGAGTATTATTTAAAGGGTGCTCAATAAGTGCCATATCATCAACTATACTTTTCACTTTGGTTATAAATGTAGCTCTAGTCTTACTTTCTTCTTATTCGAGTGAGAGAATATGAATATTAAAGCAATTGGCAAAGCACGGTTTTAATTTTTTTAAATTGTAAAATGGTAAAATTATTTATTATTGGGTTTATTATACTATTGACAATTGCTTGAATAATAAGAAGTGCAAGTGATCTTGGTAATGGTTCAATTACCATTACTAAGTAGGCAGTTTATCTTTAGTTGCTATTTTTTTAAGGAGTTAGAGAGATTTTTAATAACTACAGTGCTCCTGATTGACAATGTAGAGTCTAGGAGGCCAGCATATCAAATTGAGTAAAGTTGTTTTATTGTATATACTTTTAATTGTGACAATTTAGACTAATTATGCTTGTACAAATAATTTTTGTAACTGATAAACATCATTTTTTAAACCAATGAGAATTTTGGTAATTAACGATATACTTATGGAACGATTTAGATAAATGGTAGTTTAAGAATTTTATAGCGACACAAAAAGTGATAGTATATTATGGTTGTGGTTGAATAATTGGACTGATTTATATCCTCTTATACGAAGACTTCAATTAGCTACTATCATAAACAAAATTCCTAATGATGCTAAAGTGGTTTGGTTAATACAGGATGAGGAATGGTTTGGTAACTTTTGGAATTTCTAGTTGATAGCTGAATATCTTCTTAATATAACTGCAGAGAGGAGAAAGGATAAAATGATATGGAAATTTCTTACTCGTGGGACTTTCACCAATAGTTATGGTCATAGCTTACTAATGCGGTAGCTGGAGTTAGTCTTGTGGGCTGATGTAATCTGGAAGCAAGTTTTGAAACCCAAAACTACGGTATTCTCATGGCTAATAATAGCGAGTAGACTAAGAACTAAAGACCTATGGTTTGGTATGCTTGATCCTATATGGGTACCATGCAAACAATTGAATAAAAACAGAGATCATTTGTTCTTTGAATGTAGCTATAGCAATTCAGGGAAGAGTCGAATTTTGAATATGCTCCAACTTTGTATGGTATGAGATGCTAAATACAATCATTAGGTGCACCAAAGCATGCCCGCGGAATAGCATTCTCATCAAGACTTCATTTTATATAGTAATTTATTCTATTAGGAGAGAAAGGAATAGGAGACTATAGGAATAGCATAAATATCAACTTGCTGAGCAAATTGTCAACATGATTAGAGCAATTATGATTGCCAATGAGAAGCAACGCATAGTTAGCCAAGAAATTAGAACAAATTGGTTGTCTCAATGTAATTTTTGTATTTTGATGTCCAGCCTATTTAGTATAGCCTCACTTGACTCTAATTGTATGATCCTTATCTAGGATCGTCTAATAATTGTTGCTATAATATAATTTATTCTATTCTATTTTTCAAAAAAATGATAGCATTAGAGATCGGAGATCTTTCAAAACACCCGAATATGCTGAAAGAAGACAGAGGTAAAGAGCAGAGGGAGCTGAATGCTAACAAGGAAGAGAAATTGAAATGATTGGAGGAGTTCTGGGGGTAAAAAAAACCAGCTGTACGAAGGAGTATTGGCAGACACGATCACATGGAACACGGTCTTGGAAGAAGTTCCCCTGCAGGTACTGTTCCTGATACAGACCATGGTATTTAATGACAAATAAAATAATCAATTATAGATAGAGATCGACTATAATCATGGAAATATAACAGCCGTATGATATGATCAACTGATAAGTACATAATCATCTTCTATCAGTGACCATATATAGGTGTTAATTTCCTTTAGTGGCATCTGTCTGATATTCTGATTTTCTTTAACATCACACGGTGGCAGTGTTGATTGTTATTATTTTAGATGGAATTTTCGTATTAATTGGCTACAATCGTCATTACCAGTTAAAAAACATATTTGAATTACTAAACTTCAATTGATGCTAATTAACTAACTCTTTGCTGCATGTAGACTCTTACTTCCCATGTTTGATTCAGCTCAAGCTTTAAATTGCTTGGTAGTTACTATACTGGAATTTAAAGGTGTCTCCAGCCGACAAGCCCATTAAATCGTAGTGTAGAGATTGATAAATCTTAATTAACATATAATTTAATCTAAGCAAAATTTTTCCTAGTAATAATTAATTATAAAATGATATTTTAACCACCTCATAAAAAAGCTTTTGTTTGGTAATAAAATTTTAAAATAGAAGAAATCATATTTGGAGCATATTACATCTAAATGGTAAAACTTCTCTTTAGCCCTGATTCTACTCAGCGGATTGTATTAGCTGTTAGTTAATTTTATTAATAATTATTTGAAAACGAATTAATATAATTGATTTGACTAACTCAAATTTGTTATTAATTTAATTTTAAAATTAAAATATTAAACTTAAATAATAAACTTTTTATCTCCATCTCTGTCTCTATCTCTAATTTCTAATAACTTTTAGATATAATAGTCTTTTAATTTCTTAATTTTTCAACGGCTGATAGGAGCGTTTTCAAAATCAACGGATTAAGTTTAATCCATCAACCCAATCAATTATACAGTCTACCAAAAATACCTGTTAAGTCTTATAAATAAAGTCTTTAAAAACCTTGGAAACATTTATGTTTCTATTATAGTTACGTTGTATGCCCTCAAGGTATTTTAAGATATTTAATAAAATATAGTTAAATGTTACTTAAATATTACATAACCACAAGGTTATTTGGTAGAGTTTCTGTACGCATAAAACTCAAATAAAAATATATTTAAGATTTTTTAAAATAATTATCCCTCTATATTTTAACGTTGAAGCTTTTCCAAATTTGCTGGCATAATAAGACAAAGCAATGTTTAGAAACAAATCCCCGAAGTCAAGGATCATCTCATAGAATCTGAAGTGCCTCGGATGCCTTAGAATGATGCGCCCAAGAAAGAAAATTAACCAACCAGTGGTATTTGTCATTCCCTGTCATGTCCATAACTCAGTGTCCTCAAGCAAGCCACACACTTTAAAAGGAAAGTTCTTGGACATTGCGTTCTTTCTTTACCTTTTTATTACTCATGCACCCATTGATAAATACTTAATTTTGTTCTTTAATTTTATTAAATATTTTAAGTCCTTAATTCATAAATTATAAGTAAACATATCCCTTAATTTGAACATTATAATTAATGATATATTTATACGTTTAAGATTAAAGGAATGTGTCTAATTATAATGTATAAATTTATAAATTTAATGAAACATCAACTAAGTTGTACATTTTTATTACTAATTATTTGAGTGGTTGGTTTGTGTATATGATATGATTGAGCGTTTGAGCTTATGTTTCTTTTGGTTATTGGGGTTGTGGCTTTTGTACTGTGCAAAAGTAAAAGGAAGATAGTTGATAGGAATGTGCCTCAGTAAACTAGAGCATGACTAAGATTTTGATGTTTGTTCAGTGAAAATAGGTGAATTGAAATGTAAATACAACGACTTGTACAAACATGTCACTTCTACTCCTGTATATGGAAATAACTCGGAGTCAGACAAAACTATCTAGTACATCTATTCATGTAATAAATCCAATTAATAAAAGATAACAATTAACTTTATAATTTTAAATAAATAAATATCCTTTAAAATTTTATCATAATAAGTTTCATTATTGTAACGAATTACATTTAAAGATTTATAAATTTAATTTATTTTAAATTAGTTATGATATTAATTTTCATTATTATCAACACAAAACAATTAAAATTATCCCAATAAAAATAATTTTAGAGTTTATATTTGAATTCTTTTGTGTAAAGTGTAACTAGTTTCCTGTTAGCCTTTTATCACATAAAGACAAATCACAGCTAGCTACAAACGGGTCTTAGGTTAAAGGTTAGCTGGATTATATGCACAATGATGGCTTGCGAGAGCTTCAAGGTGACTTAACAAGTTAGATCAAACATAGCGCCAGTTTTATTAGAGTTTCAAATCCTGAAGGACTGAGTTGACTAGGGCTAAGTTTTTAATAGACTAAAAACTTAGCGTATGATCAAATGAATGAACCATGGCTACTAGACTTGACATGAGTAAGCATTGGACCAGATCGGTGAGCTATGAAGGGCTTTAGGCTTAGATGACTTATAATAAATAGATAGAGATCATAGGGAGATCTTTGATGATATGAGAGATAAGATTACAAAGGATAGACATTAGCTCTAAAAGATAAACAACATATAGGAGGATCATCCGAAGATAGTAGAGATATTCGTAAATATGGATGTATCATTCGTAGATAGATGTAATCTCTTCTATTGTTAGTTGAGATGTAGCTAAATCATAGAGTCATATTTAGATGGAGATGGCATCCTATTGGTTAGTGTGATATAATCGGATAAGGATAAAATGTGATCTAGTTAGTTCAATTCAATTAGGATTCTAAATTGTAGCTTAGCCATCAAGCTAGAGGTGCCTATAAATAGCCCATTTGAGTTTTGTTTCTCATATAGATTGAGAAGAATTCCTTTGTATACTTTAAGGAAATTGATAAAGTTTAGCGTCTATTGTACCTTTTTCGTGCTCTTATTGTTGCCTTTGATAATTTAGTGCTTTCTCAATAAGCTTGCAAGAGTGTGAGAGTTAAACACAACGAGGGTCATGAGGTGATTGAGAACAAGTTAGATGGTAGACGATCACGTAAGAAGGCTAAGTCTTGCTTAAACAGATCTAATTAAGATTGTCGGAGTAGGCATAAATTGTGATACAACTTTGGTGTTTAGAAGACCTTTTTAATAATTGGTATTAGAGTCATACTTCGATATAGTAGGAGATATCAATTTGACGGAGTGTATCATTAGGATAGAGGCATTTATTAGGCCAATTCCTCAAGGAGAGGAAGAGGCCACTTCTTAGTATACTTGGTTCAAGATGTTAGAGGAACATATCCAATAGTTGCATCGTCAAATAATAGATTTTATAAAGTTATAAGAGGAGACTAAGTTCGAGATATCGATCCTAAGGGGTGTTGTTGCAACACAGGATGTTGGACGTGTCGAGAGCACCATGATGAAGGTGTATGAGCATAAAGTTTTTGAGGGTGTGGAGAAAGAAAAGGAGCTCAAGAATTTTTTTTGAGATATAAAGTAGTACTTTGCGGTTGTTATGGTACCCAATATTAAAAAGGTCAATGTGGCAACTATGTACTTGGATGGAGATGCTAAGCTTTGGTTGAAAATGAGCACCTCTACCAAAATTAAAGCAGGTAGAGCTCCCATTAACTCATGGAAAAACATGAAAAAGGAGTTAAAGGATCAATTTATTCCGATAGAAACTTCTTAGCTTACGAGGAAGGAAGCTTTGAAGAAGCTAATGTAAAATGGATCGGTAAAAAATTATGTTAAAAAGTTTAGCTCTCTAATGCTAGATATCGATAATATGTCATATGAGGAAAAACTCTTCAACTTCTATCTGGGTTACATCTATAAGTGCAAATGGAGTTCCGGAAGCAAATTTTGAAGGATGTGATTGGCACAATCGTAACTACTAATGTAATATCTTATCTCCTAAACTGTTAAGGGTTAGAGGCTTAGAAGATTAAGTGCATGCATATTGTATTAATCAATTGACATATTCTAGGATGCTTAGATATGATTTTGATAAATTAGAACTGAATTAGAAAATTACAGATTTAAGTTAGTGATTTGGAGTTAATTGTTAAAAATCGAAAGTTTGAGAAGTCAATGTGTAAATTGGCTTAGTAAAATTCCTAACTGGTAAAATTGGAAACAAGTGACAATTTATATTTGTGACAAGTGGCACTTTATATTTATGGCAAGTGGCACTTTATATTTGTAACAAGTAGCACTTTATATTTGTGACAAATGGCACTTTAAACTTATGCCATGTGGAGCTTTAGAATGGTGACGTGTAATTTTTCAAATGGTGACGTATGTAAGCCTACAATTGGTGGCATGTATAGCCCTACAAGTAGTGAAATATGGAGGCTTAAATGAGTGACATGTGGAGACTAAAGTTAGTGACACATTGACTAATAGAATAGTAACATATGGATTAATAGAAGGATAGCATATGGACCAATAGAATAGTGCACATAGATTAATGAAATGACGACATGAGGATTAGTTTGACTTTCGAGAAAATAGATATAAAAGGAAACATAAAGGAGAGTGAAGGTCTAACATGAGGTTATAAGAGGGAGAAAAAAATGAGAGAGAGAAGGAAAGAAAGAGGGGAAGAGAAGTGGAGAAGGAAAGAAGTTACCAAGGTAAGTCGAAATTCTAGTTTCAATTTCATCTTCCTCTTTTGATCTACTTTAAATATCATTAGAGCATAAATTTGAAGAAACTCAAAGAACAAAAGTTGTAGATGTAGATATTATCTTGACCTCTATTAAAGTGTCTTGATAAAATAGCAACTAGAGCTTGAGTTATGCTTGTTTCCCTAATACTACCCATTACAGACCCTTATGCAGGAACCTTGTATTATTTCCTGATTTTTTAGGGCTTTAGAACCTGAATTAATCAAAGTATAAAACATGAAAAATGATTACTGATGTCTTACTAATGCTTCTGTGAAACAGATTGGCTAGAAGATGTCTTGATAATGATTTATTGTTATTTGACCATTGATTGTCATCTTGTTACTTACCAGAAAACAAGACAAAATTTGGATGGGGATTGTATTCTAAAGGGAGATGTGGTTTGTGTAAGTTTCTGATATATTAAGACTAATGGAATTCTAGTCTGAGGGAATAAGAATCATGGTATTTGGATTTTTGTAGAGAGAATTATGATTAAAAGAATATAGCTTGTTTATAAAGGAACATTAAGAAGAAAAGGATATAAACATTTCACTTAAGGATTGTGTACATATTCTCGCTATTCGGTATCAGTAACCAATATTCATATGCATGTCTAATAGGCTCTCATAGTGATTGTCAATACCTAGATATTGTCAGGATGTCGAGGCAATAACTCGTTGGAGTGTTTTATGAGTTAACCTAGATGTTTTTCATTATGACTAATTTGTTTTTGGTTAAATTTCAGTTATTGAATTATTATTTCTATAATTGTTATGATTTCGAGCATCGTTAGTCCGAGGAGTTTGATATTTCGAGACTATCTATAGAAGCATTTTCAAATTAAATGTCAATTTCTAATTATGTGATTATCCATGAAATGCATATTTGATTCAAATTAAATGTGAGTTCTGGATAACTAGTGACATTGATGAAAGCAAATGATGTGTGAGAAGATTCATATTATTGCATTTGACATTCATGATGAGTTAATGGGAGTTGTGATCAAAATGACCAACATGCAGACATTCTGGGTGAAATGCTCGTAATTAGGGCCTAAGGCTCGTAATGTGAAATCAGGGCTCAATGCTCGTATTGAAATTAGGGCTTAATGCTTGTAATTTGAAATCAGGGCCTAAAGCTCATAATTTGATCAGTGATATAATGCTTATTAAACAGGTCAATAGAAAATTTTTTTGAAACTTGGGGTGTGAATTGGCTTATTTGTTCACAATAAAAAGAAAGAAGAAATAAAGCATATATCCATTTGCATTCTCATTTTTGCATATATGATGTGTTCTAATTGAATCAAAATATTGCACTACACCTGGATATCATTGATAATGTGATATGGTGATTAGAACTATTCTATGTGATATGATTGTTGATATGCAATTATATGTTGCTAGAACTATCCTCTCTAATATAACTTACGTGAGTGCATCGATGATAGTTCACTCACTGAGTTCACAATCTCATCAAAATTGCAATGTTGTTTTTCAGGTCCATAAGAGATGTAGCTAGTTTAGTTGGAGTATAACTTCTACATTTAGACATGAGTAGTAGTCGGGATTAATTGTACTTATAAATGTCTCTAGTTATTTTGCCTCAAGAGTAGTCGGGATTAATTGTACTCATAAATGTCTCTAGTTATTTTGCCTCAAGAATAGCACTATCACATTTTCTCGTTGATGTAAGAAGTTCTTTATGTCTTTTGGATATTACGCAAATTGTGATATACCATCGATTGCTACATAGTGAATGTTTTAGGTATTAAATATAATGCCAAGATTTATGAAATGTTCTTGAGATAATTTAAAAGAAAGTTGAGCTTTCCCTTATGTGGTTTACACAGGTTAAATATGGAAGGTATTTTTGAAAGTAAGGTCAAACTTTGTCAATTTGTTAATTAAAATGCCTCCATGCTATATGATATTATGTGTAAGGTGGAAAAATCCTTTTGAATTGTTTTCTAACATATCATTTCAGTAGAGTATAGCCTCAAATATTCTCCGATATGCTCGGGAATATGCTCTATTAGAGTGGTATGTTACAACTAATGCCTTGGTAGATTTTCGAGTAACGAAAAAACTAAGATGGGCTCCTCTACTTTTTCCAAAGGTAAAGGCTTAGCCCAACAGGAAAAGAGTGAAGGGAAAAGAAGAAAGACTTTAAGAAGGGAGACTATAAAGGGAAAGACAAGCAAAACAACAGCTTGAAGAATGGGGAGAGATCCCCCAAAAAGGGCAAACTTGCCTATTACTTATGTAACTGTCCATATTTTGCAAGAGAATGTCTAAGGAAGGAGAAGCTAAACACCCTAATTATTGAAGAAAACAAAAAAGATTTAGAAGCGATAATGAATTTGATCATGTTGTTAAATGCGGTTAAAAGTGAATCTAACCCTTTTGATAAGCTGATGTACATAAGAATACAAATCAATGGGAAGGAGGTAACCGCAATGCTAAATATGATTTGACACACTTTTTCATGATAAAAAGATGATGCACAAGTTGGGGTTTAAGGTGTCAAAGACACCTCTAATGATGAAGGCCCTTATGGGCAAGGCACAAGTGGTAGTAGGAGCTACTTACAATGTCTTAGTAGGTAAGGGGAATTGGTGTGCCAAGTTCAACTACATGGTCATACCACTTGAAGATTTTATGTTAATACTGGGGATCGACTTCCTAAAAACAACATGGTGTATAGAAGTTTGAAAGGTATGATGATCATGCATGAACAAATTCCTTTTATATTAATTGTTGTAGATTTGGTAATGGAACAACAGATGATACAATGGCGGTAGCATATATGTCAGTCATAAGCATTGAGAAATGAGTTGAAGAAAGGTATGGAGACCTATCTTTCCATCATTTGGGAGATTAATGAGGATTACGTGGTGAAAATCTCTAATGCAATTGTATTGAGGGAGTTTTGGAATGTGATATCGAAAGAGTTGCTTAAGAGTCTTCCTCTTCATTGAGAGATTGATCATAAGTTTGAGTTAGTTCCTAGAGTCGTCCCACCTACATATGCCCCATATAGAATATCCTCATTGGAGTTGAAGTTTTGAAAATAACTTGGTGAATTATTGGAGGCAAGGTTTGTCTAATCTTCTAAAGCTCTATTCGGTGCCCTAATGTTGTTCTAAAAGAAGTAAGATAGATCACTTTAAATGCGTCGTGGACTATCGAGCCTTGAATAAGGAAATAATAAAAAATAAGTATCATGTTCCCTTAGCTCAAGATTTGATGGACAAATTATCAAGGGTTGTGGTTTTCATGAAACTTGATCTTTAATGTAGGTGTTAGCAAATGCAGTTAGTTGAGGGCAATGAGTAAAAGACAATGTACGTGACTCCATATAAGTCATACGATTTCTTATTCATGTCATTAGGATTGATTAATGCCCAGTGACATTTTGCAACCTAATGAACAATATGTTGTATGACTTCCTTAATGAGTTCATTGTGGTGTATCTCGATGATATCGTGGTATAAAAAACTGATATGGTTAAATATGTGAAGCACTTGAGGAAAGTGTTCGATGTGAAGTTAGAGAAGAGCGAGTTTCCACAGTCGGAGATTAGATTCTTAGGTCACTTGTTGAGCAAGGGTTAAGTTATGATGGATCCAAAAAAAGTGAAGGTGATAGTTGAGTGACATATTCTCATAACAGTATGAGAGTTATAGATTTTTCTCATATTGGCTAACTACCATACGTCATTTATAGTGGGGTACTAAAAGAAAGTGGTTCCATTGACAAACTTACCAAAGAAAAAGCAAAAGTGGTATTGGTTGGAAGCGTGTTGGGAGGCATTTGAGAAACTTGAAGTCACTATCTCAATTGAACCTGTATTGAAGCTATGCAGGTTTGACTTTCCATTTAAAGTATATACGGATACATCAGACAAAGCCATTGGCAGATTCCTAGTATAGAAGGGTCATCTCATAGCTTTTGAGAGTTAAAATCTCAATAGTACAGAGTAGTGGAACTTGACACATAAAAAAGAGATGCTTGTAATGATGTATTTCCTTAAAACATGACGAGTATATCTGTTAGGGACCAGGATCATTGTTCATACCAACAATGTTATTAACACATTTTTTAAGACCTAGAAGAAGTTTTCCACAAAGTAAGTTTGGTGTAGGAGTTTCTTGTTGAATATGACTTCATGTGGGAGCATAATGCATAATAGCGTGGCGAATGCCTTGAGTCAAAAGTAGGTGTTTGCGGCCTTATATAAATTACTAAGGTGGAGTCTACCTTATTGGAGCAAATCAATGTTGCAGCCTTATATAAATTACTAAGGTAGAAGGAAGCTTATTTGCTACAACCCTTATCTATCTCTAAAAGACCATAGATGTGAGTTTGATAGATTTCATTGGCAAGTTCTTAAAGGTGGACAACATGACAACAATCATGATGATTATCGATTGATTCTTTAAATATACAATCTTTATACAGCACCAACATCTTTCCCCTTAAATATTGTGATAGGTTCATTTTATAAAAAAGTAGTGAAATACTTCGAAGTCCTTACGGACGTTATGAGTGACCGAGGGATTAGATTTATAGATCAATTATAGACATCCTTTTTTAACATAATAGGTTGTAATTTGAATTTTTCGACAGTAAATCACCTACTGACGAATGGTCAAACTGAGAGGACCAATGCTTTATTGGAGTAGTATTCAAAGCATTATGTAAGTGCAAGTTACTGTAACTAGTTAAGTTTACTTGATACTGCACAATTTTGTCATAACTTACACAGAACTTCTGTTATAAAGAAGAGTCCCTTTAAGATAGTTTTTAGACAAGAACCTCTCACTCCACTCAAGATTGCACAGTAAAGGACAAGTTTCAAGTGTGCTATAATATACAAGTTCATGATAGAGAAGCAAGAGCTAATGGATGAGACAAGGGATAGTCTTTGAAAAACTTCTTAACGAATGAAGAAGTAAGTAGACTTACGAAGGAAACTATTAGAGTTCGAAGTGGGAGATAATGTATTGTTGAAACTTACCCCTTAGATTTGGAAGAAGATATTGAGTAAGCAAGTACATCCAGGATTAGTGCCTAAGTATAAAGAATCGTTTGAAGTACTAAGTATCCCTACTTTTCATGATAGTTTCCTCAAACTTCATTATAAGAATGCATCAGATCAGAATAGGATCTAGGGAAAGAGAGCTCCACTAATTATGATAAAATAATTTGAGGATCAAGTGGAGAAGATCTCGGATTAGCAAATGATGAGGCAACATAATAAGAATAGGAGTACTGAATTCTTAAGCAAATGGAAGGAAAAATCGGTCACATAACCTATATGAGAGAAAGATATTACTTTATGGCAATACGAGGATAAAGTGAATGCTTACCTTTAGACTAGTTTGAAGAGGGCATCAAATTTTCCTAGTGGGGGTGGTTTGTTAGGCCTTTATAATATGAAGGCATTTCACAGCTAGCTAGAAACAAGCCTTGGGTTAAAGGTTAGCTATATCACACACATGATGGTGGCATGCGAGAGCTTCAAGGTAACCTAACAAGTTAGATCAAGCATGGTTCGAGTTTTGATAAAGAGTTTCAAACCCTATACGGATTGACTTGGCTAAGGCTAAGTTCTTGATGGACTAGAAATTTAACATATATTCAAATGAATGGACCATGGTTGATGGACTTAAGTAAGCATAAGACTGAACCAGTGTGCAATGAAAGACTTTGATCTTGGATGACTATCATTAATGGATAACGATCATAAGGATATCTTGGATGATGTGACAAATAAGATCATAAAGGATATACATCAGCTCTAAAAGATAAAGACTATATGAAAGGATTATTTGAAAATAGCAAAAATCTTCTTGGATATGGTATATCATTCTTAGATAGATGTAATATTTGATCTTGTTAGTTAAGATGTAGCTAAATCCTAAGTCTTATTTGGATAGGGATGTCAACCTATTGGTTAGTGTGATACAATCTAATAAGAATAAGATGTAATATAATTAGTTCAGCTCAGTTCAATTAAGATTCTGTATTGTAACTTGGCCACTAAGTTAAAAATGCATACAAATAGCTTATTTGAGTCTTACTCCTCATAAACATTGACAGAGAACATTCCTTTTTATACTTTTAGGGAAGTAATAAAGATTAGCATTTACTGTGTTTCCTTTATGCTTCTATTGTTGCCTTTGATAGTTTAATGTTCTCTTAGTAATGTTGCAAGAGTATGAGAGTTGAACATTGTGAGGGTCGTAAGGTGATCGAGAACAACTTAGTTAATTGATGATCATGTCGGAAGAGTGAGTCTTATTAAACGGATCTAAGTGAAATTATCGTACTAAAGAATAGGGGCAAATTGCGGTATAAATTTAGTACTTAGAAGGCTTTTGTAACACTTACCATGGTGCCAAGCTATTACAAGAAGATACTACCAAAATTCCATTACATTCTGGTCATTTTGCTTAAACTATAATTTGGGTAGCACAAAGACAAAGAGGGGTTACGAAAATGAAGAGGAGTTACTCTTCTTTCTAGATGTTTTAGTAATTTACCATAATAATGTAGTCATGAAACAAAGACAATTAAGCGACCAAGCACTTAACAAGAATGTAACATGTTATCATTCATCAGCTATGTTGATTTTGATTGGCCAAATGCGCATTGGGCATTAGCGAGGCATCATTAATTTCATCTAAACCCTGGACCTGGACAACAAGCATGTAATGAATGACAAAATGTAGGAAACAAACACAGAGCAATCATTGTTCGAACAAGAAACGAACACATATGGCTATGAGTCGACTACTAACGACTAACTGTGTGACGCGATGAGGCAATTATGAGAATAACTCCTATTTATATTGCCTGAGTTGCTAGGGAATAGCTGCTGCACCACCCGCACGCAATCTATATATGTATATTATAATACCGAAACTCCATCACGTATTTAAAACAAGACGCATCAATTGTTTAGATCATCAAAAATTATTATATCAATTTCCATTAGTAACTTTTATATGGTATATGGATATTATAATATTTCCTTTCCATAAATTATTAATCATCCGGACCGACAGTATGTATTTAGTTATAAGGACTTGACATTTCATTTTCAACCACAGCTCTCATTAATGGTCAATTGGGAAATTAAGATCAATAAATTAAAAAAATCAAATTGAGGAGATTAGAATGATTAGAGAAAAGAAAGGGTCGGAATTATTATGACATGGGAAGAAAATGGATGCCTCGCTGTGACCATAAGGTCTCCTAGTTCAGACAAAGCTGTCCCGTAAGTTTCCTAATCAGATTCAAATTCTATTAATTAATCTATTCCACAAATTACAGTAAATCTCAACCACCGTTTGTTTAATCGTTCAAGCCAGAAAATTTCTGACTATTTCCTTATTGGAATTCTTGTGATGTTCTTTATAACGTTGTTTATTTTCTAACTGTTTATAATTCAATGATCATACTTTTTGTAAGGCTTCAACTTTCTCTCCTTCTTAACGAGGTTAGCTAAAAGCATCCTAAATAAATTAATTATAAAAAAACCCGTAGGGGTAGTAGTTTTGCAAATTGTCCAATTTTACGAGATCATCTCTAGTGTAAATAAAAACAAAATTAATCAAAAGTGAAATAACAAATGATACCAAAAATTTGGTAACGCAGTTTAACACTCCTTGTCTACCTCTGCGGGACCTTCACCCAGATTAATACTTTCACCGAAGTACAACAGATTTATCCAAGGTTTTATTGAGCTGACACCACTTAACCCTTGACATTATCTCTCAACCTCACTTCCAGTGAAAGATTTTCACACTCAATAGCACAATCAACTCATGTTAACCTTGTCAGAGGATTTTTCTCAACAATCTTATAACGAAAGAACAATAAATAAATAAATAAATCAAGTGATCAACTATCTAATAATGAAAACAGAAAATACTTAAGACAGAAGCATAACAACTTCCCTATGGGTTCAGCTCTTCTGAAATAGATCGGAAAGTTGTTCACACAAAATAGGCTGATTCATCCACCTTTCAAATCTAAGTTACAGCTACAGCAAAAGGACTTCATGCAAGACAGATTGAGCAAATAAACCTCCGCACAATAATTTACTAAAGCCTTACCACAATGAGTCACACATCCACGACAAACAAGACATTCACTATTTTCACTACGTTAATTGCGCAACGTATGTGTGTAGCAAAAATCAGATCTCGCACAACTCATTAATTTAAAACACTCAATCAAAACCTTAACCAAGTAAATAGACTTATTGTACAAGAGCTAAGTCACACAAATATGAATTCAGATCCTTTTCAAAAGTCCAAATCACGCATACTGCACACTTGACCCAACCTCTATCGATTCACTTTTTGCAACAAAACCAAACTTACGCAGTGCTTCCCTTAAAGAGCCACTCACGTGTAAACCAAAATCAATTCACTTGATTCTCATCCCAAAAATTCAGTAATTATGTTTCACCACACGCACAGATTGTGCAACCAAAACACACAAGACAACTACTGAAAATTACAACTGTAAAAGGACTTCCAATAAACAACGACGACTGCTCATTGGACTCCCCATCAACAACAATGACTGAAGGAAAAAGACAGCTACAAAGATTTTCACGCAATCACAAAATTGCCTAGCCACCTTATTCATGTCACGCTTTAGAAAAATTAGCAACCGATGGATTCATATGTTAACCCAATAAGCTGTCAAAACAACCCAATAAGCTGCCAAAACATCAACAAAAATCGACAATACAACACAGCACCCAACACTCTCACGATAGAACACTTTTTTTTAGCAACCCTTAAACACAAATTTCCAGTGATGCCTTTTTATTTTTGAATTCAAGTCAAATAAAGATACATAATTAGCTATCATCATGTAATTAATATCTTATAGGTCCAATTAATAATAAATATGCCAAAACAAAATAAGAAGATATATACCATATATCTAACAATCTCCCCCCTTTTTGGCATTATTTGTCACAAATAAGAAACTTCCTGAGTAGCATAATTAGACATATAAGTATCAAATTCACAATTCATATGAACTCTCCCTTAATCCAACATCAAATTCCAAAGAACATCCATGGAAACAATAATTCAATCATCCATTGGGATAAAAGATGCCCAAAAGTAAGACGAATAGTCACGCATATACCTCGAAATCACCCCTGAGTGGAACAGTCACCATAAACAATCTAATAACTCCCTTTAGGACAACAGTGTCAAAACGAAAAATGCCTTCAACATAATTAATTTCAACAAATAAAGAAACATAAAAATCAACAATAGGTGCAACGGAAGAATCATACGCAGCCAAGATGACAATTTACCATCATTCAAAGCACCGAGAGATATACTCAAAAGAGAGAGAGATACCTGAAAGAGAGACCCATACTGATGAGAGAGCTGAAGCGTATTCGGTGGAGCCAAATAAAAATCACTATACAACTTACTAAAAAATTGGGACAACAATGGCAACATAAAAATTAAAGAAGAACTAAAGAAGACTTTTTTTAAACTTTTCTTTTCCCTTTTTTAAAATAAATAACATGAAACTATACTTCAAAAATGTAAAGCATACAATCCCTGTGCCCCTCAAAGAAATTCAAACCTGGGCTTATTCTTCGTCAAATTATCTCAATCATCAACTGTCTGATTGCTTTCTTCATCTGAAGTAACTGACTTATCCTCATTCTGAACAGTTGCATCAAAAACAATAACTAACTGTGAATCTGGACACTTTCTTGTTTTTCCTTCACTACATCTTTGTACTTGTACTTTACCCTTTTTAACCCAAGAATGCTTCGGTAACATGGGTTGCTGCTGGAAATTTAATAAAGAGTGTCTAAATTTTTGGTTTTTGACCCCTTTGAAACATAATTTGCAACATCTTATAGCATCTCGACCTTATGTGCCTAATAAATCCACAAAAATGACACGTGGGTATAAATCTTAGTATCTTTTTCAATGTCTTTTCTTCTCAGATAGATCTGGACATATCGTTTTTCTTCTCATTCACCTTAAAGCATTCTCCCTTATAACCAATGCTTTGAAGATCTCGTTTCACTTTACTAATTTCCATTAACTTTTCTAGTTTTTCTTTGCCGCCATTTAACAGTCTCAAACCCTTTTTGATACTTGCTAACTTCAGTCTGGCTTCACCGAGCTTGTCTAAAGCTACCATCAATTTCTTCTCTAAATCTTGGATATTGCTCTTCATAGAGAAATTTTCTTCCTTCAACCTTTCATTTTTTCTACATGTTTTCACCCATTTTGCATACAACACTTCGTAAGTCTCGTAAATATTCTTTCTTTCATCATTTAAACCATTTTCATCACTGTCATAATCTGATATTGAACTTTGACCTGATCTGTCTCCGTTTTTTTAGAAATTTTCTGATTTGCCTCCTTTTTTGTCTTTAGTTACTTCCTTTTTAGTTACTATTAAGTAAGTAACTAGACTTTAGTTATGTCAAGCAACTAACGCAACACCATTAGCGTTTTCTTCTTTACAACCATACTCACTTTCGGATTCATTCCCACTTCAAGTGTTTCTATATGACTTCCCTTTTCTCTTATTCAAAGTGTTAGCACATTCTACTTGCACATGTTCGAAACCTTGATACTTATGACGTTGAATTCTCTTCACCTTTCTTTCTCCTATGTGATTTTTGGCTTATTGTTTGAAGTTGTTATTCAATGAGCTCCCACTATTTTGCCTAAACTCGAGTCTATCCATTTTTACTCTCTTCAACCACTTATTGAACTCTCGTGTTAATAGCTCCATATCCTTATTCTTGTTGGATTCATCTTCTACATCATTCATACATTTTCAAGTTTCAGACCGTAGTGCCAATCCTTTGCTCCTTTCTTGTTTAACCCTTAACAGATTCATCTCAAAATTAGTCAGAATTCCAATTACCTTGTCCAACTACAAATCATTGACGCCATGAACTTCCCCAATTGCTTCAATTTTTGGAATAAACCTTAGAGATAGTAATCTCAACGTCTTCTTGACTAGTTTTAGATCAAAATATTTCTTTCTAAGTTGATGTGCCTAATTTGCTGTATCTCGCAATCTTTCATGAAAGTCCCCAATGATCTCATTCTCATTCATCTTCAGTTCTTCAAACCTCACAACCAACATTTATAATTTTGACACTATCATCGATTTGGATCATTCATGAATAGTCTGCAAGGCATCTTACACTTCTTTGGTCGATTAAGAGGCTAATATCATTGAGAAACATCCTTCATCTACATCACTAAAACTCGTATGCATTGCTTGTGAGTTTCTAAGCACACTTTCTTCTTTGGCTCTTGTTCATTCAGTCGGATCTTGTCGAACTACTTTTCCTTTGTCATCAATAATCATCAGATGCGTCTACCCATGTATTATCGAGTGCTAAGATTTTGTGCCCTGAGCTTGGATGAAGACTCTCATACGTGCTTTCTATGCAGAATAGTCAGATTCATCCAATAGTGGTGGTCTAGCGATCGATGCACCCTCTCTAGCAGCCATGTTCACGAAACTAAGATCTGCACCGACTTGTTACCAAGTTTTGAATTAGTAACCTTGGTCTAATACCAATTGAAAAACCCGTAGGGAGTAGTAGTTTCAGAAATTGTCTAATTTTACGTGGTCGTCTCTGGAACAAATAAATACAAAATTAATCAAAAGCGAAATAACGAATGACACCAAAAATTTGGTAACGCAATTCAGCTCTCCTTGCCTATGTCTACCAGGCCATCACCAGATTAATACTTTTATTGAAGTACAATAGATTTATCCAAGGCTTTACTGAGTCGACATCACTCATCTCTTGACACTATCCCTCAACTTCACTTTACGTGAAAGATTTTCATACCTAATAACACGATCGACTCGTGTTAACCTCATCAAAAGATTTTTCTCAACAATCTTATAACAAAAGAACAATAAATAAATAAATCAAGTGATTAACTATCTAATAATGAAAACAGAAAACAATAGAAACATAACAACTTCCTTATAAGTTCAGCTCCTCTGAAATAGATCGAAAAGTTGTTCACACAAAATAGGCTGATTCATGCACCTTTCAACTCCAAGTTATAGCTAAGACAAAAGAACTTCATACAAGATAGATTGAGCAAATAAACATCCACACAATAATTTACTAAAGCCTCACCACAATGAGTCACACACCCACGACAAACAAGACATTCACCACTTTCACTTCGTTAATTGCACAATCTATGTGTGTAGCAAAAATCAGATTTTACACAATCCATTAATTTAAAGCACTCAGCCAAAACCTTCACCAAGTAAATAGAATTATTGTGCAAGAGCTGAGTCACACAAATATGAACACGTCTTCAACTCTCTTTCAAAAATCCAAATCACGCATACTACACACTTGACCCAACCTCTACCGATTCACTTTTTGCAACAAAACTAGACTTACGCAATGCTTCCCTTGAAGAGCCACTCACGTGTACACCAAAACTAATTCACCTGATTCTCATCCCAAAACTCCAGCAATTATGTTTCATCACATGCACATATTATGTAGCCAAAACACACAAACCAACTACTGAAATTTACACTTGCAAAAGGAATTCCAATAGACAATAAAGATTGCTCACTGGACTCCTCATCAATAGCAACGATTGGAGAAAAAAAGATAGCCGTAAAGATTTTCACGCAATCACAAAATTGCCCAGCCACCTTAGTCATGTCTGCTTTAGAAAAATCAGTAACCGATGGATTCATGTGTTAACCTAATAAGCTGCTAAAACATCAACAAAAATCGACAACACAATACAGCACCCAACACTCTCACGATAGAGCACTTTTTTTTAGCAACCCTTACACACAATTTTTCATTGATGCCTTTCAGCCCATATGGCTATAATCAATTAAATTACTAGTCAAGATAAAGTTCTATCACAACTAAAATATTATCCAAGATAGTCTTTTTATTTTTGAATCCAAGTCAAATAAAGATACATAATTAGTTATCATCATCCAATTAATATCTTTTAGATCCAATTAATAATAAATATACCAAAACAAAATAAGAAGGTATATACCATATATTTAACAATTATCAAAACTAAATATTAGACATTAAGCATAAGTATAACTCGTAGAAAAATACAATGAAACAATTCCTTGAATGATTAACAATTTTTGTCATTTCTAAACAAGGAATTATAATTGCTTTTTATTGAATAAAAAGGTTCAAATATGGAATGATTCGATTGTAGGCAGTGAGAGACAAAGTAAAAAGAAAGAGGAAGGAAAAGGCACGTAATGGAGTTTGGAGTTGGCAATCCATAAACGTGTTTGGTAAGACGGCAAAAAGAAAGGGTGTCCTTCGGTTTCTTTCTCCTTTCAACTTCACCTTCATGACCCACCAGCCAAAGGAAATAGAAAATTAAAAACCAACGTCCCTCCCTCGCACCCCACCCCACGCCACATTTTGTTTTTGGCTTTGCTTTTACCTTTTTATCTTTTCTTCTTTCTTCCTCAATTACATACACAGCTCTATCTTTTTTCTACTTTTATTCTCTTCCCTTTTGGACGTAGCTTCTCGATCTGCACTTCAATTTTTGTTTCGTATAGTTTCTCTTTTCTCCCTCTCTTTTTCTCATTCTTTTTTAAAATAATTTTCCGAATTCATTCCTCATTTTGTGGTCAATGTACTAGTCCGATTTCCTCCGAAATCGGGTATCTTTATTTCTGTTCGGGTATATGAAAATCTGGGTTCCGTCCTTTCGGTAATCAAAGTATGTGATTGGGAAAGAAAAAAAAATTCTTTTTTTCCCTCAATTTTGCGTCTGTTTTTCAGATTTCATTTTCTACGATTGTTTGATTCTTTGCGGTTTTTGTTTTATTGGATTCTAGCTTTAATCTAATACCCATTTGCATGCTGCGTTTTGCAAAAGAGTAAAGTTTCTACTTTTTACTTCTGAAAAAGACAATCCGTTGATGTGTTGACTTTTAATCAATCTCTCGATTTTTGGGTGGTGAAAGTCTGGCCTTTTGGGGATGATATGTTGAAAAAGGCTAATCGGGTATAAATTTCGGAGAAATAGCAGTGTTTCATCTTCTGGGTTGGTTTGTTCATCAATGGAGAAATCTAAAATTGATCACATAATTGGTGGCAAGTTTAAGCTGGGGAGGAAGATTGGGAGTGGATCTTTTGGAGAACTGTGTCTGGGTATGCTTGACTTTTAGCAATTTCATTTTTTCTTTATTTTACATCCAACTTTTTGCTTGTGTGTGGTCCTAGGGTTTGAAGTAATGTGATCACTTGATTTGGATGTTGTCTAGGTGTTAATGTACAAACTGGAGAGGAAGTTGCGATCAAACTGGTATGTGGCATTTTCTGTTCATTCAAATCTATATGTTCGTTTCTATAGATTATACTACATTGTAGTTGTGTTTTGTTGTAAGATGAATTTGATTCTATGGATAGTTTTTGGATGAAAAGCTGTCAAGCTTAGAATATTCATATGATGTTTGTTATGATGATATCACCGTTGTTATCCGTCTTACCTCTCTTTTATCGTGCTTCCATGCATCAATGTAGCAATTGTTCTTATTTATTCCTTATTCATTACGACTTCTCAAACTTTTGCCTGTTGAACTTGGTAATTGAATTTCAGTCACAACTTCTGAGGCACACTGGGAGGTAACAGTGAGTCACAAATTCTGAAGCATGCTAGGAGTTAATAGTGATCTACTTCTAAAAACTTTTGAAGGACATCTATAGAAATTAGAACAGTTCTAGGTACAAGGATTCTCACGTGAGAATGGCAGAAACTTACACTGATTTAAAATGTTTCACCTTTTTTATTTTGTTTACTAAAAGTAGTAACCTGTAATTGAACTTTAGGTGTTGATAATGTTCTCTCTTTCTCACTTTATATGTGTGTTTGTGTTTGTAAAATATTGTATCTATCTATATCTCTCTCATTCTAATATAGAAGTTGCAGATCGTCCCATGATCATGCTCTGAAACTCACTATAATTTTTTTTGCATTTTTCCAGGAACCTGTGAAGACCAAGCATCCCCAACTTCATTATGAGTCAAAATTGTATATGCTTCTTCAGGGAGGAAGTAAGTCTCCTTTCGCTCTCTCACACGCACATACACAAACACGTACATGCCATTTAATTTGTGTTAGCTGCATTTCATGGTTCTTGTGAACATAGTATGCTTGTGGTGCTGATTGATTTTTAGGAACCTTTTTATTTTTAATTTTTGACTAATAATCTGCTGTGATTCATGTGATGAAGCTGGGATTCCTCATCTGAAGTGGTTTGGTGTGGAGGGAGAGTACAATGTCATGGTTATTGACCTTCTTGGTCCTAGTTTGGAAGATTTGTTCAACTATTGCAACCGGAAGTTTTCATTGAAGACAGTATTGATGCTTGCTGATCAACTAGTTAAGTACATGAGTTCAATCTATTTTTAACACTATTTCTTTAGTACATGAGTTCAATCTATGTTTAACACTATTTCTTTAGTACATGAGTTCAATCTATGTTTAACGCTATTTCTTTAACGGTGAAATAATGTATTTCTCTTTTTAATATCTTCAGATTAACAGAGTTGAATACATGCATTCTAGAGGCTTTCTTCATCGTGATATAAAGCCTGACAACTTCCTGATGGGCCTAGGGCGCAAAGCCAACCAGGTACTCATTCTTGGATAACTCCTGTACTTAATTGTTGCAGTGAAGAGATTAGAGTTGTTGCACTTCTAATTGTGTGGTAAACTTTAGCTTTGTTATATATTCTATGATGAGGTGAAATATAATCTGTTCAAAGAAGTCTTCTTTGTCTCAATTGTGAACATTTTTCATCTGTCAGTGCTACTTCTTCTTTTTCTTTTTTTTGTATCTCTTGGTTCCAGTTTTTTGTTTGCATTTTTGTAAATCTTACAAAGCACCTTGCTATAACCTCACCTCCTTTCTTTTGTATGCCTGAGGTGTTGCTGAAGAAATGTCCATCATAAACATATCACCTCCAGGTTATATGCTATTGTATTAAAAGTTTCCAATGTTCCCTTTAATTTTCTGTCAAAATGAGTGGGTGACTGAGAAACTCTTAGTTTTATAGCAGAGCCTTCTTTTATTGGTTTTTCCACAACCAAATTTCAAGCAACCAACCTTTGAAGCAATAAATGGAGGTTATTAGCCATGCAATGTAGTATTGTTATTCTATATGGTTTTGCTGTGGACCATATTAATGAACTGCCCTGCATTACTAGTTTTGTGATAAATCTTTTTGTAAATTCCAAACTATAAATTTTGTATATTCGGATGAGAAATAGCTAACACTGCCACTGTGGCCTGATTGTTTCTTATATTTGCAATTTTTTCTGATCATCTTATCCCAGGTATACGTTATTGATTATGGCCTTGCAAAAAAGTACAGAGATCTTCAGACTCACAAACACATCCCATATAGGTAATTTTTTCTTTGCTGTTATGCATCTTCATTCTTGTCCCATAAAATTTCATCCATGTACTTTCCACCTCCCTGTCAGCTTATGTGAGCATTTCGACTGTGATTCTGTCTCTCCCCTCTCTTATCTGTTTCTTTTTTCGTGGCTACTTATTCAAATTCCTACTTTATTTTTATTGTCTTTACTGTTTCATTTCCTTATAGAGGGAGCTCATATAACTTTTGTTTGTAGAGAAAATAAGAACCTGACAGGAACAGCCCGCTATGCAAGTGTCAACACTCACCTTGGAGTTGGTGAGTTTCATTTCTGGATTTCAAGCAGTTAAGTGGATTTCATGTCAACTTAGAATTGTTAACTGTTTCTAATGCGATTGGTATGATTCAATTACCAGAGCAAAGCAGACGTGATGATTTGGAATCTCTTGGTTATGTTCTTATGTATTTCCTAAGAGGAAGGTTGAGTTTATATTACCCAATTTTAATTCAATCATCTGCTTGACGTTGAATACATTTACATTTTCACTGACTTATTTCTTTCCTTTTTGGGTTTCAGTCTTCCATGGCAAGGACTAAAAGCTGGGACAAAAAAACAAAAATACGACAAGATCAGTGAAAAGAAAGTTACAACTCCTGTAGAGGTGTGATCTTATATCTTTTGGTGATGTCAAGATCCTTATTGTAATGCACATTCAACATAAGTACACTGGTCAAGCCTGAACTTGATGCATTCAATTCTAGCATAGAATACTACATTTTTTTGCATTAGAAGGCATGGTTTGGAGTCTTTGGAAGCCGCATGGATGAATCATATAAATGAGCTCTTTGAGTTTGTTGGTGTATTTTTGTTCAACAATGTAGCATATGACTTTTCCTCATCAACACGTGTTTGTATAGTGGTGTAGGACAAATAGAAGAAGCATTAACCAGTAGGTAAAAATCATAAATTAGGAAATATGACTGATATTAGGCCGTTCGAATGTCAAACTTCAGGTCTAAATTTTAGCTTGGAATGCTAAAATTTCAGATTAGGTATAGCTGAGTTTTTATGCTTTGCTGAAAATTTAGGCTAGGATTTTAAGGTTTAATATGGTTGGAATTTGAGGTTGATATGGCTAGAATTTAGGGTTTTGGTTGGTGGAACTTTAGTGAACATAATCAATAAATGGTAGGAAATTAGGAATCACTCTTAGGGTTAAGAATCACTCTTAGAAGAAAGCATCACACCTTCTAGTTGAAAACTCAAGTTTGCAGGAAAAATTTCAGGATCTCTTCTTATTGAAGGGCTGAGTACACATACTTATAGAGAAATTCTTAAAACCTTTATTCCAGTAAGAAAGAGCCCCTAACAAATTTAAATCCTATTCTAATAAAAATTCTTTACGTTTTAAGTTTTAAACAAATAAGATAATGTATTTAAAATTAGAATTAACATAGCTATCTTACTACTACTTCCTATCTAATAAGGAATCTTAACATATGCCAAACTTCAGCCCCTGTTGTCTTTACTGTCAACTCAATTCTCATCCTTCATTCCATCAAATTAAGGCTTGTGGTTGATTAATTTTTCTTCCTTTATTTCTTCTATTGACTATAAGCTTTTTTGCATCATATAGAAATGCACATTTATTTAAATCAGGTAAAGTTAGGGTGCATTATTCGTCAATTTGCTGGTCAATGTGGTTTCTTTGCTGTATGACAGGTGCTTTGTAAATCATACCCATCAGAATTTGTTTCATTCTTCCATTACTGCCGATCATTGAGGTTTGAAGACAAACCTGACTATTCATATTTGAAGAGACTGTTTCGAGACTTGTTCATTCGGGAAGGTGAACTGCAAAATTGGTTATTTTCATTTTACCAATCAACATTTCTGGATTTCTATCCTAGATATCCTCTTTCTGATTCAAAATAACAGTCAGGTTCTTTGGCGATGTTCTTAGTACTATTTGAAATATTGATACTGCAGGTTATCAGTTTGATTATGTGTTTGACTGGACTGTTCTGAAGTATCCTCAGATCAGTGGCAGCTCCAGAGGACGAGTAAGTTGTTAAAAAGTAAAATGACCCTGAGTTTCTGGTCCTCCATGATGTTTACATGCCCTAATTCTTGCCTCTTTTCAGCATTCTAGTGGGAGACCTGGTCAAGTAGGACAATCTGCAGAGAGACCAGTAGAAAGGGTCTCAGGTACAACTCTCTTAAAATGGGCCTATAAATCCTGTTGCTTTTGTGGAAGTCTAAGCTGTGATCAAAAGATGAGATTCTTTTTGAAGGTTTGAGTACCATAAACAATTTCGGTACACTGTCAATGCTAGGATTGGATATGGTTTAATATCAAACAATAGTTCCCCCTGATTTCACCTAGTCTAGGAATAGCAATGGGTAGGGCCAATTGCCAGCCTAAAGCCCGACCAGGCCTGGCTCATGCCACCTAAGCCTGAGCCTGATTGGACTTTGGCCGGTCTGAAGCCCGCACGAAACCATACCTAACCTGTCAAATTCTGAAACCTGACCCAACCCACCTAAAACTCAACCTGACCGTGCCTTTGGACCATCTCCAATTCCCACTTTCCATCGCCTCCTATTTTTTCCATCGCCTTTCCGTCAATCTTGCCCAAACGCCAGATCTGGAACTTCCAAAAACAACTAAACAACCACAAGGGCACAAACTAATCCACCTACCATCTAGTAGTTGTAACAAGAACAAGAAAAGAAAAAGGAAAAGAAGAGAGGAGCAAACTACGGTGGATAAATTTGTTTTGTTGGTGTATAAATATGTTCTTTTAAGAGCTGTGGTTTCAAGTTCCCACTGATTTCATGAAAATTTTTCAACTTTTTGATTTTCTAAATTTTATTCAGTTGGGAAGGAGATCCGCGAGAGATTTTCAGGTGCAGTTGAAGCATTCTCAACAAAAAAGGTTTCTAGTTCTAGTCCATTTGAGAATTCCAGACACAAGGGTTTGGATAATGTAAGTTCCATACCTTGTCCTTTTACTTTATATGTTTTGAATTGGAATTCAAAAGTATTATCTTATCGTTTACACATGTGAATTAGGCTGATTTGAACCTTGTGCTTTTGCTGCAGTCAAAATGTAAAAGATGTTGCAGCTCTTTGAGAACATGAGTTTTTTGTTTTAGCTGTTGCTTTGTTAGTGTATCGTTTCCTTTCTGCTTCCATTACACATGGTTCTGTTGAAAGTTGCCAATAATTTTATGAAGGGAAATTAAGTAGCTCAGTGTTTTCTTGTTTACTCAATCCTTTGGAAAGCCAATTTAAACCAGTTATAGCAAGAACATTCCATGTACATCAAGAACAAAGCTCTTTCTTTACCGTGCTGAGATTGTTTATATGACTATTTGCGTGAACTTCTGAGGGCCAAGCTGATGCAGATATGGTCTTTAATTTGTGCTGTTGAAGGACAGTGAAAATTGAAGGAAATATATAAGATGCGTCTCGGGTTTGAATGGCTTATAACATTGTAATCTAGTTGATAGATGTGATTGATTGAGGCCTGAACCTGCTTCATACGCGTGTTTGCAGACACCTTGTCATTGTGCAATTGTTTCTGGATGTTGCAAAAAAGAGCAGCATTGTTGTTTAAGAAAGCTTGTGTTTGTGTTTTAAATAATCACTAAAAACGTTGTAAGCTGCAGCAACCTGAACCAGAAAAAGGGCGCAGTTCCTCTCGGTATGGCAGCAACTCTCGAAAAGCTATCATCTCCAGTAGTCGGCCAAGTTCCTCTGGTGAACCTAGTGACAGTCGATCAGGCAAAGTAACTTCAAGCAGTGGACGTGTGACTTTGTCACAAAGAATGCAGCAGCCTGGGTACGAGCACAAATCACTGCAAGCTCGTGCGACACCTAGCAAAGGCACTCGAGATGACACCTTCAGGAGCTTTGACTTTCTCTCAATCAGGAAGTAACGAGGAGGTGGAGAGAGTGCAAAGTTTAATGGTTCATGCCCCAAGAATGATGGCAGAACTCTTCCATGTGAACGATGATTGGTGCTTTTATGCTGTCACCCTTGTAAATGGGACTCATACCAGCATTTGGATGCCCATGATCATTTTCTGCCTTGAAACATTACTTCATGTTACTTTCCTGATTCCTCTTTTTTCCCTTCTGGAGAGTTTCTGATTCTGACCCTTATGTAATGGTTCAAGACATCCAAGAGAAAACGAGAATTATGTATCAGAATTTTATTGTTGGTGTTTGTGAACTTTTAGTTGCAACTTTTTGCTTTTTTATGCATTGCACGACTCGTGTGGATGCTTCTCTTACATTGGGGTATTAAATAACAAAGAATTTAGGATATAATCGTTATGATATTGTGTGGCAAATTTATGGTATAAGTGTAGCTCTTAACATGAGCTGGTTCTAAAAGATATTTACACTAGTTCTTTAACATTTGAGAGGTGACTTTTGTCCGTTGCGTGCATACAATCATAAAAGATTCAACATTTAAATGATAATTATAAACCTTCATATATAAAAACGCAAGAAAGCCACCGTGTTTTCAACTTTTCTTCGGGAGAATGACCAAATTATGCATGAAAATCCCTCCCCTTGTGATTAATCAGCCCTCCCATGAACCATAATGTGATTCTCATGTATTCTTGTTGTAGAAAGGGAGAGAGGTAGACAAGAATGCGCGGCAAAAATCCACTTAGCTAGCCCAGATTTCGGTCATTGCTCATGTCATGAGAAACTCTGCACACTTACGGAGATTAATCTAATGAATTTACATTGTCTCAAGTTGAGACTCGAAGAGCAGTAACAAAAGGTCTACGCCAGTTATTAATGAAAATAGTCGAGAATGGAACTCGAACGGATAAAAATGGGTTGAAAACTTGAACTTAGAATTTTTAGTTATCGTCTCAGCGGCTTCACAAGAGCTTTATAACCTCCTCTTCAACTCATCCACGCCTGAACTGAAGTGTCGAATCCAGGATTGATCAAGCTCATATAGACAATTTACATCACTAAATTAAAAAAAAAAAAGATACTCAGCTAGGCTCTTCAACATTAATCTTGAAGTCTTGTCTTAGTTAAAATTTTGACAAAAATATGAAATTATTGAATTCTAAAGTGATAATTATAAAAATATTGGAATAAATATTCAATGACATTATTGAATTCTAAAGTGATAATTATAAAAATATTGGCATAAATATTGATTATCATTATATTGTTTACGAGCAAATTACAAATAAGAATCTTAATAATAATCATCAAATTATAATAATGATTAATTTCAAATAAAAGATAAATATTAATTATTTGTATCGATATTCTTTTCCAAGTATCCTTACAATCATGTATTATGTTATGGATGCTTCATCGGGTGTGTTCGAAGATAAGTTTGTTTTTACACCTAAATTATATTTTGTAAGACTAATATCTCATTATATTACTCTTTGCAAAGTGTAGACTAATATATTATATTCTACCAAATTTATTGTTTGGTTAACTTCTGTCGTGTTCCCATCTTAAATGGGAAGTGGATTGTGTATTTGATCTAAATGTGTCAATTTTATGAACCTAGATTATGTTGACTGGACACAATCTCATCTACAAGATGAAATCGCAGTATCTAATAGTTACAAAATGAAGGCCTAGTATCAAAACATATATAGAGATAAGCAGTAATACGACAAAAGAATTGGCAATAGTGACTAGCCAAACTCCGGATACATGGCAGCAATAATGGGTTACGTTTCGCAAAAGCAAAACAATATTTGAAACCAATTGAAGATTGTGTTCTGTCAGTAGAAATTCAAAGTTTGTCTAAAAACACTTACGAGGTTCGAAACAAAAAAAAAAAAAACAAGAAGATAGTGGTCTAAAAGTTCCCATCGATGGGGAGTGCCACTCTCATCAAACCTCTGCCACCAGAGTCTCTCGTCGCCAGGACAAAGAGGCAAACTGTGACCATTGCATTCACCGTCAGAATGATACAGTAAATAGTTTACAAATGTCATTAATTGAATTGATAACTAATGACAGACAACTAATATGATTGAACTTAAAATAAAATAGACATTTATTTTATGTTTTATGTCTAATAGGAACATTGTATAATCAAAGGATCAAATTGTCTAATCAGAGCATTTTCTAATCTTCCTTCCCTTGAGGAATTGGCCCTACAAGTGCTCCACTCTATTGACACGTTTTGTCAAAATGTTATGCTAACTTCTATGAAGGTTTTTCTCAACACCAAACTTATACTGAAGTCGTGCCTACTCCTTTGTATAACAATCTCGCTTAAGTCTGCTTAAGTAAGACTTAGCCTGTAATGCCGAACTCTTTAAGCCCTTTTTGTATTGGTTTGTACTTGGAGATACTTTGTATATGAGTTCAAAAATATATTTGAATCCTTTCGGTATATATATGCCAGTGATATACAATGTTATATGCCCTTACATGAATTTAGAGTTCATCAGTATACGGAATCTTGGAGATTTATGACATATCAGCTTCTAAGTGTGTAAAAACGATTTCATTGGATGGATCTGGCCATGGTCGCCGAGTTAAAGGTATTCTAATGCCTTAGAGGTGATTAGACATGATTTATAGACTTATTGGACACTTAGAAAGCTTAATTTGAAAAGTTGATGTACATAAGAACTTATTTGCAAATTGTAAACATTAAGGAACTTAAATGTAACACTTCAATTCTTGGAGGACCAATATGTAATTTTATAAAGTTAAGGGTCTTATTTATAATTTCAAAAAGTTTGAGGACCAAAATGAAAATAAAAATTTTGGTCATTTTTAAATTTTGGATTTAATTGCAAATTTAGGAAAATTTGAAGTGTATAATTCTAATTTCACATAAACTAAGGGTAAAAGTGTAAAATCACTATATTTGGTCAAAGAAGAGTCAAATTCTAGACCCTTCTTCTTGTTATGGCCGTGCACCCTCTATTAAACATTAAGAACACTTAGTTTTAATTAAAAAGAAAGGGGAAGAAAGAAGAAGAGAGGAGGAGAAGAGGAAACATTAGGCTATCACCCAAATTCCACCATCCCTTTGATTCTCCAACCTAAACCAAGGTGTTATAAGGTAATTTGGGGTCAAGGAACTCAAATCTATGATTAGATTTGAGAAATTCTCAAAGGATTTGAAGATATCAGCCAAAGGAAAGTTTAGATAAATTTTGTCTCATCTCTCTTTGCATTATGATTTTGAGTTTGGTGTTAAGATATGTTGTTCTCCATGCTTCACTATACATGAAGCATTGTTTAGATGAATGAAAAGGGTCATGGAGAGGTTTCTTTAAGCCAAAACCAAAATGGTATCTCTTTGGTGAAAGTTGGTAAAATTGTGAATATCTTTTGAAATTGATGGTTTAAATGGACTCTATGATATTAATTGTGTGTGTATAATGTGAATTAATGATGAAAAATGAGGAATAAGTACATTAGAAAGAGGCTCTCAAGTTTATGCCTTTAGGTATTTGATAAAATGTCTAAGTGAACTTGTCCTAGTACTTAAGGATTTTGATGTTGTGCATTGGAAAGACACTTTTACGCTTACTTAGAGGAAACTTGAATTGTTGCTTACATTGATGAGTAGTGACCTAATGTGTTTGGATTAAAATGTGCTCAATTTTGCTTTGAAATATTAAGTATTAGATCAAGGCATTACATGCCTTGAAAAAATGCAAAAGAAAGCTTATATGAATAAGAAGAGAATTAACTATGTAAAAAGCTTAATGGTCGAATCCTATAGCTAATGTGTTTTATACATTTATATGTTGGGTATAGATATGAGTTATATGTTTGAGTAGTAAATATATTGCATTTGCATGTATAAACACTTGGGAGCTATGAATTAAGAAGCTCGTACCGAGAATTGTTAAAATCAAAGGAGTGTAAACTTTCTTTCTAGGTGAGTTGTGGAAAACATGTCTCAAATGGGATTAGGATATCTCAAGACATACATGATGACTTATATGTGAATTTTGAACCTAGGAAATGCATAGTAGAATTGATTTTCAAATAAGTGCTAGTATACTTATGTGCTTAATAAATGACCTTGTTTTGAATAACTCTTTGCACTTGGAGTGAAACCGATGTTTTTATTTCATATTTTGAGGAATGATATTATTTTCAACAATTGAAGTGCGAAGGACAATGTTTGATTTTCTTACTACAATTTTGAATAACTTTTCACTTTGAGTGCAAGAGATAACTTTCAATGAATGAAAAACTTTTTAAAACTTACATATGCATAACCGAGTCACGTATACTGCATGCATGTATTCTCTTTTGGCTTAGATCCTTGGGACGCTTCCATTTTATCGGTTAGACTGATCAATAAATGCATGATGCCTTACATGATTTTAGTATTCAATATTTTTATATGATTTTTGATGATTGGTGAGGAATGATTGGCCAATCGTGTGCTAGGCACAACAGACTAAGCGACTCCCGTACCCTTGACGTTGGTACATAAAAGTCAAGTCCTTGTAACAACACCATTCTACAAGACTCGCGGATGATTGCACACTTAGGGGTTTGGCCACCGACAAGGTCATCTCTTGGGATTATGACGCTCTTGTCAACCGTAATCTGGACTCACCACAGATGAAAGTCGAGCCAACGTCAGGATTGGTGGGTGTGTACACTAGTTTGGCCAGCTAGTGGCGACGACACATATAATTATTTTGGCATATTCTGAGATTTGATTTCCTGACAAGATTTGATTTTTACATGTGATGCTTTTCTGCTTTTGGTGTATTAGAACTGGAACCTATGTTCACTGAAAGAGTGATTAATAGGCTAGGCCTATGTGGTTCCTAACCAGTATGGCATGAGTTATAGACTAGGTCTATGCATTTCTGTGTCATATATATTCACTTCATAGGTGGATAGGTGTAGGTTAGATATGTAAAATCGTTCTTAGGTTATTTAGACCATTTTGGTGTGTACTGAGTTCTATTTGCGATATATGTTTCTTTATACTCACCGAGTACATAATGTACTAACCCCCTCCACTTCCCAACTATGCAGGTTAATTTGGTGAGTTTGAAGTTCTGAGTGGATCGTGCGGTCTTTTGACATTTTCCATGCGAGTATTCTCTGTTTTGTCCTTTGTTATATAGTGGCTCATGATTACGTCGATATGCTTTATAATTTTGTAAATTAACTATTGTTTTTCTTGTGGTTTGTAAATGACTTTATGTACAAACATTTTGTATTATTGTTGAGATTGATATTCAGTTAGCCTTGCATAGTCGGGTTAAGGACACTGTGAGTAACTTTAGCCTGGGTATGCGGTGGTTGTCATGTGCTCGATGTAGTTCTGGGTCGTGACACAACCTTCCCATATAATCTTTGATCAACAAAACCTTGTTCTCAAATACCTCATGACCAACAAAATGTTTAACTCTCACATTTGAGTAAGAATACTATGAAGTATTAAATAATCATACGCAATAATAAATACACAAGAGCTATGGTAAAATCTAGCATTTATTTCTTCCTCAAAAGTATACAGAAGAATGTTCTATTTTAATATGTTCCCTTCCCCTCCTATCTCTGTTCTTTAGAGAAAAAGACTCAAATAAGTTATTTATAGGCATCTCTAGCTTTAAAATTCAAAATCCTAATTGAACTGAATGAACTAAATTACCTTGATCCTTATTAGATTACATCACACTAATCGATTGGATGATACTTCCATCTAAATAGGTCTATATCTAATAGCATTTAACTACATCACATCTAACAAGATAAGGGATTACATTTAACTAGGAGTAATACATCCATATCCATGAAGAACTTTAATATCTTCAGTTGATCCTCCCACATAGGCTTTATCTTTTAGAGTTATGTATATTTACTATGATATTATCCACCACATCATCTAAGATCTCTCCTTGATCTCTATCCATTGATGATGAGTCACTCAAGCCCAAGGCCTTTCCTAGCATACTATTCTGGTCTAATACTTTCCCATGCCAAGTCCATTATTCATGGTTTGTCTATTTGAGCCCAAATTAAGTCCTTTAACTCTCTCATGTCCTCCATATACATGTGATCCAGCTAACCTTAAACCCAAGGTCTATCTCAAGCATATATATATATAAAGAGCTCAAATTTATTTAGAAATAAGTTTCCAAGTGAATTATAAAATTAAAATTGATTATTTCAATCTTAATTAGAAATAAGTTTCTAATTAAAATTTAAATTATTATGATCATATGTTGAATATTAGAAATGAGTTTTTAATTAAACAATATATATAATTAGAAATAAGTTTATAATTAAATTGAAATTATTAAAGCAATAATAAGTTAATAATAAGAATCTAATTGAATTAAGTTGATTAAATCAAACATTAAGTTTAATGATTAAAAAGGAATCATTTTTGCTTACTCTTTTGAGGGTTTTGGCTTTGATAATATGCTCATATTATGAGAAACATTTCAACTTATCATTCAAAAGTATTGAATATTATTTTTCTTCAAGTTTGTTTTAGGAAAATTTTGTGAAGAAAATCTCATTTTTCATTCAAACTTTAGCACAATGGAATCATTTTGAATTTTATGAAGGTACAATTGGATCAATAAAACGACGTCATTTAATAGTTATAACAAACAACTTAAAAAAAGAAGCAAAATGACATAGTTGTACTTTTGATTAAGTTTTAGAATATCATTAAGCCTCCCATCCTATTCTTTTGTTCTTCATTGTAAAGTCTCATTATCTGTTTTTCATTTATTTTTCTTTCGTTCGAGTTTGATTGCTATTCTTCACTCCCCATGCTTCTATTCTCTATCTCTCCCAACAGTGTACGCTCTCCCCTAGCTCCCTTGTTGGTTGCAAGTTCATCGTGCCACTGTGCTACCAGTATGAAATCACTGACGCTACTAACTAACCAACGTGTTAATAAGGTAGTCCCTCTTCTCAAATTTGGTTTATTATTAATATTTGATTATTTGGAGAGTATTATGGTTTGGTGATTTGGTTAATTTGTGAATGTGAATTTTACTAATGAGAATATGGCATAATATATGTATATTGTTTGATGAAATGCCCCTATCAAATGAGAAGCAATTATTTTACTAAAAATATCAAATTAAATGATAAATAATTTAATTTATTTTGGCATAACCTACTAATAGAAGTAATTGAAATGATATGAAGTTCCAAAATATTTTCCTCATGATATGCGTGAATTGTAATCCATCCTCCCACCTTTTTAAGCTATGACATGTTATAATAATTTTGAACTTGCTTTCATTATAGTCCTCTTACTACTTTTTAAACCTACTTTCATTATAGCCATCTTATTGTTTTTGGACTTGTCAAAGTTTATAGTTTTAATGACTTCTATCCCTACTTGTCTTACTTTTTGAAACTTTTGAAAATCAATATCATTATTCTATTTTCCCTTTTAATGTCTATGATAGTGAACAACTTCATTAGCTGTCTTTAGATTTGGCTTTCAATCATATTAGTTATTGTGTTACTCTAAATATTGCTAAGACTCTTTCCCATATGTTGGGGAAGTCCTTAGCTTTTCTTGTCACTTATCTTAGTCCTAAAATTTTTTTAACATAAAAACATTACTGTTAGAAGTGCTTTATGAAAGATTTCATTTTCTATAATCCCATTTGGTTCTATAAATCATTACAATCTACTTGATTAGTGGCCTAACTACTAACTACTAGTAAGGATTGAAGCTTCTGCTTAAGAAATTTACATTTGTTATAGGTTGAAAAAATTCACTAACAATCAAACTAATTTTAAGGTTTGTTTTTCAAGAGTGCTAAAATGATTTGTAAGTTTCAGTATATTAAAGTGAGTTGAGTTTCACCATTTACTATTGATTTAACTGGTCTTCTTGATTTGATCATCACTGTTGAACTCAAAGTCGATGGTTTAGATTTCACTAAATAAAAAATCATATAAGACAAAAATTCAACCTTAAACTTTTCTAGAATTGATTTTGATGCTCTTGTGTTTTTGACTCATACAATGCTGATCTTTGTGTTCAAAATGAATAGTTTAGTTTTATTAAATAAATAAGCCATATGTCAATGTAGAACATGAAAATAAGGAAACAAGACATTTTTGTATTATTGAAGTAATGATTTGAAAGTATTTAAGCCTTTGAGATGACCAATAATGTGGTTTTAGAAACTTGAGAGAAGGCAAACCCTATTAAAGAAATAATTATTTTAAACTTTTCATTGATAATACAAGCAATGTTTCAACCATTATTGTTACTTGAGAAGAAAATTGTAGTGAAATTATCAAAGCGAATATTTAATTGTTCTTTGATATTGTTTATGACCCTCATATTTCATTTTAGTCTAGTACAAATGCATGCATACATAGACTGGATTACATAAGCATATTATATTTCGTCATTGCTTCTTATTTTAACATAATTTATATTAACATTAAACATGTGTTGTGACTGTTTCTAAATAACGATATGCTTAATTTCTCATTTTTTGTTGTTTCTAACCTTTACTTTATATGTTGATTATTTATAACCTTAAGCATTTAAATTTTAATTGTTTTAGATGGATGAGCATAATTCCTTCAGTAGAAAGTTGTAATCCAATACCAGAGATAAAAGGGAAAACTTCTGTTCCCATACCAAGTGAGGATAGAAGTTCAACTAGAACTCAATATAAAAGTGAAGTTTGGAATGACTTTAATAAGACTAGATCAATGGATGAGATTCAAAAAGCAGAGTGTAAATATTGTCAGAAGTTGTATTCTGGTAGATCAAAAGGTGGAAGTCTCATTTAAAGAGACACATGGATTCATGTAGTAGAAAGAAGATGGTATAAGGAGGTCAAACATTTTTGACGCATAACCTTATAAAAGGGAAGAATGAATTGACTGCAACAGATCAAGGTTTTTGATGGTTACTATGTTGGTATTAGAGATGAAATCATTGTCTATGGTTGAAAGAAAAATTTTAGAATGTTTTGTAATTCACTACAATCGAATTTCAAGGTTCCAAGTTGGAATAGAGTGAAGAAGGATGTCTTGAAAATTTACAAGGATAAAAAGAGAGAGATATTAAGAGCATTTTCAAGTGTTAAAGGACGAATTGCCATATCAACAGACATATGGATAGCTGATAACAAAAGAAAGGTTATATGGTAATGAAAACATACTATGATGATAATGATTGGATGTTAAGTAATAAAATTTTGAGATAATTTATATTCTTTAATATTGTTATCTTTTACTTTTTCATTGTGTTATGAATTTATGATTTATGTTAGTAATATTTGTACATGATAGGTTCATTTATGTGTCGATACCACATATAAGTGAAAAATTAGCAACCATATTGAGAGACTATTTGATGGATTTTAATATCAACAACAAAGTATCCACCATAACAATCGACAATTGTAGCACAAATAATGTTATGATCAAGAAGTTGAAGAGTAAGATATGGGTTGGGAGCTTATTGGTTAGTGGTAGGTTATTGGTTGGTGGTAGGTTATTTCATATGCGTTGTTTGTGAAGGATGGGGAATAAAGGAAGTAGCATATTGTACTCAGAATAGTGTTCTATATTGGTGTGCAACTCCTGAAAGAGTTGAGAAATTTGAAGATGCTGTACAACTTCTATATATTCCAAGCACAAAATAGTTGTTTTTGGATTGTCTAACTAGATGGAACTTAACCTTGAAGATGTTGGAGTAGGCAATCCTATATATTGCGGTGTTTATCAGGCTAAGGGAAAGGGATTCTTAGTATACCTACATGCCAATAGAAGATCAAGGGGACTTGTTTAGAGAACTTTGTATGCAATTGGAATTATTCTATAGTGCAACTGGCTTGCTCTTAGGAAAAGAATTCAACTTTGCTTAGTTGCTTTAGCACTATGTCTGACATAAAACATGTTTTATGTAACAGCCCAGACCACCCGCCCACAGATATTCTCTGCTTTGGACTTTGGGCCCATCCCAAACCCTCACGATTTTGCTCTTCCTAGCTCAACCGGGAAAAACGCCTCTATAGGGGAGAGGCATCTATACGCTTATAATGCATACTTCGTTCTCTTCTCCAACCAGTGTGAGAATCTCATAATCGACTCTCCTTTGGGCCCAACATCCTCGCTAGCACAACGGATTAGGAATTGGCTCTGATACCATTTGTAATAGCCCAGACCCATCGCCTATAGATATTGCTGCTTTGGGCTTTGAGCCTAGCCCAAAAGCTCCCAGTTTTGCTTTTCCCAGCCTAATTGGGAAAACGTGTCTACGGGGGAGAGGTATCCATACCCTTATAAGGCATACCTCGTTCTCCTCTTCAATCGATATGGGAATCTCACATTTTATCATTGTGGATTTTTACTCCAATAAGATTATTTGAACTACAGTGGAGCGGATGATGGAGAAATTGATTTCTTATTAGTCTATGGTTAAAGATATTATAGCAGTGTTATATGTGTTGGACTCAAGATATAAGATGGATAGGGTTGAATAAATTTAAGACGCATTGTACGATGATTAAGCTCAAAAGCATGCCATATCATTAAACAATTACAGTATAAATTGTTTAATGATTATCATCTCAGAAGATAAAACTCATGATCGGGATCTTAGTAATGTAGGCAATTAAACTGTTGGTTTAGTTTTAGGTTCAACCTCATATTCTAACTAATGATTGACACATGTTCGACCTCATATTCTAACTAAAGATTGACATATTATCTTTTAAATTTTTTGAAAGAGAAAAAGGCTAGGACTTTTTATAATATAATGGAGTTAGATAAATATTTTACCAAAGATTGTGTGCCTAAAATTGAAGGTGAGCAGTTAGATATATTATTATAGTGAAAGAAGTGTGGAAATACTTTATGATTACACAAGTCATCACATGAGACTTATTAGCTATTCGATCATCCACCGTTCCTTTGTAGTCTGCTTTTAGTACTAGTGGTTAGGTTATTACTCTTCATCGTGCTCGACTTCATCCTCATACTATGGAAGCCCTTATATGTGCCCAGAGTAGGTTAAATGATGAAGATATTGATGGTAAATTCTTTTCTTTTTGATATATCAATTTTATCTATTTTTATATTATCTTGCCTAATATTGTGTTTTTAATTTTCTGTTAATATAGCCACATAGATTAATGCAGAGGTGACTAGTCAAATTAATCAATCAACTGCACATTATTTTGATTAAATATATGAAGCTAATGGTATATTTAATTATTTATTAAATATTACCATGTCCTAAATATTCCTTTAATTTTAATATTACATTACTAAATATAATTTTTGTACATATAGATGGTTTGATCTAAACTATTAACGATCTTCACAACTACGATTAACTACTCTCTTATTCTCCAACTTCGTCTGTCCGTGATCCATAATGATATTATTTTAATTTTTGTAAATTGTGTCATTTATTGTAAAATGATTTGGATAATCATTCATGGACAGTGAAGATTACTCCAGCTAATGAATTTGGTTTTTATCATTTTTCTCTTTTAATAATCATTAAATTATTTAAGTAAAATTGAAAATTATAATTAATTAAACTAAAAATCCTAATTATAATTTACTTAATGAATTTTCCTACAAATTCCTAATCAATTGAATTGAAACTTAATTAATTAAACTTAGGCACTTTTTAAATTTGTATTTTTGAGCATATTATCATCAATATAACTTCAATTAATTAAATTGATAATTTTAATTTTAATATTTTCTATTGTTTATAATTTTTATGACAAATTAATTTAATTTTTGTTGGAGTCCTTACTAAATTTTCTAAAGTATCCAAGCTTTTTGTTCTTATTTTTCTATCATTTCATTAGAATTCCCAATATTAAGATTCAAAGAGTTAACACAAGCTTTCATCATTTGGTTCAAATATGTTGAATACCTTAATTTATCAAATAATTTGTCCTAATTTATTAATTATTACACATATTAAAGAATTCATATATTATTTAAAATAAACATTATAACTTTTCATTAAAAAAAAAGAGTTATCATAATAGTTTACATTTATCGACTATTTATAATCAATACTTTTGTTATAGATATAATAAGATTATTATGTATAAATGAACTATTATTAAAGAATGACATTTTATTAATAATGGGGGATTTATATATTGCTATTGTTTTATTAATTATAAGAGTTTTGGAACATGTAATATGAAAAGTTTAATAATTATTTGATTATTAATTATTAAATGCATTAAAAATTTTATTTGATATATAACTAAAAATAATAATTATAAGAAATCATCATGTTTATTTTTATATTTACTTTTTTATATTTATAACTAATCACAGATATAACATTTAGTAAAGTATATATATATATATATAATCATAAAATAAGTTGTTAAAATAATTATAAACTAAAAATTCCATCTAACCATATATATATATATATATATATATATATATAATGGTAAAATAAGTTGTTAAAATAATTATAAAATAAAAATTCCATCTAACCATTTTTCCTTTCACATAAGACCATCGAGCTAAGGATGCAAATTTACAGCTTCGTATGAAAAGAAAGAGAAGCATTTCATAAAGCTTAGCAAAGATAAAAGTTTTAGCTTAGGCAATTCCCAAATCATCAATATTCGTTGCACCTTATGATATAATTCTTCTATGAGGGCTTTACACTTATATGTCAAACTTTGGCTAAGAATGTAACCTTAGGGGTTATATATACAAAAATCGTTGAGTAGGTCTATACGATCATTCAAACCTTAACAAGGAATTCATCAACCAAATTGGTAAAGGGAAACTTGAAAACTTCCCTTTATAAAGTGCATGTATCTTTTGATTTAGCATAACTATTCTGTCTAATTTCCATTGAGTTTGCTAGCCCTTATATCTTGGTTTTGGTTACAAATTCTTGTGTTTTAATCCAAATTTAAGATGAATTGAGTGAAATGGTATGAATGTTACATAAACATTGAATTGAGAATTTTCTAAATATTGCATGAAATTAAATGTTACATGAAAATTACACGATAAGGGAGTCACAACCGTGACTTCTGTGAGAAGGGAGTCATACCTGTGACTTTCATAGTCACGAGTGTGACAGTTTGTTTGCACTAATCTTTTTAGTTTGACAAGTGCAAGTTTATGGTAGGGGTTAAAAACTTAATCCTAAACGTAGACTCTCTAATAAATAGAAAGAAAGGAGAAGAAAAAGGGGGGCTAGAATGGGAAGAAAAGGAGAGAAGCTGGAGTATGAGAGAGGAGAAAGAAAACAAAGATAGAGAACACACCGTCAAGGAATAAAGAGAGAAAACAGTAGGGAGGTAGAGCTTGGAGCAGAGGTAGAAAGCGAGAGCTGAAGCTAGAGCATAGCAGGACATTCACCACTAACCTCTTCATTAGAGAGTCTTCATTTTGTTTGCTCATTTTTATTTCATCTTCAGCGGCTGTTGGACTCATTTATCTTCTCTCTGTTGAACTTATTTTATCTCTTGGTGCTTGGTTAGTCCATATGTAGGTTATTTACCCTGTTCATCGCTTTTACATTTCTTTGTTTACTGTTAACATTAGATTGAAGTATATAAAGATCAGGAACTATGTTTATTCCATAATGGGTTGATTATTTATCTTGAGAATTAATGTAGATAATTTAGTTGATTATACATGATGAAGGGAATGTTTTAGGGTCTTATTATTTTCTATAGTTTCTAAGCTTATTGGATGAAATAATGTGGCCAAACCTTGCATATTTTTGGTATTAAAAGAAGAATCGAGAGAAGAAGTTTAATATTAGAACGAGAAATTATAGACACTTAAGTTATAAATTAGAAATATATTAACTTAAGTGGGTAATTATTAACTTAAGTGGGTAATTATTAGTTGGGTTTAGATAGTTGATTTGGATGATAAACTAGTCTATTTGAATTGATATTTGAACCCAATTGATAAATTTAGCAAGATAATTATCCAATCAATTCACCTTAGTCATGCATAGGAGATTAAATTAGTGAAGTTAATTTCTCAAGAGTTCATCGAATCAATCGATCAAATTGTTGTTTGCTTCCAGTTAAATTAGTTTGTGTTGCAGTTTAATTGTTTTATTTTCATTAAAGCCTTTCATTTAATAGATCGGGATAAAATGTTTAGGATTGTATTTTTTTGTTTTTATTCAAATTTAATTTGAGTAAACTAATTTCACCTCCTTAAGAAGACGACCTTGGGCATTCAACTACAATTACCTTGTATACTTATAAGTAGGATAACCTAGGTCTTTAGAACTTATTTTGGCACAAGTTTTTTGTGCTGTTGTTAGGGAGGTGTTTAGTGGTAGGCCCCCATCCTAAAATAACTAAGCGGCCTACTCGACACTCCACGTTGACCTTCCAAACAATATCTGATCCAACTAGAAAGATCCCGTGGAGCTAAGCCAATTGCCTTTTTTCAATCAAAAAGCTTTAATGCATTATAAAAAATATAAGCGATGGGGTTTTAAAATTTTTTTATAGTTTAAATTATTTTTATTAAAAGTTTCAGCAGCACAATGACTGTATTTTGACCTTTAAAAAATTTTCAAGTCTCTATAAAAGTTCAAAAGCACTTCTATAATCATCTCAAAATTCCCACGTCAAATTTTGGACTTTAAGTCCATTAACAAGCAATCTAAAACATCACTTCAATAATCTTAAAAATAAACTCAGAAATATTCAAACATTTAACTTTAAAGCATTCATATACATGTGTTTTTTTACACAAAATATAGTCTAAAAAATATTCATGAAAATTCAAATGTTCCCCAAAACATTTACAAGGTAAAAATTCCTACATAGTAGTATGTGATGAAGATGACTAGATGTGAGGTGGAGTCTTTGCTATTGAAGCGTGTCAACATGCACTTAGGAGGTTTCATTTAAAAAATAGAAAAGAGAGTGTGAGCTAAACAAGCTCAGTGAGTGCTAAAATTTTCTATTCAAATCATAATTAATAATTTAAACTTCCCTGAAACAAATTCATCTCAAATGGTCTTTCAAATAAATAGCGGCGGCATTAAAAATTTCATGAATTTCTTACATGAAATAGTCTATCACTAACTTCTTTGCGATATGGTACCCTTAGGCACAAAGTCACAGAGCTAGTTCTACATCGCTTACCCACACTAGGACAATAATTATAAATTGGTAGTTACGGAGTTGGTTCTACATTGCTTAACCGCAAGTGGTCAACCACTAATTACGGAGCTGGTCCTACATCACTTACCCCTACTGGGTTAATTGCTATATACCGGTAATTACGGAGCTAGTTCTACATCGCTTACCCGCAACTGGTTAACTACTAGTTATGGAGCTGGTTCTATATCGCTTATCTATACTATGTTAACCATTATACATTGGTATGATAATATGTATTAACCTATCGATATACCATAAGCTAGAAACCATTTCCTTTTTATCAAACAATAACATCATCTCAATGTAAACTCAAATCATATAAGATTTAACTTTCAAAATTCAATTCATATATTGATAAAACATAAACTTATACTAACAATATTCACATAAAACTTGAAATCAATAATTACTTCATAATAGAATAGAAATCATTTTCATTAAATCAATTTAAAGAATACTTACATGTCTTCAATTCTTTTGCAAATAATTTATTAATATAAAACAATTAAAATATACTCACAACTTACTAGCCTCCGTAAATAGAAACTATTTGCATAAAATCAATTTAAAGAACACTCACAACTTACTAGTCTCCATAAATAGAAACCATTTGCATAAAATCAATTTAAAGAACACGCACAAGTCTCCATAAGTAAAAACTATTTACATAAAATCAATTTAAAGAATTCTAACAACTACATTATCATCAAATTGACCATTAAATACTCAAATTAGGGTCAATACTTATTGATTGGATGCTTTCAAAATTTTCGAAAGAATTTAAAATCATTAATACCCATTACTTTCCAAAAAGGGCATTTTAGTCCTAAACTTTCAAAATTGCCAAAATCTATCCTATGGAACTTATTTCTAATCCGTTTAGTATCATTAAACTCTAATACTTATTTCGGATATTTTCATTATTTTGAGGTTGGATCCTATAAAAATTTACTATTCATATGAAAACACTATTAGCCAAAAATAAAAATTTTTATTCAGTGAAAGGAAAGGTTGGGGTTTTACATTAAGTTTTTAGACTTAAATTAATTTTAATCATTTTATCTTTTCATGCATACATTTTTTTTTCATGTTATTGTTTTAGTAGCTTTTGTTACTAATTTAGTGTTTTCTTTATTTTGTTTCACTACAAGAAAATGAATGAATAGCGGCGGAATATTTTCGACGGAAATGTTACCGTTGCTATTTACCGACGGCCGGGTATGTTCCGTCGGTACTTTGGCTACATTTCCGACGGAAAAATACAACCATCGGTATAGAATTTTGTAACTAATATTTCCAACGGAATATAGCGATGCCAACAAGAAACCGTCGGCAAAAAATGCGCGAAACGTTTGCACATTTTATTACCTACGGTAAAACACCGACGGTGCTGATACGGTCGGTATCTATACCGACGGGAAGAAATATGTCTGTCGGTAAATAGGAAACGAAAAATGTAGTTCTGACGTAATAGAAGATACCGTCGCAAAACCCAAAAACAACAAACATCTTCACTGATGGACAAACATTTTCCGTCGGTGAATTAGTAAACCTATTACCGACGGTGATTGGTTTCGGTCGGTAACGTTCGTTCCAAACTTGAGTTACTGACGGACTGCACCAGTCCGTCGAGGAGTTGATTGCAATATCACCGACGGACGAGGGCAGAGCGTCGGTAAATCTTCAATAATGCTTGATTGTTGACGGAACTGGTTCCTCCGTCGGTGATGTTGCGATACACTCACTGACGGACAGTATGCGTCCGTCGGTGAGGTCATAGCAATCTCACCGACGGAAAAGCTTGTTCCGTCGGTATATAATCCAGTAAGTAGTTTTGGGTTCTTCTAGAATGCGTGAATACCGACGAAATGAGTGTTCCGTCGGTATTTGAATTTTTGCCCGCATGAGCAAGACGCCCAGTTACCGACGAAACACTCTATTCCGTCGGTAACTGTCGGCACGCATCGACGAGTATGCACGCGTAACCCTAATTTACCGACGGAATGGAGTGTTCTGTCGGTAAACAAGCGGCTTTATATGGCCGCGGTCGCCCCCCCCTTCCTTTACCACTCTCACTTGTCTTCTCTCTATTGAATTTTCCTCTAAGCTTCTTGAGGTAAACTTTGTTATTATTGTGTTATTTTTATATGAAATGCATGCTATGAATGAGATTAGTTTGAAA
>JAOSBN010000009.1:13091407-13119495 GCA_027563595.1 Erythroxylum suave
CAACCCCAAAACCTAAACACCAATTATTTTCATGTCAACAACTTTACACACACTCTTTATGAGATTGGCCTAAACTCACCACTGCTATAGTAGTAGTCTAGTTTTTATTTTGACTAGCGTTATGACATGCTGTCAATTTTGGTGTCGTTGCCAAAGAGTACAGTGTTTTAGTTTTTATTTGTGATTTTAATTGGTTTTTTGTATATATTTGTTTATAATTGGTTTCTTTTCATTTATTTTGTGATCCTTTCTTTTTGTGTTTCATGTTTGCGATAAAAGATAAAAATAAAAAATTTCATGGATGGAATTAATTTTTTCTTTAACTCTTACTTTCAATCCTATAACCAAGGTTGGATTAATCAACCTAACTTTGGTTATGGATGAGATAACCATCAGAATTACTTCCTTAACAGTTTAGAAGAATTGATTAATACTTCACAATTCTAGTAGGATGTACAACAACTATTCCAGCAGCTCCAATAGAATATACAACAGCATCTTCAATAGGGTATACAACAACTCCAGCAAGATACAATGTCTAGACTCCATAATGGAGTGAGCCAAATGGGTGAGATGGCTATGAGGATTGACTACCTAGAATTACAAATGGAAGAGGAGCAGTCATATCAACACGAAATGTACCAAATAGACATTAGTGCAAAAACCTTATAGAGTGATGAGGAGCCTAAGAATTTTGAGAATAATACTCAAGGAATTGCATGTGAAGAAGAAGTTGAGGAGGAGCTCGAACCAGAAAAAGACATATCATTTAGCTCAGAGGTGAGTTCTGAGTTCATGGTTATTTTTTAGACTAACTCTTCACTTTTACATAGCAAATTGGAGGAATCAAATGAGGAAGAAAAAGATGAAGAGACATTTGAGATCTTTCTAGAGTGTATGGACTCATTCAAAGGATAGGGAAGATGCTGACTATGACTGATCATGAGCTGAGACCCTATCCTAAAGAACCTCACGTGAAGGAGTTGCATGTGACACCTAAAGATCACAATTTTGTCACCTGAGGAGGAAACATGGAGTCGAGCCAGCGACCTTAAACAAAGACGTTTCTTAAGAGGCAACCCAACGGAAGTAAATTTCTTTTCTTTACATTTTTGCATTACTTTTTATTTGCATGTGTGCTTATATGTTAGTTTGTTTCTTACTAGTTTTAAGTTTTCAATTAAAATGAGAGAAAGAATAAAACAAATGAAATAAATATTTTCTTATTTTATATTGCTTTTAGGATTATATAGTCATGATTAGAGAACAAGTTGACCAGAGAATTTGATAGCAACTTTAGCATGTACTTTTACTCTTGTGAACGATCGATATGCATTATCTTTAGAAGAGTAGTGACTAGTGGTAGACAAAGTCGGTGAGATTTTAAGCCTTATTAGACTGACATTCACATCAGTCTCATTATCTTTTGATAATGTATGACCTTCATGACATCTGCATCATGATTTTGCCTGGATTTTCTATTCAAGACCACATTTTATTACATGCATCAACATGGATATGATTAGACATTCTCTACTTTTCTGAACTACATTAGCCAAATAGCCTACCCATTATATGATTTTCCTTTTTAATAAGCCCCCTTGAGCTTTATTTACCTTTTCTTTGTGTATTAGCCACATTACATGCTTTAACCTAACTAAATGCCCTTCCCAAGCCTTAAAGCTAGTAGAACCTTTGTTGATTTTTTATTTTGTGGACATACAAAATTCTAAGTATAGGGGTACGCATATATGTGTGTTCGTTATAATGTTAGGATGTTATTTTACGTCTTATCATTGAAATTCCTATGTTGATGTAGTTTTTTTTATTTTTATGAGAGAAAAGCAAAAGAAAAAGAAAAAAAGAAGCACTTTTTATGTTTTGCTCATGTGGATTAAGGTGTGGAAGCTAAATTGAGTTGTGAAACATAATTGTTGCATTCTTCATAGTTGATAGTTACCAGTTTTGAATGAATGTTAACTTATGCACATGATATCTCATTGAGTTTTACTTTTGCTTCACTAGCTTGATGGCTTTTATGCTACATTACCTAAAATACATCTCACCTTATCCTTATCCACATTACAAATAGTTCTTTAATTCATGATTATGCATTTAACTTTTAGTGGTGAAGAAATGAAATAACATGTAAAGTTATGAATTGTTGTGATCATGAATAGTGTTTAAGTATACCCACAGAAATATCTTGTTTAAACACTTTTTGTCCAAGTCTACTGCCTTTAGATTACTCAGTTTTTAAGGGCGGTGAATATTGTTTAATCATGAGTAGAAGCTTTGAATGTTGAGTTTTTGCTATAGGTTTTGAAAGTCATTTATCTTTGCTTATGGTTATCTATTTGTAAGAAATGTGGAAAATGAGTAAAATTTTTGGTTATTGATTTTGATTTGACAATTTTCCTGACGGTCAAAAGCTAAGTGTGGGAGAAATTGATATGTGCTTAATTGATTGCTCAATTATTTCATAACACTTAGCGATTAATGACATTAATTTGCTTAAGATACTCACTTTGACTCATATGTGATTTTAGGCACAATCGTAAGCAAAGAATCTAAAGCGAGTTGAAAGCACAATATTTGGGTCATTTTTAAAGATTTACATTCACTTGTTTTCTTAGAGCTAGAAGAAAATTAGAGTAAATAAAGACAAGAGGAAGATACGAAATGAAAACACAAAGAAAATGAACTAAAATTGTTCACGGCTATACACGTCTCATGCAATTTAGAATAATTGTTTCAGCATCAAAAGAAGAAGCAAAACGGCATCACAACAAAGAGGAGCAAGGACGCAAAATGACAGTAGCAACAAGGAGAAACAACATAAGCAAACGTTGTACACAAATAAAAGTTTGCGTTTCACGCAAATGTTGTGCATAAATGCAGACAACATTTGCTTTAAATGCAGACATTTGCATTATATGCAAACAGCGTCTGCGTTTAATGTAGATGTTATACAGGGTTGTTTTTTTAAAAGCGTGACATGCATAGTAACTCGGGGGCGTGAATAGTAGAGGTAGACTAGAAATTAAATCACAAAATAGATAGAAGCGCATAACAGCGGGGTGGAGGCGCTAGGTTTTCTCTTCAGTTTTCACCATCAAAGTAGCTATAGAGAAGAGGATTGACACTTGGAGCTTAAAAATAAAGATGGAAGGCTAGCTTCCTAATGCTGGTTCAACAAGAATATCGACGTCAAGACACAATTAAGCTATTTTTGTCATTTTAATATGCTAATTTATGTTCAGGTTGTTGTATTGTTGATTTGATTTGATTGGGTTTTAGGATGAATGATCTTAATACGTTATTTTGATTATTCCATTTCAAACATATTGCTAAACATTGAATGTAATTCGTAATCGTTACTTTCGATGTTTGTGAGTAGCATCTAGTGATCTTGTATCGTTAGGAACAACATAACTTAATTAGATAACCTGAACACATGAGGTTCCTGATTATATTAATCATTTTCCACATCGTAGTCAAGCTGCCAAATTAAATCTAGAGACTATATCCTAAGTTATTTAGTATTTAGGTTTAATTAATGATCATATATTGATTAAACAAAACCTAAGAGACAACTAAGATTAGGAGAGCATTATATTAGTCTCAGATCGATAGTCTAAAGAGACTTGTAAAGACGTTAGGATGATAAAATATGTTTGATTGTGTTTAGGCTAAGATTGAACCTAGAACCAAACTCTATGTATATTTGACAGTTTAATCATTTTTATCACCTGTTTTAATTTGTTTCAATAGTTTGCTTTTATTTTATTTTCTAAACTGCTAAATCCAAAAATCCCCCTTTTTATATTTTCCTTGCATCAATTAATTTCGTTACAATAATTAATCGAACATTCCTTTAGGATTCGATCTTGACTCACCATAACTACAAATTTTAGTGTGCAGAATCAGGTAAATTTTGCAGTGCACTCGACATGCGTTGTCACAAATTATAATCATTAAGTATTGAAGAGTGATTGGCTTTAAATTCATAATCACTCAAAAAGACAACCAATGGAGTTGTCATAGATTTTAAACAAAAATGAAAAGTTAATGTTTTACTAATTAAAGCTAAGACTAAAAAAATATTTGATATCAAAGAATAATTACTGAAAAACTAATCAATTTCAACTTAAAAAATAACTAAGAAAAGTTAATTTAGGACAAAACAATGTATATTCCCTATATTAAATAATTTTAGGACTTAAAAATAACAAATGAATGCGTCATTAATGACAAATCACATCCACAAATTTATTGTAACACAAATGATCAATAATAAAGAGACAATATATATATAGTTTGTGTGTGTATGTGCGTGTATGTGTGAGCATGTGTGTGTGTGTGTAAGAGTTTGTAGTGTAATTTTCACCCAAGCCAATCCCACATCTTCAAGACATTCAAATTAGAAATAGATAGTTGCCTTTCTCAAAAGAAAAAAATTGTAAATGGACAACAGGTAATCACGCATTCTATAGTAAAATTCCTTTTTCTCATCATGACTACTTAGTATTATAGACCAATGCAAGGTTTTTTAATGTGACTTATAGAAGTTTCATCATTCCTCAATTCAAGGATAATAAGGATAGCTACAAAAATACTCAATTAATAATTCATTACAACACAAGGACGGACAAACATTGCAATGGAATCATATATTACTACATTGATATTGTTTATAGGTACAGAGTTATTGTATTATGGTAAATTTTCAATAAAGAAATAAATGAGTAATAGAATAAAGAAGAAGAGAGAAGAACTTGGGAGGGAGAGAGAAGGTAGAGAGAGAGAGAGATTCATAAACTAATTCATATCCATCCCCCTTCTGGTAAAATAGTTATAGGTATTGTTATACTACCCACACAGACAAGTGCAACTGTATAATGGTTGTAATATTTTTATGCATAATAATGCCTCCTTTAGAAAACCTTGTTCATCAGGTTTAATAAGGAAAGTATTAAGGAGATGTATTGAATGGACAAAAAAGAAATAAGCTTTTTTTTATGAAATTGAACTTCTTTTTATCACCCATCTCCTTCATGACATCACCAATAATAGCTCCTTTAGCATTATTGAGGAAGGAGACAAGACTATCAGTAGGATGAGATACAATTGCATAGAAAACTCTAGCAAGGTAACAACCTGCAAAGCTCACTCCGTGCTCTTTTAGCAGAACTCTAAAACCATATGAAATACTTTTATACTTTGCAACGTCAATATTCATGTTACACTTGATGATATCAAGGGGAGTAACCATCATATGAGTTAAACCGTATCTCCAAATACCACCGGCCATACAAGTAGCATAGGAAGCCAAAGAGTATACCTTGATCTTACTAGGCTTGTTGGGAGAGGGGACAACGAAGGAACCACCGAAGGTGACATCTTTGTTAGTCATGAGAGAGGTGGACTCTGAGGGCAAAGTAAAGGCGGATGAGGAGTCAAGGATTTTTTAGACTCTATTTTTATCCTCCAACATTATTTGATTACTTTAAGGGGTAGGTTCCGAAAGGACTAACATAGAAGCTCTTGGTTCTACTTCTTGCCTCTGTTTTCTGTTCTGTTTTGAGATTCTAGACACATTTTCTCATTCCTGCTTTGTAATTCCAGAAACATTTTCTCATTCCTGATCTATGCTTCCATCAAGCTTTTCATGTTTTCTTCGAGTCTTAGCATCATAACACCCCTTATACCTTCCGCCATGGATTCCTCCTTGAATCGTATGCTCTGATACAAAATGTTGTGGTAGATTTTTCGGTAAAGAGAGAAATGGGGAACATAAGAGAGAAAAAGGGACAAGAATTTTGGAGAAGGCATAGAGATTTAAAGAGAGAGAGAGAGAGATTCACAAACTAATTCATATTTGGATCAGATCCTCTGTTTCGGTTAACCAATTCCTACCATATTCTATTAAATCTCATCCATACTTTTATTTGATGTCCACACAAATATGTAAACCAGATTAAGTTGCACAGGATTGGAACACCCTAACGGGACAAAGTACTCCAACCCTTCATATTCATCCCGCTTCTAATGAAACAATTACAGGTAATAATATACTACCCACACATGCAAGTATAACTGTATAATTACTGTAATATTTTTATACTTAGCATATTGGTATTTATTTTAGTGATTTGGAAGACTAAAAAGGCATCATTTGCCACCTAAGTACAAGTAACTCGATCAAATGACATGGGCGGGATAGGTTTGGTTGATTAAAAAGAGAGAAAAGTGGTTGCTTTAGAAATTCCATTTCAGATGGATTGCTTTTGTCCACTTGAGTACCGGAGAATTAGGACAACAGAAGGACGTGTCATTTTCGAACAGATTCCGTTCCTAATCCTATCTTTGCTCTTCCTCTTTCTTGTCTTTTTTTTTTTTTCCCTCTTTTTGCACGCAAAAGACCATGCTTGAAACAAGCCTTGATCGAGTAATTGTTTTGTGTTAACTATTAGCAACAGCCGGTCCGATTAATTTTTATGTCATTCTACCTATCACTTTTACTGTGAGGTCAGTTCATATATCTTTGTCTGTCCATTTCTGTATGCTTTACCAGGACCAGGAGAAAACAACATGTCCTGTAAAAACTGGAAAATTCATAACTTTGGTTTCTGTTAGAAATCCCATTGAATGTTTCATTGAACATGGGTAAGTTCATTGTGAATCCAACTTGTAAGTGTTTGGTATTATCAGAGTCTTTGTTTCAATACTTGTAGTGATTTTCATGTCCTGTATAACATGTCCACCATTGTGTTTGTGAAATTGTATTTGGCTTTTCGATTCGGTTATGTATTTTGGCGGCGACGAATGAGTGATTAAGTTGGCAGGGAATCAAATGACAAAAGGAGGAGATGATGACTACGAAACTTTCTATCCTGTTAGACCCGATTGCGAAGTTCCTAAAACCCGTTTCAAGCCAAGGGTACGGTTCCCGATTCTACGTTGGTGTTACAATTCTATTTCATTTGATTCAATCAAGCTTCCAGGCTTGAACACTGAAGGCTAAGAACCAATGTCTTTTTATATTTGTGTTTGTGTAAATGTAGATGTTTATGTAATCTTGGTTATTGGTTGTCGGCTTCCTAATTCATTCTTTTTCTCTCGTATGTAATATCATTCTTAAGTAGGTTAGTTTGGTTTTGCTAAATTGTCGAGTTTTCACAGGCTGGTAAAACTCTTAGCGCAAGAAGGTGGCATGCTGCATTCTCTGATGATGGTCATTTGGACATTGCGAAAGTGCTCAGGCGGATCCAACGAGGAGTATGTCCCTTTTTTCACTATTTTCTTTGTTTTTCTTCTACGGGGAGAAATACTAGATGTATCACTAGTACTAAATCTGCCCTGAATCCTTACGTATAAATGTCATACAGTCCCCAGGTACTCCACCGCTATCATGGTGGGATTTCCATCCTTTGATATTCAGTATAAATAATGGGTTTGTGTTTTTATTAGTCTGTTCATCTCCTTGGTAGTTGGAATTTGTAATTTACTGAAAAAAAAACTTAAAATTGTTGTTTTTCCGTGTTAGGGTATTCATCCTACAATTAAAGGGCCAGTTTGGGAGTTTTTGTTAGGATGTTTTGATCCTAATAGCACATTTGATGAAAGGAATCAGATCAGAGAGGAAAGGAGGTAACACTTTCTTCACTATTGCAAGTCAACCAAAGTTACATGTTGAAGGGAAAAAGCAGTGCAATTTATCCTCTTTCTGGCCGATCTATTTGTTAATCTGAGCTTGGTTAGACCTTGAAAACAACTTTCGTTGCATTTGTCTTTCTTATATGTCAATGAGTGGCAATAGTAAACTACTGCTCCAGCAGTTATGTATGTTTCATACTATTGGTACCCCAAGATCATGCCATATATATACTTATCCATTGTTAGATGAGCTCTAGTTCTATGTTACTTGATAATGCATTATTAATATCTAACAGATTTGTCTACCTACTGAGTCTTTTGATGCAGCTCATTGGACCTTGGTTTATAGTTTGAGACCATTGTTTCCAAGATGAAACTAAAGCAGCTTGTATGTTTAATCTTTGCAATTTCTTGGATTTGGTTGATATCATGATTCTGTTTGCTGTGCATGTTTCTGATTCTTCCCTTCACCATTCATTCTAACCTGAAACAAGTTTTCTCAGTTATCAGTCGGTAATTTTCAGGGAGCAGTATAGCAGATTGAAAACAGAATGTCGAAACATGGTTCCTGTTATTGGTAGTGGAAAGTTTATTACAACGCCTATCATAACAGATGATGGCAAACCAATAATTGATTCCTCAACAAATACTGGAGGGCATGTCAGTAGCTCCATTTCAGATAAAAGAGTTGTTCAGTGGATGCTTTCATTACATCAAATTGGTAAGTACAGGATTTAAAATCTCACTTTGTAATTCATGGAAATTTCTGTTTTTTTGGTTAGGTTTCTAGGGTAGTCATTTGGACCATTTTGTTTGATCATCAACTGCAAGTTAGATTTCACTCATGTACCCCTTCAGCACGTATTTCGTAAGTTTCTAGGAGATAACTGAGAATACTATGAAATATAGACTCCAGATACATGGCTTTCATCAACTGCTGAGGGGTGCCTAAAGTTTGTAGTGCAGTATAACCTTGTTTTCATTGAATTCTGCTGAAAGTAGTTGGTGAACTTGTTTCCAGGTTTGGATGTTGTACGCACAGATCAAGCTATGGTCTTTTATCAGAATGAAAGTAATCAGGCAAAACTTTGGGATGTTCTTGCAGTTTATTCATGGATTGATAATGACATTGGTTATATGCAAGGTGAAGAAAAATGCATCTTGTTTGTATCAAATTGAAATACATTTGATGTTTAGAGTTATTTGCAATATTTCTTGAGCAGGTATGAATGATATTTGTTCTCCCATGATAGTCCTTCTTGAAAATGAAGCAGATGCTTTTTGGTGCTTTGATCGTGCAATGCGGAGACTGGTATGTACTTGATTGACTTTATAGACATGAGTCAAATGAAAAAAACAAAGTTTTGATCTCATACAAATGAAAAAAACAAAGTGTTGATCTCGAGCAAGCTGCCTTTTTATTCAATGCTTTTTTCTATATAGTTTTCACTCCCATGATAACCCTTTTTTACCTACCAAGAAAAGTCACAAGTAGCCCACGGCCGATGAATGTTAACTTACGCCCCAATTTGGAAAAGAAAGTTGCATAATGGTTAGGTTACACTGCAAATGTGGAAGCTGAGTTTTCATAAAACTTAGTCAGTCATTGAATACCCAACTGAGTTGGTTACAAATTGAATACTGGGGGATCATCTTTCGTTTAGATGACAATATGATATCTTGTTTGTGGGTTCTCTCTCTTTATTCTGTCATGCTTTATAGAGCTACATAGTTTTTACCTATTTTCTTTTGTTAATTTAAATCTCTTTACCTGAAGATTTTTTTCTTCTTGCAGAAGGGTATACCATTCCAATAACTGTAGCACCTCGGGCTTATTTTTCCAACTAGAATTTTGATGTGCTTGATTGAAGAGAATTTTGATTTGGATATTCTAATATGACTAGAAACTCAAACTCACGTACATTATTTATGTAGCTTTCTTCTACTCAGTATTCTGATATATATTTATACAACTTTCCATAACAATTTACTTAAGAGCATTCCTTGTGATTCCGCTACTAACGATCTAATAGTGCTTTTGTCTCACAACAGAGAGAAAACTTCAGATGTAGCACAAGTTCAATAGGGGTGCAATCTCAGCTCAGTAAACTCTCAGAAGTAATTAAAACAATTGACCCAAAGCTTCATCAACACCTTGGTATTTCCATTTCCAACATCTTCATGTTTTGCACGATGTTGTACTTTTGAGATTGATTATTATGGTGACTTTGCCTGTTACGAAAATAATAAAAAAATCCAATAAGTAAATTGTTTGTATACTTGTTGTTTATCCATGTGCAAATATTCATTGTCAGTAAAGCTTTGTTTTCTATTCTTTGGTTTTGTTTTTCGTTTTATCTAAACAGAGGATCTAGATGGAGGTGAATATTTGTTTGCATTTCGAATGCTGATGGTCCTCTTTCGAAGGGAATTCTCATTTGTCGATTCCCTATACCTTTGGGAGGTAGGAAGAATAACTGGCTTTACTAGAATCCTATTTCTTCTAGGAGGATTAAGCAACGTGATCAGACATCCTAGATTTTTATTATAGTGAAGCTTATAGTGAGACAGTTGGACTAATTTCAGTTGATGTGGGCTATGGAGTATAATCCTATCATCTTCTCGACGTATAATGAGGTGAATGCTAATGCGGATAAGAGTATGCAATGTGTCCTGGGTAGCAAACTGTTAAAGCAGTGTGGCAAGTTTGAGCGGAAAAATATGAAGACTGGATGTAATGATCAAAACACTGCACTTGCTATATTTCTTGTTGCTGGCATCCTTGAGGCCAAGAACAAACGCATTATAAAGGAGGCCAAGGGTATGGATGATGTTGTCCAGGTTAAAAGCTCTCTCAAGTCTCAACTTATTTTGGTTACATCTTTGCATTTACCCTCATGTTGATGGATGCTTTTTTTCCAGATACTGAGTGATATCACTGGAAATCTGGATGCCAAAAAGGTCTGCACCGAGGCATTGAAGGTTCACAAGAAGTACCTTAGCAAGGTGCACTCTACATTTCTTCTTCGTTCCAGTTTCCTACCAAACGAGTGGGAGAAGAGAAGTTTATTTGCGTAGCTATTTAATTATAGTCTCTTCTTTTGTCTTCTTCTGCTTGCAGGCCAAAAAGTCATAAAATTTATTTGCTTTGCTGGAGACGTCTAGCCAACAATGATAACATATTTGATGTTAGGAAGAAGAGATGTTGTCTCTCCACTAAAATTTGTTGAGTTGCAAAATTTTTAACTGTATAAGATTTTGTTGATATTTGCTTCCGATTTCAATACGAGGTTTAGTTAGTCGATTTGCACATAATTCTTCGCTTCTCCTTTCGCAGTTACTTTCTTTTCTATGTCTGAAGTTTACAAGTCTCATTCACGACCGCAAGCCTAATAGGAGTGAACTTGTATCTCCTTACATATGTTAAACCCTATGTTAGGAAAGAACATCTCCAAAAACAAGTTCCAGAATAATAAAGTTGTTATGTATTAAATAGTTTGTTTTTGAAAAGTTAGAAGAATATATTGATGAATAAGTAGGAGAAAGTCTCCTATTTCAGTGCATGTTAAGAGATCAAGTGATTCCCTGGATAGGGCTCAAAAGGACGACGAATAGAAAAACAACTAGTTAGGATGAGACGATGTCGTCTGATAACAAACTCTTGAAAGACTTACATTTATTTTGGAGTAAATCATTAGTACGCATCCATCTCCTCTTTAGGAAGCTTCCGAATTAAGGTTGTACCCTTTTCACACTCTCCATTCTCGCTATCGATTTGCCTTTCACACTCGCACATGGTAAGGGGTCCATCTTGCGTTGTTTCTTTTAGTTGTTCCTAAGTGTTTGCGTCTCGGGTTAGGGCTCCAGAGGGGAGCGTCTCCCCATTTGGTCAGATCCGATCCTTTTCCGCCCTTCAGACGACCTTCCAAGTTTCTGGGTTTTGAAAAGTTTATCCTTGAGGTAAGATGTAACCTGATTTGCTTTTCCCCTATTAGCTTCCCTTCTTGGGAGAGTTACTGAGTCTCTTGTGATTCCTTGTCTTCGATGAGGTTAAGATCTAATTCTTCGAGGAAGAGGCATTGTCTTCCTTACAACCGTGCATGGGGTCAGCCTTCCAGCGTTAGAGGGAGTTGGTGAACCTCGGGAGGTACTAGTATATCAAGTACTGTTTGTCGCCCCTCCTTTTCCTCTAACTAATAGATTAGACATTGAGCTACCTTGTTTGAGCTAGATTAGGATTTATTCCTGCTGTCATTGATGAACATAGCAATTGCTCTCTGATTCCTGAAATTAGGGAGTTGATAACTTCCTCCTTTGTGCGTGATTTGTTCTGGAATCTCTTATAATTCCTCTCTTGCCAAATCTCCTTAATGGAGGAGGCGAAAGATATTATACATATATGCTCAATATTATTAGGAGTGTGGGACTTCCTCATTAGCCAGTCCACGGCCTCTGTGAAGGATGTTCCTACAGTAGACATGTAGTTTAAAGCTTTAACCCTCCCCCAAATAGTCTGTGAAAAGGGGCATTCAAAGAAGAGTTGGTCTCTTGTTTCAATTTCTAGCTCACATAGCACACATTTAGAACTAGAGGTCAAAAAGTGTAGTCTGTCTGATGTACTTAGTCTATTCAATACTGCTAGCCACAATAGGATAGAAGAACTAGGCATGATAGACTTGTGCTAAACAATTGGGAACCAATCTTGTCTTAGGTTACTACGATTTTGCCACTTCCTAAACTTGGAGATACTGAAAGTGTTAAGAGGCTGATTGAGACAATAGAAAGTATCCACACCTAGTTCTCTTGGTTGATAGCTAGGTAGCAGAAAGTGAAGTGTAGCAGGAATGTTCCATTGTCCTCCTTGTATGATTTCTTTGACTTTAGCCCTGATAAGGACCCCATTCTAGATCTACCTCCTTGTATGATTTCTTTGACTTTAGCCCTGATAAGGACCCCATTCTAGATCTATATTGCCTAAGGATTGCTAATTAGAGCACCTTTCCCTATCCAATTATATATCATAGGAAAGTCTTACCTCAATTCCCCACCTTACATGACACAAGAGGTTCTAGCAAAGATCTAAGCTTCAATAATTGAGTCATAGGCCAAGAGAATGATGGTTTTACAGGTAGAGACCATAGACTGTTTCCTTTGAGTATACCGCTATATACCCATCGAATCCATAAAGACTTCTTCTCTATAAGTAGATTCCATAAGTTCTTGATTAAGGCTGCCCTGTTAAAATATGCAATTGAGATCACACCAAGGCCCCCTTCCTTTTTCCTCTTACAAACTTCCTGCCACTTTACCTTAGCAAAATGACTGTCTGAGTTCATGTTTCCCATAAGAATTTTCTGAAGAGTTTCTCAATAGCTTTCATGACTCCTTTAGCTAATGAAATATTAGAAAATCAGTAGATATGAAGGGAGTTCAGGACTGATTTTATAAGTTGTAACCTCCCTCCAATAGATAGCATTCTGGTAGTTATAGGAAGTCATAGATAGAATAGAGGGGCTAGTGTCCTCTTCATACCCATTAGTTGTGAGATTCTGCTCTACATTATATTAGCCCTACAAATTGACTTTTGGAAAAGTTAATCTCCAATCTTGATAGGTCTCTAAACTCAGTCAATATAGTCATGAGCAACTCTATAGACTTAGCATGGGCCCAAGTGAGTAGGAGTAGATCATCCGCAAAGCATAAATTAATAAGTCCTACCCTCTTGCATTTAGAGTGAAATTTAAACTTCTTGCTATTTCCCACTTTTTATTGGATTAGTAGAATGAGTACCTCCATGCAAATGATGAAAAGATAAGGAGAGATTAGCTCTCCCTGTCTTAGTCCCCTCACACCTATAAAGGAATCGGTCAGCTGATACATTCCTTGACCCATGTAACATACTTCTCTGGAAACCCTAAAAGTCTTAGGGTCCTTAAGATAAATACCCATTCTACATGGTCAAATGCTTTCTTGAATTCAATCTTTAGTATGCAGTTAGGAGGACTATTTTTCCTTTGGTAGCATTTCATCAGTTCTTGAATTATGGAATAGTTGTCTCCAATATTTTTGCCTTGTAGGAATGCACTCTGGTTGTCAAAGATCACACAATCCAGTATCGATTTCATCGTATTTGCTAGAATTTTGGAGATAATTTTATATAGGACATTTGTACATGCTATAGGTTGGTATTCATCTAGTGTAGAGGGACAGGGAGTTTTAGGAATCAAACAAATGTAGGTTTTGTTGAGCTCCTTCAACAAGCTCCCATTAGTGAAGAACTCCTTTACTGTTTCTTTAACCATAGGGCCAGTAGCTTGCCAAGTCTTCTGATAGAAGAAACCATTAAACCCATCCAACCCTGGAGACTTATTCAATGCCATCTTGAATAAGACTTCCTCTATTTCTACATCCTCTATAGGTTTAATGAGAGATTATGCTTGTTTTTTAGAGAGTTTTTTTTTGATGATGGTATCTAGAGAGGTTGGGTTAGTAACTGTCCGAGAGAGGCCATAAAATCTCCTGAAGTAACTCTCAGCTTCCTGAAGCATGTCCCCTGACTATGTAATTTCTCTTGCATCTGGTAGCCTTAAGGAGCATATCCTATTTACATTCTTTCTAGCCAATACCGAATTGAAGAAGAATTTTGTACACCTTTCTCCATCTTTAAGCCAATTCACCTTTGCTCTTTGTTCCATTAAGCTGTCGTGATCTTTAACTTTAGTGAGTAAGACATTAGGAGGGTTTTCTCAACTATCAGTAAACTAGTGTTGGTCGGGTCCTCTCCCAGTTGCTATTGGACCTTTTTTAGTTCCTCTCGTGCAAGTGTGGCTGCTTTCTGAGTGGAGTTGGGTCTCCTTTGCATTAAGTCTTTCATTTCCCTTTTAATTGCTTTCAACTTCTACATACATACAAACTGATAGGTACCTTAGGTAGGCGCCCTCAAGCCTTTATGTAGTTCCTCTCCCTCATCGTCAATCAATAGGTTGTTAAACGTAAAAAGGACCTCTTCTATTCTGCTTTTGGGTAAGGTTATCAATCTACATCGGAGAGTGATCAGAAAATAGGAGATCAAGAAAGGATGTTACACTATTTGGGAGTTGTGTAATCCATTCTTGGTTGACCAAAGTCTGGTCTAGTTTCTTCTTTAATGCCCATCTTCCCTTCTGCTTGTTACATCAAATGTAGAAGTGCCCTTCGAACTTTAATTCAAAGATACCTAATTGTTCCACACAATCCAAAAATCTAATGAAAAGTTGCTTATCCGAAAATTACCTTCTGCTTCATTTCTGTATAGGGTAGAGTTGAAGTCACTCGATAGCAATCATGGCCCATTGACCGAGTTTTGAAATTGGATTAACCTATCCCATAACTCTCTCCTCTGAAGTGCATGGTTAGAACTACAGATAAAGGAGACCTATATCTCAACATGCTCTTGAAGTAGGGTACATTTCAGGTGTAGAGCTTGGATCTCAGTAGAACATACATGAATAGTCATCAGTGACGGATCATACCCGATTATTTTTCTGCCATACTGATGGGCTTGATGGTTGGAAATGAAGTTCCATTTAAAGCCCAATTTATTCAGACATTTAAGATTCTCATATCTAATTTTGGTCTCCAAAAGAGCAAAAAACCATAGGTTAGTGTTGAAAACAAAATCCCTTAAAGCAGAAAGCTTTTTTGAGCAATTGATACCTCGCCCATTCCATGTAAAGAACTTCATTGATTACACCAAATTGGTTTTGGAGCCTTTCCTCTTACCCTTGCTAGATTTCTTTTTAACAATAGCCAGAAATTCACCAATAGTAGGGTTTGATTCCTTATTTTCCTATGTGGACCCATTCCCACCTTGATCAGATTCAGTTGATTTGGATACTACAGCTGATAGATGTTCTTCTTAAGGACAATCCACAGTATACACATTACTGTTGCTTACATCAGTAACAGGGGCCCTCAGCAACATCTAGCTATGCCATTCCTTTCCCTTTGTTAAGGTTAACTATCTCGTCAGCTTCAGTAGTAGTTGGGCCAGCTTCTCCTTTCCCTAGATCACTTTGATTCCCTACCATCCCAATAACAACTAATTACTCTCCTCTGTTCCCTTCTTGGACAAAATCCTTCCTTCCTTTATTAGCTTCATTTATCATCAGAGGACTATGGACTTTTTGTGTGCTAGCTAAAGTGTTGGTTGTTCCTATGCCCATTAGTTCCTCATAGTCGCCCCTAAGAAAAGTCTTTCTCATAGGCTACCACTATTTTCCTTAAGCAGTAAGAGAAGGCTTCCATTGGTATTGTATTAGAACTGAATCTTCATAAAGGGAACCATCCAGCCTCAATCACATGATAGGAATAGATTCTTGTAAATTGGACACATCCATATTAATGCATACACTAGCATAACCCCACCTCTTACGATTTGCAACGTTTTCATCCAAACAAAGTGGTTTTCCTAGGTAGCTAGCAATCATATTTAGCCCTTTAGTAGTCCAATATTCGAGAGGAATGTTATAGAGATTTACCCACATTAACTGTAAGACATTTTTGCCCCTAAAGGCAATTTTGTCAATTTCTCATAAAGTGGACATGTATTACTTTTAATTTTGACTTTTCAATAAATTATCAGTTAAGTTAAGTAATTTGATCCAAATAAGGGTAATAAAGAGACCTAATAAATGATCTAGATTAATGGGTCAAAGTCTGGGTGAAAAATGGATACTTTTAGTATGGATTTAGTCTATATCGGCCTTGTGAAGATGAAGTCCGATATAGAAGCCATATATATAGGTTAAGGTGTCTTGCAGTTGCTTATATCAATCATAAACATAAGGAATTTATGACCCATTAAAAGAACTTATATATTGAGAAAATTATAGAAATACCTAAATCTGTGTCGGGAAACACTTTTCGTAAAGGTTCTAGGAGATTGGAGATCGTTTGGAGCTAGAAATTAGCATCAGAATCAGAGATGGAACCGAAATCAGGTATTTCGCATTCCTTCATTTTTAACTCTTTCATGTATTATCTTGGGTACTTAATAAGCTCTGATACCGCGTGTTGGGACAGCAGGCGCGTGTCACGCACACATCACATCTGTCCTTACATGCAGCACACCGGATGGAGGACACGTGCTTGCGCGTGCATGGGTATACGAGTAGAGGATGCATACAAAGCACGCGCCAAACGCTGCATGCGCACCTCCGAACTCTCACTGCTGATGTGTGTCACCACGTCAATCGTACGATCATTGCTACAATATTCTAAAAAAACATAAAAATTCCAGATTTCCAGTAAGGGTACCTTGTGGTGTTTTAGGTTAGTTTCTAGGTTCGAGAAATTCATAAAGTGAATTTTTTCATTTTTCTGAATTTATTACATTAGTAATAAATTAAAGTTTAACTCCAGAAAGGGAATTAAGGTGTTCTGAATTCGATTTCAAGTGAATTTTCATGCTTCGGATATCACATGAGGGAGATACTTTAAGTTTTCATGTCTCAAGTCTAATATTTAGTGTTCAGGATCGCATAATAGCTAATCGGAGAAGGAATAGAGACATTCTGAAGCCATTTTTAAGTGAATTTTTGTGCAACAAACTTGCCACAAAGGAGATACATGAGTTTCTTGTATATTAGACAATCGGATCAGTATTAAGTAATGCACGATAGTCACTCTACTAAGATTTTTCTTCACAAAAGCCTCAATTGAAGTTTTTCAGAGAATGTCTTCAATACGAGTGTATGACAATGAGAATTTGCATTTGGGTTTTTACATTTATTGAAATTAGATTGTCACATACTATATACCTATAAAGAATGTGAGGATGACATAAAGTTGTATCCCTTGTGTTTGTGGACTTTATGGGGTATTGATGAGAATGTAGTCACCAAAGTAGCCTTTCAAGTCAATATTTTGGGTTGTTCTACTTACATATTGGAGGATGTCTCTGATTTTATGTTTGGTTATTATGCCCTAAGGTGTTGGCCTTACATAACGTTTTGAGATGTTCATAAAAGCATAAGATGGAGGAAAGTCATTGTTTAAATTATCTATTCACCCAAAGGTGGTAGTGTCATGAGAGTTGATGATTTGTACTCTAATAGCTTTTATGTAAAAATCTAATTGCATATATTATGTATTCAATTCAAAGGTGTTTCATAATATGTGTGATTGGATTTTCAGGAAAGATATTGTTTAATGGCTTTAATATCGCTGTTACCTTACACCTAAGCTGACTAATTAAAGTTACTATGAAGTTACCTTTTCAGTTAATAAAATCAGTGTCACAATTGAAACCCTGATCAGTTTCAATACAAAGAAGAAGTAGATAAAGGATGTATTGAATGCTATAGAAATAGGTGAGGTTGATATAGCCATACAGATACATAGGTCATCTCTACCTACATCCATGAGCTTGAAAGCTCATAAAACAGCAGGATCTGTCTAACAGATTAAATCTTATGACCATTAAGAAGTAAATGCCTAACCATCTGCTAAGTGGACTTTCGGACATAGACATAGCAAAGTAATCTCTTGGTAATGTCTCCAAGAGGTACATAGCCTCACTTAGTATTGAGATAAGTACCTTAATTAAAGAATTATTCTCCACGATGTATACAGAAGAAAAGGGGGAGTAAAGGAGTACATATCAAGAATGATCCTTCTTCATAGTAGACTGAATATATTAAAAATTCCTCTTCCTGATGTCTTCAAAGTTCACCAGACTCTGAATACACTCCCTCCATAGTTTAGTAATCTGGTGATGACATATTATTCGCAGGATGAAGAATGGGATTTTAATGCTTTGATTACTCGTTGCATTGCTAAGGAGGAGAAACTCAAGCTTATTACTCCTACAACCCTCAATGCAACTAAAGGGAAAGCAAAGATGAAACCCACTAAGATTAAAGGTAGAAAGACTTAATCTTCTCCATATACTAATGCTGGTCAATCCAGTGTTGATAAAGATCCCAGGAATATAAAGTAACCAGTATTATAAGGCCTAGAAAGGAAGACTGTGACCACCAGATAACTCCTTAGCTTATCAACTTATGAATCTGATTTGCGATAGTCGCATTAAGCACTTAGTGACTATATAATGGAGTATCTGATCAGGTGCTTCCACAATTTAGGGGTTCATATCCAGGATGAAGCCAAATAAATAGAAGGAGAAACTGATGGTTCATAGTAATGAAGAAGAGGAAGTAATATCTATAGGAGATGTATGTATTGAACCTTACTGCAAGGTTTATTTTGGGTTTTACACGAAACATTTTATATACGATCTTAGGATCAATCTGGATAAAAAAATGTTGACGTTTTGTATTTAATGCTTCAATTGTACAATTATGTTTAATATAGAACATAATAGTACAACTTTCTTGTCATGTGGTTTGTATAGAATGTGTCTTACCTTGAATTAGATATATGCTTATTCGTATCTTGCTAAACAAGTCATGAAATGAAGGACCCTGAAGAATGAAAAGTCATACATGGTGTGATATAAAAGTTTAAGCCACATTTCCAAAGCTAAGGTTAAGAGATTGATTAAGGAAAGCATTCCCTCAATTCTACATTATGATGATCTGGGAACATATGTTGACTATTACAAGGGTAAGTTGACTAATAAGGATATTGAAGTCAACTTATACTTCTGGCTTGTTAAGTCTAATACATACAAATATCAGAAGACCTTATACAGTTTCATCATACAATTCCAAATGTATTTTGACATTTTTTTGAAGATTATTTCCATTATAGTTATGTGTTCTTGCTTAAAGTTTGAAGGTTGAGAACCAATTAGGAAAATTCATCAAGATGTCAGATCTGATAATAGAGGAGAATATCATGGCAAACATGGTGTTTCAGGACTTGAAAAGATCCGTTTGTCAAATATATAGAATCGGTTGGGATAGTGACTTGATTCACTATAGCGAGTAGTCTTAAGCAAAATGGTGTGTTGCTGAAAGCATAATCACACCCTAAAGGACCTGAAAAAGTCAATGCATAACAGGACTAATCTACCTGATTATCTAGAAGTGTGAAAACCTAGCCTTGCACACATTCATGTATAAGGCTGCCCTATCGAGGTGGTATAATCCTTATAAAGAAGAATTGCATGCTCATTATGCTTATTGCTATTTAGTCAAATATCCTTACCAATCTAAAGGCTACAAATTTTATCGTAGAGAAGGAGGGACAAAAATAATGAAATCACAAACAGCTAAGTTTCTGGAATACGATGTCTATGATGATGGTGGCCCCTTTGACCCTTCGAATAATAACAAGGTGGATACTGCAATTATTATATATCCACCACTAATACAGTTAGATCTGGTGGATCTAGGTCTTTATACCTTGCCTATATAGGAACAGGAACCCATACCTGTATACACAGGGGTTCTTGAGGGTACAAGATCTAATACAGTTATGAAGATCCACCAGAGTAAGATAACTTGTTATCCATCTATTATCATAGTCTTTTAGTTAAATAGGACTATGATATTAGACATGTCACGAATCCAGTTACTTTTACAGAAGTTGTTTCTGAACCCAATACAGAATTGTAGTGGGTTGTAATGACTTATGAAATGCAAACCACAAAGAATAGTAAAGTTTAGGAGCTCGTTGATTTTGCATCAAAATTGCAAACTTGTTAGTAATAAATAAAGTTTAAGACTTAAAGGATTTCATAATAAAGTTCAGTTGTTTATAGACTCGCTCAGTTGCCTGATGGTTCACTCAGTGAGAAATGTTGACTTTAATATTACTTTTTCTATCGTATCTTCGAAGGATACATTTTGACTGATTAAGGCAATTGTAGCTCATAATGATATAGACTTACATCAAATGGTTGTCAAAACCGCTTTCTTGAATAAAGAACTTTATAAAGTGGTATGTATAGTACAACCTGAAGGATTTCATGATCTAGTTGGAACTAACATGGTTTGCACGTTATGAAGATCCATATATGGTTTACATCAAACCTCTGGAAAGTGATACCTTACATTTAATGAGATTGTGACCTCTTTCAACTTCATGGAAAATAAAGTTAAAAGGATGCTTGTACTATCAAGTCAAGGAGAGCCAAGTTATCTTCCTATTATTGCATGTGGATGATATATTGATCACATCAAATTACTTAACCATGTTGTATAAGATTAAGCAACATTTGGTTAAGAACTTTGACAAAAAGGACCTTGACGTGGCATCTTTTGTCGTAGGTATTTAGATTCACCAAGACATATCTTAATACTCAACATACCTCACAGAAAGCATACATTAAGTATATGTTACAAAAGTTTAATACAGTTAACTATAAACTTGTCGTAGCATCTATCTCTCATAGTAAGAGATAATATTTGGTACATTATCCAAAGAATAAAGTAAAGAGAGAAGTTATGAGGAATGTTCCATATTCTAGTACGGTTGATAGCCTGACGTATGCTCATTTATATACTAGGCAGGACATTGCATTTACAGTTTGATTATTTGGTCAGTATCTGGTTAACCCAGATGTAGACCATTGAAATGCAGTCAAGCAAGTGTTGAGATATTAAAGAGAATCAAGAATTATGAGTTGACATATAAAAAAGTCAATAGACTAAACCTTGTAAGGAATCCAAATTCAAATTAAGCTATGTGTCCAAATGATCGAAAATTCACTTAAGGTTATAAGTTTAAGTTAGCAGATGGTACAATGTCGTGAAAGTGTATCAAGTAGACACGAGTAACCTCCTCAACCATGCATGCAAAGCACATGCTATGGGGCTGCTTCACAGACAGTTTAGCTAAAAATTTTGATTTCTAAGTTGTTTGTGGTTAATTCAGTGGCTAGACTCATTCAGTTGTATTATGATAATCAAGATTCTGTGTTGTTTAATAACTACATTGAATATCACAGGGTCATAGTGATTTTGAGGTTAAATATTTGACCATGAAGTATTTGATACGAAAAGGTGACATTAAAGTTTGGAGCATTTAAAGACTGAGGAACTAAAAGTCAATTCTTTAACTAAAAGACTTTGCCCACTTATGTTTAGAATACGAGTATATAGTATGGGTATTTTGAAGTTTTTGGATACTGCCAATTTAGGGATCAATATGTTTGGTCCATGTACATTTGCACGTTTTGATGTATTATGACAGTATGATGGTTTATCAATTGATGATGATCATTGTTTATCCTCAGTAATACATGTTATCATACATTATCATAAAACGTATGAAAGTCTTAAGATTTGTGCCAATCTTAAGCATTTAAAGGTCATTGGAGATATATACAGATTGACCTTAAGCCTATTTCATTAGACTTATACAGTTTTATACAGACATATCCTTAAAGTTTTACATGACATAGGGGGATATAAATTTTTAATCTCATAAAGGTTCTCTAATGCAATTTAGCATTCAGTTGGAGAACATAAAGGTTTTCTCTAATGATGTTTAGCATTTAGTGAGAGGAAACAAGTTTTCTCTAATATTGTTTAACATTCGGTGAGAGAAAATAAGATTTCTTTGATTTAGTTTAACATAAAGTTGGAGAAATCGAGACCTACAAACGAAAATGATACATATTAGATCATAAAGGTATCATAGTAATTTGCCAAACTCCATTTTCTCATTCATGTTAGTAAGGTATTAGATATGCGTGATTGTATCGGATCTGTGTCACACATGACACATGCATCTGATACTTTGTGGTTTCGAAAGCCTTGTAGGACAGAATGTTGGACTTTAATTACCTTTGGATCAAATGTTTTATGTTTAAACTTAGTCGACTAATACAGTAACCTTAACTGAGTTTTAAAACTGGTTTTTAAACTTAATTAAAACTGCAATTAATAATTGTCCAATGGAGAGATTGTAAGACATTTTTGCCCTAAGGGTAATTTTGTCAATTCCCATAGAGTGGACAGTTATTAATTATAATTTTGACTTTTCAATAAAGTATCGGGTAAGTTACGTAATTTGATCCAAGTAAGGGTAATAAAGTGGCCCAATAAATTATCTAGATTAATGGGTTGAAGTTTAAGTAAAAAATGAATCCTTTTTAGTGTGGACCTGGTCTATATCGGCCTTGTGATGGAGAAGTCCGATATGAAAGCTATATATATAGGTTAAGGTCTCCTATAGTTACTCATATCAATCGTAAACATAAGAAATCTTTGACCAATTACAAGAGCTTACGTATTGAGATATCTATAGAAAGACCTAATCCTCGTGTCGGGAAATACTTTCTATTAAGGTCCCAGGAGATTGCAGATCTTTTGGAGCTCGGTATCGACATCGGAATCAAAGATGGAACCAAAATCAAGTATTCCACATTCCTTCATTTTTAACCCTATCATGTATGATCCTAGGTATGTAATAAGGTCTATACTATGTATTACATTAACAACAATCTATTGAAAGTTTGAAAACTTTCAGACATCCTTTCTTCATTTTTATCAGTATCCATAATCAAAGATTGACAATAATGGTGTTAATGATAATTAAAATATTTCATAAAACTAAATAACAATTTCTAAATTAAGATTGAAGTTAGAAATGTAAGATTTTTAAATTTACCTAACCTTCTTTACTATTCATGTTATGGTCTATTTAATGCATTTACCCTCTACACATGCACATGTTATCACCCATACTCCCAAGCTTCCTCCTCTATGATGGGCAGAGGTATGGAGATAGTTTATAAACGTTATTTGGGTCCCTATCCTGACTAGCACTAAGCATACACCATTGTCGTGCTAAAGGAGAGGATAGAAGATTCAAAAATTTAAAGACAAAAAGGATCGTCGATGGGCAATGGTTAGAGGTATTTTTGTTTCGGTTATGCTTCTGTTGGTTAATATGCATGTATCTTTTACGTAAATATTGTTGTATAAAACGCATGTTATGTTGCTGTGTTTATTTCATTTGATATCAGAGCTTCAGTCCATGCCTCTGTTTTGCTTTATAAATCATCGAAAAGCATGTCTCTATTATACTCTGTTTTGTTGAATTTCTACCGTGATGTATGAGTTGAGGTTGTCGAATTTTTTCGACATTTTGTACATGCTGGGGCCATTAAAGTCATGTTTTTGTGCTCCATGGAGTGCTCGACGGTTACAAAACCGTGTAGGGAGGAGGGATGACGATGGTTGTACCTGAGGCTTCAGACGTTACCATTTATAGAGCGTTGCATAGTCAGTTTTACGATGTCTCGTGCGCGTCGCCTCGTCGTCCTCATCCCATCGGCAGCCTTCATTTAATTTCTAGCATCTTCTACTCGCCAAAACCATCGAAGCTCTCTGGGTTCCAGCCGGGTCATGCCCGACCCAACTAGAGGTTGAAGACGATTGTGATTTTTTAAAATAAAAAATTTATATTTATTAATATTAATTTGGTTAATATTAGTGATTAATTGGGTTAATTAGGACCTAACCCATTAAGTTATGATTTTAATTATAAAATCATTTTTGGTATTAATATTTTATGAAAAATATTAATTTTTAATTATGTATGTCTTATGATAGAATTTTAAATTTTGACCTGCATTATAATTGTTTAACTATTTGCACAAATTACATGTGATTAATTTAAAATTTTGTGTGTATAATTTTTGTGATCATTATGCATGCAAAATTAGATTAAATAATTTGTGCTTATTATTTGATTTATTTGTATTATTTATTAATTGATGCAAATGTTTAGGCTTTAATTTAAAGCTTAAGATAGTGTTAGTGATCATATGATTTTAATTAATTGGGAGTAGCCACAGCATCTCAAATTAATTGCAATTGTATATTTAGTTTTAAGATCACATTAAGCCATTAATTGTAATTAATCATACGTGATATGATAAAATCTACCCACAAGAATTTTGTTATACTTGTATGATTAATTAGGATAAAATATCAAGTTATATTTCCTAATCTCCCCATAGGAATTAAGAAAAGGAACATAATTCAATAGTTTTGTCATAAAGTTGTAGATGAATCTAATTGAGTAGAACTTTAGCCCACAGGCAAGTCTTATGTCACTAGATTCATCTGTTGAAGCATGATTTATATGGGTAAACCATGAATTATTATTGGCCTCGAATTATATATAACAAGCATATTTTTAGTTCTTAATTTACAGTTACTTAGACTGTGAATATTTCTGATATTAAGTGCGATATTCCTGAATTGAGAGGTGACAACTATAAGGTCTAGAAGGAGAGAACTCTACTTTAGTTGGGATGGATGGATATAGACTATACTATTAGGAAGGACAAACCACCGAGTATGACTGAGATCAGTACTCCAGACGTTGTTGCTCTTTATGAAAAATGGGAGAGATCCAATCATCTCTCTGTGATGTTCATGAAGACCAAGATATCTATTGGAATTTGTAGTTCTATTGAGCAGCATAGTAATGTCAGAGATCTATTGAAGGCCACTGATGGGCAATTTGCTACATCTGATAAGGCCCTTGCCAGCACTTTGATTATTCAGTTGTCATCCTTGAGGCTCACTGAGATAAAGGGTGTACATGATTATATCATGCGTATGAGGGACGTAACAACTCATTTGAAAGCATTGGAGGTTACTATATCAGAATCTTTCCTAATGCATTACATTATGTGCACTCTACCCCAACAATAAGGTCCTTTCAAAATCTCTTATAACACACATAAGGACAAGTGGTTGATCAATGAATTGTTGACCATGTGTGTGCAAGAAGAGCAAAGGTTGTTGATGGAAGAAGGTGAAAGGGTCAATTTGAACATCTCAGGAAAGAAGAGGCAGGATGATGTCAAAAACAAGGGAAAGGGAAAAATGTCTCCTCAGTCCGATATAAAGAAACCGTCTAAGTGTTTCTTCTGCAAGAAGAAGGGACACATGAAGAAAGACTGCGCTAAATTCAAGAACTGGCTCGAGAAGAAAGGTACTCAAATTTCATTTGTTTGTTATGAATCTAATATGGTTAATGTCAATCATAACACGTGGTGGATTGATTCTGGTTCTACAATCTATGTTTCAAATACCTTGCAGGGTATGCAAAACCTAAGGAAGCTGGTGGGAAGTGAACAATTCATCTATTCAGGAAGCAAGACAAGTTCACATGTGGAAGCCATTGGCACCTGTAGTTTAGTTTTGAGCAGTGGCTTTATTTTATGTTTAGAAAAGACCTTTTATGTTCCAAATTTCTCTAGAAATTTGATTTCTGTATCAAGATTTGTACCTTTTGGTTTTTTCTTTAACTTTTCAGATTATGGTTTCAGTTTATGAAATGGATCTAAAGTTATTGGTTATGGTACATTATCTGATGGTCTTTATTCCATTCAATTACAAAATGATGATGCCTATAATTTGACACATGTCACTGCTGGATTGAAACGATGTATTATGAATGAAGAATCCTCTATATTGTGGCACCATAGATTAGGACACATCTCTATTGAGAGAATTAAGAGATTAGTAAAGAAGAAGTACTTAGTACTTTGGATTTTACTGACTTTGAGACTTGCGTAGATTGCATTTAGGGTAAGAAAACTAACAAGTCTAAAAGGGGTGCCAAGAGGACTACAAACTTGTTAGAAATCATACACACAGATATTTGTTGTCTAGATATAGACACAAATAGCCCGAAATACTTTATCACCTTTATAGACAATTATTTGCAATATATGTATCTCTACTTACTCTGTTCTAAAGACTAAGCTTTGGATGCCTTTAAGATGTTTAAGGCGAAGCAAAGAATCAATATGAAAAATTGATTAAAATCTTGAAATCAGATAGTGGTGGAGAGTACTGTGTAGATACAATGAAAGTGCACAAGCACCTGATCCTTTTGCGAAGTTTCTTCAAAAACATGGGATTGTTGCCCAGTACACCATGCCTGGTTCTCCAGATCAGAATGGTGTGACAGAATGAAGAAACCGAGCATTAATGGACATGGTAAGAAGTATGACGAGTAACACAAAACTTCCTCAATTCTTGTAGATTGAAGCTCTAAAGACGACAGTATATATATTAAACCGAGTTCCAACCAAGGCTATCTCAAAGATACCTTTTAAGTTATTTAAGGGTTAGAAGCCGAGTTTAAGATATATACGCATTTAGAGATGCCCATCAGAAGTGAGAATTTACAACCCATAAGAGAAGAAGCTAGACCTAAGAACCATTAGTGGGTATTTCATTGGATATGCTGAGAAGTCTAAAAGGTATAGATTCTATCGTCCATCTCACAGCACTAGAATTATGGAATCAAGAAATAAAAAATTTATTGAGAATGACTTGATCAGTGGGAGTGGTTATTTTCAAGACATAGTTTTTGAAAGGGGCCATTATGAAGCTGAACCCTCTAGTTCAAGTGATAAATTGATTGTCATTCATACCTCTCAAGTTGAAACAGGTGTTGGACAACCAGTTACAGAAGTTCCACAAGCTATTAATGTCAATCCAGTAGATCAAACTGCAAATGAGGAACAACCAGAAATTATTGAGCAACCAGTTGAACAACAGATTGAGCAACAAGTTCTTCATGAGGATGATGATACAACATTAAGGATACTAGGGTTAGAAGGTCAGCAATACTTAGTGATTATATAGTGTATCTACAAGAGTCAGATTATAACATTAGAGCCGAAGATGATCTTGAAACATTTTCACAGGCCATTAGTTCTAACGAATTGCACCTGTGGTGTAATGCTATGAAAGATGAGTTGGATTCTATGGCATCTAATCAAGTATGGGATCTCGTTAAGTTGCCCACTGGTGTGAAAGCCATTGGTTGTAAATGGGTATTTAAGACAAAGAATGATTCATAAGGCAACATTGAAAGACATAAGGTAAGACTTATTGCCAAAGGGTTCACTCAAAGGGAAGGAGTCGACTACACGAAGACATTTTCTCCTATATCTAAGAAAGAGTCTCTTTGTGTAATCATGGGATTGGCAGCTCATTTTGATCTTGAGTTACACCAAATACATGTGAAAATGGCGTTCCTCAATGGTGAACTAGAGGAAGAGGTTTACATTAAACAACTTGAAGGATTCTCCTCTAGTGATGGTGAGCATTTAGTCTGCAAGCTTAATAAATCCATATATGGATTAAAACAAGCCTTTGAATAATGGTATTTAAAATTCCATGACGTTATCACTTCTTTCGGTTTTGAAGAGAATATAATGGACCAATGTTTATACTAGAGGGTCAGTGGGAGCAAGACTTGTTTGCTTGTGTTATACGTGGATGACATTTTACTTCCGACTAATGATAAAGGTTTGTTATATGAGGTGAAACAATTTCTCTCAAAGAATTTTGATAAGGAAGATGTGGGTGAGGCATCTTATTTCATTGGCATCAAGATCCATAGAGAAAGATCTTGAGTCATTTTGGGTTTGTCTCAAGAGGCCTATATCAACAAAGTTTTAGAGAGATTTCGGATGAAAGATTGTGCACCAAGTA
>JAOSBN010000009.1:13122952-13135808 GCA_027563595.1 Erythroxylum suave
GATACGAATATTAGTTATCTTCTGTTTGAAAGTCCTATTATCCAGGACCTATCTTAGTTATAAATTGTAGTCTCTTTTTGTCATGGAGGAATGAAGAATATCAGTTAAATCCACTCTCCTATACTATGTTATCTTCCTACTCTCATATTCAGCTGCTCCAGTCGGCTCTCACTGGAAAATTCTCATTCTCAACTATTTTTGCTGGAGTCCGAGACTACTCTAAAGTCTCTTATAATACGTTCCGTATTACAGTGAAGCGTCCCATCCAATTTGAAAGGAACTATTTCGCATGAATTGCTCAAATTATGCACTTGCCAATTCCAGTTCACTTTGGTTGTATTTCTACACACATTCGTGCTGAAAAAGGTTGCTTTTCCTTAGATCTGAGAATAATACACATCATACATAGAGCAATCCGTATCTTTTCTTTGTCGGTGAGCATCTCCAGAGAATGATCTTTTGGATTTGAAGAGGGGAAAGCAAATCTCATTCTTGACAAAAAAACATTCGTAGTGATTATGTGGAGTCAGTCAAAGTACAGGACAGTTTACAGTAATAGGAGGTTATCGTACTTGAAATTATGACACTAATTTTCAACGTTATATTTTTTTGTTCAAATATGCCTAGTTTTAATATTTTGTTGTTATTACTAATTGCAAGTTGATGTGGTTAGTTTGTTAGTTGTTGTTCCAGCTATTATTTAGCTAGATTAGTTATTTTCTCATAGCAGTTACTTTCTTCTATTGTCTATAACTTGGTGTATTTGTTTGTTTGATGGGTGTATGAAGATACTAAAAATTACAATGTTGTTACTCTCGTGACTAAGAGAGATGCAATTATTCCTTCAAGCTTAAGCTTGTTCATGGTATCAAAGCATAAGATTTCAATTCAATTGTGATTCTAAAATCTTGTTGTTCTATTGCTACTATGGCAGATTCAAGAAATTCTAGAATGATTCAGAAGGCTTGGGCAAATGAAGTCAATGGAACTGAAGAGGATTACAAGATCTTGAATAATTCCGATCAACTAGGAATGCTTTTATGTTCTAATCGTTTAACTCCAACAAATTACCTTGTATGGAGCACAGCAGTGAAGATTTCACTGGAAGCTAAGGATAAAATAGGCTTCATAGATGGATCAATCACTCCTCCATCTCCTAAAGGAACTCCGAAATTCAAGAAATTATGAAGATCAAACAGTATGTTCATGGCAAGTTCTCTATTAGTGTTGGATCCCGATTTTAGGATTTATTATTTTATTTTTATTTTCTTTATTTTATTAAATTATCTAGCATGAAAATAAATTAAAATTTATGAATTAGGAATTTTTGGAGTCTAATATGGTATATTTTAAATTTTATATGGTAGTAGGGATTAAAAGAAGTAATTAAAATTAAGTGAAGGAGATAGTAGGAATTTTCCTATAAAGAAGGGATAAAATGCTAAAAACACAAGAAAGTGTCTTAAATGAATAAGACAAAATAGAGAAGGAGTCGTGTATGTTTGTGTGAGTGAATAAAAAGAAGATGAAGAGAATAAGGTGAAGAATAATTATGGAAATTCTTGGATAAGGAAGGGCAAAATTGTAAAAACACAAAAGTTTCATTAATTTAATAAGACAAAGAAGGGAGGAGTCGTGGGATATAAGAAAAGAAGAGAAGAAGAGAAGAAGAGAAGAATCGTGAATTTGAAGGAAGAAAAGAGTGAGAGTCGTCTAGGAGAGAAGAAGAAAACAAAGAAGAAGAAGAAAGCAAGGAAAAAAGAAGAGTTTTAGCTAAATTTTTCTAGTAAGGTAAACCATGTTATTCTTGAGTTTTGATAGAAGAAAGAAGTAGGAAGAAGTAGGTTTTTTTATGTTAAGAAGATGTTAAAGGAAGTGGAGGAAGAATAGATTTTGTTATATGATGAAGATGAGGAAAGAAAGAAGAAGAATAAGAAGATGATGTTAGATTTTAGTTATTCTAGTTAGATAAAAATCAAGAAGAGATTTATTGTGAGCTTATTTATGGATGGCTAGGGTTAAGGAAGCTTTTTGTGTGTGTGTGATTAAATGAAGATATGTTTGTTTCTAGGGAATCGGGAATATAGACGTTAAGAGCGTGAAGATGAACAAGCTTGACTTTCAGAAATTTCAAGCTAAATAGGTGGGTGATATATTTATAGTTTGTGATAATGAACTACAATGAATATGTTTGTGTATGATGAGTAAGCTGTTTTACTCATTGTGAATGTGGGGAATAAGTTATGGTTTAGTGATGATGAGTTGAAATAATTGAGTGTATGTATGTTAAATAGGTATGTTTTAAATCATTGTGGATGTGGAAAAAATATTTCGTAAATGTGTATTGTGTTACATTGTGATAATTTAATGACTTTGTATGAATGAAAAAGAAAAGATTTATGAAACATGAAAGCATGAACACATTGTAGAATGTATGATCATAGAAAAATCTATTATGTGGGCAAGAGAGAAATCTGTTTCGTTAGTCACGTGCACGTTGACCTATAGCCTTCTCCCGGTTGCCCGCTTGTGGCTACGAGATCCTGAGAAAATCGGACTCGTTTCGTCTCACAGTGTAAACTTCTGTTTCGTCATTTCGTTCCACGGAACTCTCGAGCCATTGTTGTGTGCATTACATTTTTAAACATGTTAAGTATTAATGTATATTGAATGTTATGATTGATAATAATTTTCAGCCCATTTGGTTTGTGATGATGTGTTGTGTTATGGATGATTATTGTGTGGTGTGTAGTTCATTAGCATCGACTATAGGTATATTAGCCACTGAACTGTTCGGCTCACCCCACATTTTCTACTCCTCAGGTGAAGAACCAGCAGATCAATAGAAACCTCGCAAAGTTTTTGGCATAACTCCAAGAAATTCAGATTTTGTTACTAAGTTAGTGACAATCACTTGTAGGTGATGTTAGGGCATGTCAGCATAAACATTATAGTATGTATTTTGTGACCATGATACTGTATGTATTTTGTGATTGTGATACTGGTACAACATTGTGAAACAAAGTATGAAAATATGTAACTCTTTGTTGTTGTGAATTGATACCTATATACGTATGCTGAATTTTCATCTTATGAGATTAGTTGTGTGCTGAATGTTGGGAGATAATGTGATGGTTTGGTTGTGGTAAATTGTGTAGCAAAGGAGTTTGGTATGTAAGAAAACCTATGTTGGTTCAGGTCCTGTGAAATGGGTGTGAGAATAGTTTGGGAATAGTTGAGTGAAAACAGAAAATGTGGTAAAGATGTGATCTGAAATTTTGAGGGATAAACTGCACTGATCTAGGTAGATTTAGGCTAAGTGGTCGACATAAAAGTTGTAGATTTTCTTTTAGCTTTCTATCGCTATAAAGATCAAAATTTTTGGACATCAGATGTGGAAGTTATGACTCTTATAAGATAGCTGTGTTTGGGTACATTTAAGCATAATTGGAGTGTAATTTTGGCTGAATGGTAACCTTTACTTAATTGATTAAACTGTAACGACACATGCGAAATTAGGCAAAATTGTCTTCATGAAAGTTGTAGGGCTTGATCTTAGCTTTCCAACAATATATAGTTTGTAATTTTTGGGTTTCTGGATTGAAAGATATCTTGTTTAGATGTAAGGGTGTCTGAATGGGGGCAAGTCGCAATCGTGAGGCGATGCAATCGCAACAATGCCGATTTCCACCATTCGCAATTGCGGCCAAGGCGCGATCGCGACGCGGGCAAGAAAATCACGATCGCAACAAAGCATGATCGCGACGACTCCAAATCCGTAAGTTCGCGATCGTGACCAGGTCGCGACCGCGAGACCCCCTATGTCCAGAAGTCTCTGCCTTCCCCTCCCACGCCGCACCGCCCTTCCCAATTTTTCCTAATTAAATTAAAATAAATCCTTTTATCATTAAGTCTTTTATTCTTTGTTTATTTTAGCTATGGAAAATTTTGAATTAAATTGATGAGTTTTTTTTTTACTTTTCTTATGAAATTAATTTAGTTAATATAATTATTATCAAATTCTTTTATTTGATAATATTCATTAATTTATCTTATTAATAGTAAATTGTTTTCATTAAATATTTTTATTTATTTTGAATAATTTAATTATAAGTATGAAATTATTTAATTATCCCACCACAAATCTTCCGTGTCTAGATTCTTTAATTAAATTCAAATGTTATTTATTTATTCATTATTATTATATATAAATTTCCAAATGGTGACACGTAGTTGCCATAAAATCCGTTCGGGGACCGGAGCCAACACCAAGTATTTCCTTGGAGTAAAGATTGCAAGATCTTCTGCAAGAACGACACTCTCATAGAGGAAGCATATTTCTGACTTAATCATAGAAGCAGGGTTAAGTGGTTCAAAGTCTGTTGCGACTCCTATGCCTAAGAATTTTAAATTCCAAGAGAATTCACCTCCTTTGCAGGATATCAAACAGTATAAAAGACTTGTTGGCAGGTTGAAAGATTGCGATCTCACAAGACTGGATATTGCTCATAATGTTAACCAGCTGAGTCAGTTTGCTGCACAGCCTTGTGAAACACATTGGCTAGCTGCTTTGCAGGTGATGAATTACTTAAATGGCACAATTGATTATGCTAGTTTTTATAGAGCTAATGCAGAATTTTCTCTTACAACTTATAGTGACAGTGATTGGGCTGCTTGTCCTTTAATAAGAAGGTCTCTCACAGGTTATTCTATTTTTTTAAACAATTCATTGATTTCGTGAAAAACTAAGAAACAACTTGTGACTTTTAGGTTCTTGTGAAGCTGAGTATAGGACTATGGCTGCTACAACTTGTGAGTTGTTGTGGATTTCATACTTAATGAATGATCTTTGCTTTCCTATCACCAAGCCAATACGACTTTGGTGTGATAATCAAGTTGTCATCTATATATCAGCTAATCTAGTTTTTCATGAGAGGACCAAACATGTTGAAGTTGATTGCCATATAGTTCAAAAGCATTGCAAGAAGGCTTTTCTAATTCCATAGTATATTCCTACATAATTACAGGTTGCTGACATTTTTACCAAATCACTTGCTTACCCACAATTTTCATCAATTCGTGGCAAGTTAAGTATTATTACCACTAGAGCACTAAACTTAAGGAGGGGATGTACAAATCTGTTGGTTCTAGTTTTAATTGTTTGTTGTTATTACTAATTGCAAGTTGACATGGTTAGTTTGTTAGTTGTTGTTCCAGCTGTCATTTAGTTGGATTAGTTATTTTCTCAAAGCAGTTACTTTCTTTTATTGTATATAACTTCGTGTATTTGTTTTTTTGATGGGTTTATGAAGATAATAAGCAGTTACTTTCTTTTATTGTATATAACTTCGTGTATTTGTTTTTTTGATGTTATGAAGATAATAAAACATTACAATGTCGCTACTCTTGTGATCAAGAGAGAAAGGCAGTTATTTCTTTAAGCTTAAGCTTGTTCAGTTTTAAATACCTCCTTAACTAGATTCATTGCCACTTCTTTGGATGTTATGGATAAGATTGTTGGACTAGATGACGACATAGAGGGTAGGCTTGTAAATCAAAAGATATTTTTATCATCAAGTTCTAAAATAAGTAGAAATTGTTTATTTCAAGTTCATAAATATAACTTTATAATCTATCATGATTTTGATATTTCGATTATGTTCAACATATACTTCACTTCTTTTTTCTTAAATGTGAATTTGAGTACAATGTGTATTTAACAAGTTGTTATTTTCTATTTTTATTCATTTATTCCACTGAGTGGTTTTTATTTATATTTATTTTCGTGAATGTACGTAATTTGTGATTGTGATAATGCTACCAAAGTACTATGCTGACTTATCTTGTACAATACATTGTTTGCTTGTGGAAAAAAGTCACTCGATTATCAAGTTAGAGCATCATGTTGCCATTAGAGGGTTTCAATTCTGTTCCATTTAATTTTGTCCATACATTTGGTGTGGACCCCACATAAATATATAGATGAGATTTAATAGAACATGGTAAGAATTGGTTAACCTGAATAGAAGATCTGATCCGTAGATTATCAAAACTTTTTTAGGTTAATCTTCATGTGCTTGACGACCTCTTAAGTGGGTGTCAATTTTCAAATAAGAAGGACTAAAAAAAGAACACAGACAGAAAAAACTTATAAAAAAAGAAAGAATATATGTAGAGGAATTCAATACATTTACTTTTGTTGTTAGAATAGTGCCAGCATTTTAGTTGAAGTTGATTATTTTGTAGCAACAAAAAAAAAATCTTAATTGTTTTTTGCCAAATTTATCAATAGGTTGATATTTAAAACATGCATGTGTGTTTTATAGTATTGTTGCTACATAAACATATGTGTAACGCTTCAAGGACTTGTGCTCTAGTTCCTGATGTTTCTTATTATAAGAAAGCAATGATAGTAGTGATACAATTGCACTAAAGGGGTTCAAGTTCTCTATGCTCACTACTCTGCTTTAACTCTATTTCTGCTCTAAAATGATATCATTTCATATCTATTTACATATAAAATGACATCATTTTGGGGGCAGAAACAAGATTGGAACAGAATAATAACCATAGAAGATCTAATGTCATACTAATGAGCTTGTTCGGATATATTAATGAGGCCTAAAGATATTTAATTGCTATTTTTATCTAATTTATAAATGAAAGAGGCAATGTGTTTTAATTTCAATCCGGAGACAATATAATAGCAGAGAGCTAAAGATTATCTTTTTCAATTGATAATAACATTGATTCAAAAACTCAATCGGTTCAGTTGGTTAAATCGTAAAAATCTTGAATCGTTCAATTTTTAAATTTTCGATTCAATTTACTTTAATAATTCTTGTACCATTTAATTTGTTTGGTCAATTTTATTAATTACTAAGTTCTTAGTACGCTATCAACACAAACTTAAACTTATAATCATGTAATTTCATCAATTACATACAACAAAATAAAGAGAATTTTTAATATTTTAAACCCCTTTCCATAATATTACAAAAAAGTACAAAATCTAATATCTGCGTACTTAAATGAGACACCCTATGATTTTTAACTCTTTTGCACTCAATTATTTGATATATAATGTTGTATCCTCCAAAGTTTTATTATAAAAAAAAGGGATCTATCTACGAACTCATTATTCAAAAAGTGTGTTGTAAAACAATAAAGATCATAGTACCTAATATAAGCTAATATAAGATAGAAAGATTTAAATATTCTTTTTTATGAAATCAATTAAATTAAAACATGCAAACTAATCATAATTGCCCATTTTATATATTTATTTAAATAAAGAGAATACAAATTGTTTTTATACATAATTATCTTAAAAGCATAATAATAATAATAAATAAATGATAATATGTTTTTATTATGTATTTTGACAATTTGATTTTAATTTTTCATTTAACATTCTATTTATTATAAGAAAGAATAACCGAACTTATTTTAATACTCTTTTATAAGAGAGAAATCTTTGAATTATTCAAATAAATAGATACAAAAATATGAATGGTGGGTCTTTATATAAGGCTCGCCATTAACAAATTGTTATTAGAAGCTCTTGAGGTAACAAGGGCTTCTAGTTCATCTATATTGTTCTCACCCTATTAAGCTTGTTTCTCAAATTGATCCAGAAATTTAAGACTTTGATATTCATTTATGTCCTTTCGAATTTCTTATCATCTATGAACATAGATATGTTTTTTTTTTTTGATTTGCCTACCATTGCTTAGAATGACAAATCATCTTAGGCTTTAAATATATGCTTTCAATTGATAGTGAGAGTTGGAGACTCAAAATTCTTGAGGAAATGAAAACATAAAAAATTTCAGCTATGTTAATAAGCTTATCTTATTCAGTGCTATTAAAAAACTATAGCCTATACCACTAAGATGTCAAATTGTTTAGGGAATTTCACTGTTATGATTGTGTTCAAGATTTATTCTTGAGATATGCATCTTTTCAAAATATTTGCATTCGATGCCTCCCTATAAATATCCAGATGGCTACAAGAGCAAAGAGTAGTGATTATAGTAAAGACTATAGCGATGATCACATAAGGTTGCTTTCAATTTATGGTTATTGATTACATAAGAAAGTTTTAGCAACAGATAGTGGAAGAAAAATTGAAATATCATTGATCTTATAGTTTGGAGTTCATCAACTTCACATCATGTTCTTTATAATTTCATGCCTATGGTCCTTTCAAAAAGCAAAGGAATGTTTTCATCTAACATCAAACAAAAAAAAAGTATCTTTTTTGACTGATGATGATCAGATGAAGTGGAAACTTTACTTATTAGTTTGCTTTTAGGATTAATTATGGGAGCTTGTAAGGAATTTGAAGAGATTAGTGGACGTATCAAGTTCTTCCACTTACAACTTTAATGCTTAATAAAAAAGAGAATTTTAGGAATATGATGATTTGAGGGAAAAAAAACAATCCACATGCTTTTATTAAGAATTATAGATGTATATATATACAAGTAGTTCAATGGCAATATGTTGAACATGAAGCACTTAAAGTTTTGCCATAATTTTGTAAAAACTATTAGGATAATGTTGGCAGCTTTAATATATGAGATATAATTATACATAAACAAGGTTTGACTATAAAAAATCTTTTGTATTTTGCTATGATCTAGATTATGAATATTTTTTTGAGTTACACCTCCCATCAAGGATGGTAGTATAAGAGAAAAAATACGTTCTCAAAAGTTTCAAATGATTCTTTGGGTAGTCCCTTACTAAAAATGTCAACAATTTGCATTATAGTAGAAATATAATGAAGGTTAATAGCTTATAGTCACAAAGAAGAATAGAAAGTTTGTCAAAGAGGATGCCAAGATCATGAATAAATATTGGAACTAAGTTAACCCTACATCAGTGGTTGCTAACGATACTCAGCTTTAACAATAAAAAGGGAAAAGTAGGTTACTTCTTAGAGCTCCAAAACACATAATTTAAGCCAAGAAAAGTGTAAAGACCAATTGTGCTCCTCCTTGTTTGTGGACAACCTATCCAATCTACATCATAAAAAGCATTAAAGTGAGAGAATTTTGAGATAGATAATGAAGGCTATAAGTCAACGTCCCTTTAGTATAGCGTAGAATGTATTTAACTACTTGAATGTCCTTTATGGTAGGATTTTAAAAATGTTGGCTGACTTGGTTAAAAGAATGTGTGAGATCGGGTCTAGTAAAGGTTAGATCTTGAAGAGAGCCATGTAAATGTTGATACATAGTGGGATCAATTAGCTCTTTGAAATCATAAAGGGGATTCAATTTTATGGCAATTGGTGTAGATATTGGAGAAGCTTCAAACAATTTAGCTTTGTTAAGGAGATTGTGAGCATATTTGGCTTGAGAAAGTAAAAGACCGTCAAAGAAGTATTCGACTTCTAGTCTAAGAAAATAGGTGAGTTGTACAAAATCATCAAGTGCAAACTCCTTATTTAGACGACAAACGATTTGATGGACAAGTGAAGAAGCATTTCTGATGAAAATTACATCTACATAAACTAAAAAAAGAATTAAATTACTATTATTAGTATAAATAAATAGAAAAGGTTAAGCTTTGTTACAATGAAAACTTACAAATATAAGAAAATGTGATAACTAGTAAACCAAGCATTGGGTGTTTGTTTAATACCATAAAGTGATTTATACAAAAGGCCAACATGTTTAGAGAGTGTAGGATGAACAAAACTATATATATCAAGTAATTTGATATAAAAAGTGCATTCTTGAATAGTATCTTTAATGAGTATATATATATATGCTCATTAAAGATACTATTCAAGAATGCACTTTTTATATCAAATTACTTGATATATATAGTTTTGTTATGCTCATTAAAAATACTATTCAAGAATGCACTTTTTATATCAAATTACTTGATAGGCTATTTAAAATGAACAACCAAGGAAAAAATGACACAAATAGTTGTGGACTTAAAATTTGTTTGTATCCTTTAGGTGGTCGAGAAGGTGTTTAAGATACTATAAAGTTAATACTTGATAAGTGTTCAAATATATCAAAAGATGAAGGTATATAGGTGATAGAGACAACTTCATTATGAGATAATGAAGAGTTTTCAGCATCACAAGAGGGAGTTTTTGAGTTAAGGTAATTCCATTAAAGGGTCTGTCTAAAAACAGAGTAGAGTCAAAACTTAAAGTAATGAAACTTTATGACTGATACATTGACACTTTAATTGATGTGGAGCTTTAAACTTTTCCTAAAATCTAGCCATCAAAGTTAGGAACGGTAGTGAATGATAAATTAGATGGCATAAGTAAAGAGTGATTGTTTAACAAATAAGGAAAACATTGTTCACTAAAAAAAGTGTGCCTAAAATATAAACATGATTATTGTTTTTATAAAGATATATATCCTTTATGCAATGGACTATTCCTATGCATACATAGGAATTGTTTTCTAATTTATGAATAGTTGGAGTTTTAAAATAAAGAAAGCATTAAGAACCAAAAATGCATCAATTAGAGTAATCAAGGTCTTTACAAAAAAAAAATAGCAAAGGGAGTGTCCTTACTGGTTTTAAAGGAAACAGGTAATCTATTAATCAAATAAACTACAGTTAATAATGCATCCCCCCAAAAATTTGAAAGAAACATTTAAATAAACGAGTAAGGTTAACTTGGTTTAAATGATGTGGCGATGCTTATGTTTTTCAAGTCCATTCTATTCAGGCATATATGAGAAGAAATCTTATGTGTGATCCCGTATAAAGCCAAGCCAATTGTAAAATTTTTATTTTCTTATGAAAAAAATTTCTTAACAAGAGCTTGAAACTTAAGAAAACATCAAAATAAATCATATTTATTTTTAAAAGGATATAACCAAGTATAAGGAGTAAAGTTAACTAACAAAATTACATAATATTGAAATTTTTTAGAAGATGGTATTAGGGAAAAGACCGTATAAATCACTACAGATTTAGGAAAAGTGGAAAAGAATTTTGATTTATTAAAGGGAAAATTGTCCCAAGTTGGTAACTTTTACATACATTATTTTAGCCAACCAATTCACATTAATGGCTTTCTTAATTTCTAAAATCTATAGAAAATTCAAAGTAGGATGTCCTAAGCTAGTGTGGCATATATCTGAACTAACTGCTAAAGATTTGATAGCAATATCAGTATAGGTTTCCACAAATTGTCCACTTTCAAGAGCATACAAGCCTCCCCATTTCTGTCTTTTTGCTAGGATTTAATTCTTGTGATCCTTAATAACAAATTGATCAACATCAAAAGTAATAGTACAAGAATTATCATCAATAAGATTACTTGCAAATATTTTTTTTTCAATTTTAGGTACAACCAAAACATTAATTATTAAAGGCTTATTATGTGAGGTATTTGATAAAGCTTTGCTAGTATATGTAATATGTAAAGCTTGACCATTAGCAACAAATAAAAAATTATTACAAAATAAGGTTGCAAGGAATTTAGATTTCCTCCTTGACTTTTCAAGTGAGCATTAATGTTGGACCCCAAAATTTTTCTTAGAATTTATTTTATTAAATTAGCAAGTATGAGCAGAAATTAGAATTTTTTTAAAATTTAGAAAATTTTGGAGTTTAGTTATGAATATATTTATTTACATGTGTTTGAATGCATAAAAAAGGGATTGTGAGAATTAAGCTAAGGAGTTAGAAGGAATTAGATTAAATATGGAAGGGTAAACTTGGAAAAGCAAGAAGTTATCTTAAATTAATAAGAAAGAGTGGAGAGTCGTGGAAGAGAAGTAAGAAAGAGATAAAGTAGTAGAATAACCTAGAAGAAACTAGAGAAAGGAGAGTAGAAACTAAAATAGGAAAGAAGAAGAAGGAAAGAAAGAAAAAGGAGAAAGAAGAAGAAAAAAAAGGTTCAGCTAAGTTTAAGGTATTCTCTATCTACTTTTCTTGTTTTGTTAGAAGAAGGAAGTAGAGAAAATAGCTTTTATGTGTTGCAAATGAAGAGAGAAAGAAAAGGACCAAGAAATTCATTTTCTTATATTTTCTACCATATATTAGTTACTTTAGCTTGCTTCAATCAAGAGTAGTTTAAGTTCAAGCTCAACGTTGATTATTAAAGCTCTATAGATTTTCGACTTGTACATTAGTTGAATAAAATTTTGGTTGTTTGAAGGGAACCAAGAAAACCAAAAGAAAGAGTAAGAAGAGAGATAAACTTGAGCTTGGATTTACAAGTAAATAGGGGGTAATATGTTTATAGTTTTTGTAATGATGAGCTGAAATTATTTGTTTGTATATGTACTTAAATACTTGCTTTTACTCATTATGAATGTGAGAAAAATACGTTCTATAAATTTGATATCATGTTTATGTGAAAGATATTGCATTTCTGTATTGGTGAAACACAGAAAATTTAAAAAGCACGAAAGATATGAATATGTTATGAAATGTGTATGCATCAGAAAATTTACTTATGTGAGTAAGAGAGATATCATTTCGTTTATCTCATGCACATTAACCTTAAGCCTTCTCCCGGCTGCCCGCTTGTGGCATATGAGCTCTGAAAATTTGACTCATTTCATTTATGGTGTAAACTTCGGTTTCGCCATTGTGTTTCATAGGATTCTCTCGAGCCATACTGTTTGTGCATTCATTATGATTTGCTAAGTATGATATATGATGAAATGCTTTGTATAATGGTTGAAAAATACATGGTATGATTTATGTGACTAAAATTTTAAGTGTGTGTTTTGTGAACTAAATCCTTGTGTGTGTGTGTGTGTGTGTGTGTGTGTGTCTGTGTCTGTGTGTGTGTGTGTGTGTGTGTGTGTGTGTGTGTGTGTGTGTGTGTGTGTGTGTGTGTGTGTGTGTGTGT
>JAOSBN010000009.1:13160608-13175527 GCA_027563595.1 Erythroxylum suave
CAAAATTTGCAATTATTTTTCAGGACTCAGAAGAATACCCCGTTAGGCAGCGGGAGTATATCTATTGCATGTGAGTGGAAGAAGAGGTCGGGATCAGTTCGCGTCTGCATTGTATCCCTTTGTTTTCACACTGAATTATATTTTTCTGCAAATTATTGTATTTTGTGTATTTGGGTTTTATAAAAGAGCTTGATCAAAGTGTAATATGTTTTATTTGTTTTTTTGGATTGGGCTAATTGACACTTTGTCTTGTAAGTGAAAATGTTTCTAAATAAAATAGGCCCAAATTTGCGATTAAAAAAAATATATACTCATACCGACTTTGATTGTTTTAGTTCTCTAACACACCAACCTTGCGAGGTACGAACTCGGATATCACCATCGATATCAGGTTCGGGTCTTACAGGAGTGGGGTCCTGCAATCCGATATCTCTAGTGAAAATTATGCCAATTGTGCCAAGATAGGTACAATATGATTGAGGACATAATCGAGGTTGACTCTTTTGGCCATAACTTCATCGTCCAACCTCCAAATAAAGTGATTATTGAACTAATAAATTTCTAACACATTTTTCTATCTCTTTAAAAAAAATTGGTAGCCTTTGGTGTTGATTTGAAAATGATTAATGGAAAGAAAGTGAGGGAATCGATTGGAGGAGCATGACTTAGTTATGAGCATACTTTGGCTTTTAAGCATATCTTGATATGTATAATAGGAAACTTTTGGGATGTTATAAGAATGAAGATGAACTAATGATGGCCAATGAGTTTTCATGGAAATAACCGTACAGGGTAATACACACGCTCCCGTTTTATGTCATCCGGATAGTTGGGCTCTGGAAATAAGGTCCAGTAATGTATGTATGCATGATGATAGAATTTACAAAAATTTAAAAATTAAAACTTTATACGATGATTATTTTTCTTATCTATAACAAACTAAGTGACGGTGGGCCATCTTATCCATTAAAAGAAAAACTAGGACCCTCCCACTAAAAATACTACCAAGCATCTTCATGCCTAACTTTTTGAGAAGCGCCATGATTTGGTCCATACTTTTACTTGTAGAACTAATGTGGGCAGGTTATTAATAAAATATGTTGAGTGTGTAACCTTTTTAATTCATCCACTAAAGGTACTTGCAAACCATACCTCAGTGGGAGGTCACATTTGTTACCAATGAGTAGACATATCCTTAAGGAGACCTAAACCATGCAAGATCTAGGATTCATGTCCTCCTGTGGGGAGTAACACTTCACCACATGCAAATGGGCCATCATATAGAGACTCTGGACTCTCATATGAGCATCCTCTCCCACTCAATCTTTTTTGGGTCCTTAATTTTTTAATAAATACCATCTTGTCTAGATGTAATTTATTATCCATCCTATAATATTTCATTATCTATCTCATACATAATGAATGCATGGCAAAGCCTAGGGTTAGTAATTTTCTAAAGGGCATATAATCCATAATATCCTATAATATTTGCATCCATTTATCCATTTATCTTATGAACTAATAGGCCACATTTGATTGTCCATCCTAGAACATAAATAAAATTACAAGGCTATTAGGCCTAAAAAAAACTTCTTGGACTTGGATCTTCCGCTTCGAACTTTTCATCCACATGACCCGGCCTATTCGGTAAAAATGTGTAATGGCATTTTCATAAAACCAATTTTTGTCATTTTGAAAAAAAAAAGCACTTGTTTTCATCAAAACCGAAACCTTGGCAATATGAGAAAAAAAATTCCAGCACTTGTTTTTGGTAAAACAGACACTTAAAAAAACATTCCAACAATTGTATTTGAACAAAGCAAAACTTTGCTAAAACAAAAATTCTAGCACCTTGGTTTTCATAAAACTGAAACTTTGTTAAAAAAAATTTGAGCACTTTGGTTTTCATAAAACCAAAACTTTGCCAATACACCAAAGGATACACCGAAACCAACACCTATGCGTCTCTCTGATCTATGGTTTCTCCATCTTAAATATTACAGAATTTTGTACATTACAAAATCAAAGAAAACAGAAAGTTGAAACCCTGAAGGAAACATGACGATGATAGGCCATCCTCCTTGTTACAAACCAAACGAAGAAAAACTTACAAGTTAAAACTATATTCTATGGATAGCCACAAGAGTAAAACATACACTTACATATTTCTATCACATAAAAATATGTAGCATACAACATTTAATTTCCAACCCATGCATTACATATAGGAATCGAAATCATGCATAAGAAAATGACTCTGATACCAATTGTTGGATTGAAAATGAAAACATACAAGATTTTATCAAACAGTAGATTTCAAAGCTTTTCAAAATAAAAAATGCAACGGAAATAATGTAACGAAATCAACATGTTTTAGCTATGCATGATATGATATAAGGAAAATAATTTACATAAGAACAAGGTGGTAGAAATATATCGACTCCTTACTACAACTTTGACTCCTCGCTTTTGGATCCTCTCCTTTGTCAATGTATCCTATCCTTGTTGTTGTATCCCAACCAATCCAATCTACCATTTGTTCATCTTGGATAACCTGGTTAACATGATCCTTTGGTGGGAAAGGAGAAGAAATATTTTTGAAGAGATTTTTCTTAAAGAAAGAAGTAAAAAATGAGACTCTTCTCATTCAAGTTTGGACTATGCATGCATGAGAGGAGAGAGTGAGTAAAAAAAAAAGTAAGAACACTTCTTCCTGTCCTTGTGAATTTTGGTTATCATGAAAGAAAGATGTGATGTGCATCCAATGCATCACTTCATTCTTTAATCAATCATAAAGAAGCTAATAAATGAGACTCTTCTTATTTGTTTAAGATGGCTATATGAAAATAACAATAACCTAAATGAGACCATCTTATTTTCAGTTATGAATGAAAGAAGGAAGAAAAAAAACATCAAATGCACCTTTTCATTTCTTTAATGAAATGAATGCTAAAAGGTTACATTATATGTCATAATTAAAAGACAACCATTAAAACATTTAATGATAATATCATTTCTCCATTTAATGATGATAAAGCATGATAAAAACTATGTTTAATTTAGCAATTCAATGTTAAATGTGCAGCTGCACATTTAGGTATAAAAAACTGAAATATTCCCTCCCTGTTTCTCTAATAACTCTTTTTTAATTGAATTAATCTTATTAATCAAATCAAACCAAAGTCAAGCCCATTATTAAATGTTCATTTAGGCTTCTAATTAAAGTAAGCCCAACATTTAATCATTGGTTTTAAAACCTCCATTCATATTTCTTACTTTGCTTGATAACCTTTTTAGAAGCCAGATGGGGAATCTAATTGGACTTATATAATTCAAGCTCCAATAAGCCCGAAATTAATTTAATCTTATTAGAATTAATTCCAGCTTATTAACCAAATGTCATTCCACTAAAGACAATTGGTTGAACTTTTGAATTAAGAAATATTATGACAATAAATGTTTCAAATAAGATGTCCAATTGTAAACTTTATTACGAATCATATTATAGCCATCCACTCAATAAAGGTTAAAATTACCGTTTTGCCCTTATGTTGATTTTTCCTTCTAGATCTCCCATTTTACTCCATATGATGATTAACACACAAGATCTTATCTTAGTATTAAGACTTGATGGGTAGCTAGCCCATCAAACTACTGGCGCCAGTTTAATCACCAAACTCCGTAAAAAATCTAAAAATGATGATATCACTATAAACTCTTTATTTGAGTGAATGTTCCCTGATACATGGTTCAATTTATAATTCTCACATGCAGACATTAGATTGGTACTCTGTACAAATCCATTCCGATTATATCAAGAATTATAATGAAACACATATGAGTTCACCACTGATCAAGATTGTGGTTCGTAATAACAAAATGCTAAGGTCCATGTTTTAAGATTAAAGTAATGACCCACTTTATTCTTTAAATCATACTTGATTCTAGACTCATTTAATAGTGCCATTATCGATGGTCAACTACTATCATAATATGAAACTCATCATTCCCTTGAAGTAAACTCTTTTACTTACGCGGAGATAAATCGCAACACTACAGTCTAAACAATAATCAAGTGGCCAACTTGATTATTCAACTATGAATCAACTAATTTAGATTCTAATAATATACATGTTTCCCATACATCTCCATGTATATGTATATTACTTACAAAAGAATCTTAGTACCTTATTGCTAGATAGATATAATGCTCATACAAATAAAACCAAATTCTTTTTTTAATTAATGATAAACTTTTTTTCATTACAAAATTAATTGGAAGAAAATTAAGTTATATGCAAATACACTTGCTTTCTAGGGCACTATATTTACATAACTCCAACAATATGCATTGGTTAGATGATATTATAGTAAGGACCATGCAATACTTAAAAATGGAAAATATACCTTTATTGGTGGAACTAAGTAGCCAATTGCATGATAAGGAGATAGAGCACTAACTTATGGAGCCTAAGGATGATAGAACGATGATGGGCAAGCTTAGAGACCCCAAAGATCAAACTAGAGAAGAAGATATTAGAGATGCAGATAATGGAGAGTTGGAGAAGACTACTATGCCAATGTGAGAGGAGAATACCATTTTTAATGATGATATGAGGATAGTGGCAATTAAGTCTTTTATTGGTCTATTCAAAGCCTTATGGAGATAATCTCATTCTATGATCTAAAGGACTAATAGTGATAGTTTCTTATGTGCTACCACAAATAACTCTAGCTCATCTATAAGATTAATGATCTATCTTTTGTACTTTTGCTCTTAATTTTTATAAATAATCTTGATTATATCTGCATATATACATTTTGTTATTACTATATCTTTTCGACTTACTTTTGTTAGAGTTATCTTTATAGTCCTTTCAGTACTCCAATGAGAAATCAATGGAATGAAATCTCATTTAGCCTTAACCTCCATGACTAAAAAAGGAGAAGTTATCTATATACCTATTTCATTATTTTATTTCTCTTTTATATTTGAAACAATTAGGATAATTTTTGCTGTAAGTATAGGGAAGGGATTATAAGATTATGAACATATGCTCAAGATTATCAATTTTTAAAGACTTTATCAATAGAAAGCAATTTTTAGAAAATTATTTTTCTTTAAAAGCATTTATTAGAGATAGTTCATTATAAATTTGATTGTTTTGGTGATTTGGAATGTTTATGTAACTAGTTATGAGTGCTAGTGAATAAGTGAGTTCAATTATTTTATAAATTTAAAGAAAGAATACTCAATAATTATTATGATATTCCTGATATAAAATGCATACGCATCAAGCAATTATGAATTCTTTTGGACATTTTATTATTCCACATAAAAATGTACAAATAAATATAGTTTCACTCTACTGGCTTTGTGCTAATAAAAAGATTAATGTTAAAGATTGGTGCTAATAGTCATTTTAGATAGTGACTTGATTGAGTAATTGGGGGTAATTAGATAAGGTATTTACTCCCATACAAAAAGGCTAGGTGACTTTTTAAACAAGCTTAAAAGGCTATAATTTTATTTAAATTTAAGTCTTATTTATAAAGGGGTGTCAATATATTTGAAAGTTTAAGCATGTAATCTTGTGTATATTCATTTTGTGCGTGTATTTTAATTTTTTAATTCAAATAAAAGATTAAAGAATCATGAACGAATTGAATAAACTTGTGAATGGTTGCAAGTATTTAGCTGGACAACATTTTGAAGAACCTTAGGATTGAATAAGTAAAAGAAAATCCTCATTTTTATATTTGATTTAGGATTAATTTCAAAAAATCCCAAACTTTACTCAAATTTGCAATTATAGCTCAATCTTTAAAAAGTAGTAATAAAATGCTAATTTTTTTTTAATTCTAGCCTAAAGTCAGCCTCTATGTTAAGTTTGATGGTGTGACTTGCGATGTATCTTAAAACCCTAACTATTAATACACGTAAGCCAAAATTAACACATAGTTGTAGATTAATAAAATGACATCGTTTAATCACTTAACTAAAACGACATCATTGTTTCAAATATGACATAAATAAGTTTGTTTTCTCGACTCTTCCCCCTTCATTTTTAATTTATGTAGTCTCATCCTCTCATTATCTATTTGTTCTATCGATGCCCTCAGCCTCCAGAAACCCTAAGGTACTTTGACTCTCACCCCTTTCATTCAATTTGTTCTCCTGATTCTCAACCCCTTCGTTTTCAATTTATATAGCCTCATCCCTTTGTTATCTGTTTGTTCTGCTGATGCCCTTGGCCTCCAAATGCTCCAAACTACTCTGGCTTAACAAACAAAAAGAGAAGGAATGAGGCGGTGTAAATTGAAAATGAAGGGGGTGAGAGTCAGGAGAACAAACTGAATGAAGGGGGTAAGAGTTGGGAGAACAAACTGATTTAGGTCATTTTTAAACAGCAAAGTCATTTTAGTTATATGATTAAAAGACATTGTTTCATTCGTTTACATTTGTTGTGTTAATTTTGATGGACGTATATTAATAGTTAGGGTTTTTGGACACGCAACAAGCTATGTCAACAAACTTAACTGAGAGACTAACGTCGAGATAAAATTAAAACAATTAAAAGTTTCAGCATTTTATTAACATTTTTTAAAGTTCAGGCTATAATTACCAAATTGAGCAAAGTTTGAGATTTTTTAATTAAGCTTTTGATTTATTTGACATTTTCTTTTTGAGATTGAATAAAAAATTAATTTTCTTGAGGATTAGCAATTGTTTAAGTTCAGAGGGGAGTTTGATATAAGCTAGATTGACATTACTTTTAACACTATTTCTATGGTATATTGCCTATATTTTGAATGACTTTGAAGGATTTGAAACCTAATTTGAGAAGCGTTGTCATTTCAACAGTTATTTCTACCTATAGAAGGAAAAGGAATAAAATTTGAGAAAATTGGATTAAACTAAGAGCAATTTAAAAAGATTTGGAGAATAACCCATGGATATGGCACCTACACAATACTATGTTGAGGTTCATATTCAAAAGTGATTACTTTTGTTTCTACTTCGCAATACTACACACCCCCGTGTTGCACTTCAGGTGAAAAAACACCACCCTTCACCAATTTGTTTAGTTCCCATGTTGGCATTGTAGAGTGTTAGACAATTTCAGGTGAAACATGGCCAGCTATACAGACCTATGTTAAGGTTGTATAACTTACTAAAAAGCTAGGGTTCTTTGACGAAGAAATATCAAGAAATCATTTTTAAGGCTGTTCTATATCAGTTTTTTCTTTGAAGACAATATTTCAAAAAGAATTATTTAGAGATTTAAAAACAATAAAGAAAACAAAAGATGGTATTAATATGAAGTTAGAACTTTGGAGGACATACTAGAGTTAAAGGGCTTTAATTGGGTATGACTAGGATTGAGTACTTAGTGTGTAACTTTTTGGGTCACAAGGTTGCATTCGATGTAGAGATAAAGACTGGTTTAGATGGTAGATCATATAATTGTTTTAAATACCTTGAATCAATCATATAAAGCAATAGTGAGATAGCAGATGATTTAGTTCACCATAATGAATTATGGTAACTTAAATGGATTGGTGTATAAAGAGTTTTAAGTGATAAGAAGATATCTTATCAATTAGGTAGGCCATGCTCTGTGGGACAGAGTGTTGGCCCATCAAACAGGTATATAGTCAAAATTTAATGGTGGTAGAGATAAGAATGCGCCATTGAATGTGCAACATTGTAACAAGATGTAAGGTCAAGAATGTAGTGGTAAGAGACAAGTTGAGGGTAGCTAACGTCGATGTTAAATTAAAGGAGATAATGCTTAGGTTATTCGGACATCTTAAAAGATGATATCCTGAAGCCCCAGTGAGAAGATGTGAGAAAATTATACTTAGGGACTATAATAGAAGGAGATGAAGACCTAAAAAGAATTGAAAGGAGGTGTTCAGGCATGATATAGCCTTACTAGAGCTTACTGAGGACTTGTTCCTCAATACAAAACTTTGACGAACTAGGATACAAGTAAAGGATCTTACATAGAGAGATCCTTCACCTTTCTTGAAGAAATGCTTCTATTTTTATAGGCCTTTTGAACATTTTTGTTTGATTCTTATGTCTTTTATTTAGCTTAGATACTTTTTTTTGTAGTACTTACCCCTCTAGATATTTTATTTATTTATTTCATATTGTTTCTTTTAATTGTTTGTTTGTTTGTTTTATTTACTTATTTGTTTTCTTTCTTATTTTATTTTTATTTGTTTATTTATTTACTTTTTTATTTATTTAGCTATTTGTTTACTTATTTTTCCATTGTTTCCTTCAAACTACTTTAAAAAACTTTTTTCTTATGAGTCTATTGAAAATAGTCTTTCTATTAGTTAGAGGTAAGGCTACATAGTTCTAGACCTCTCTAGATGTTGCATCTCAGCAATAATTTTATTTAAACATTGTTGTTGTTGTAGTTATTTTTTAATATGAACTAAACTGGGATATATATTTATGTAAGATGAACTTAGGATGTGATATATTTTGTTTAATTCCTTGATTTATTGAAACTCTAGTTTCCTTAAGATTTATACATGTTTTTATGATTGATTGAATTCAAGGAGTGGCAGTGAAAGATTCAATATTTAATTGATGGATGGAGATTTAAGAAATGATGTGTGTGTTTATATCACAACTTTGATAAAGAAGGTTAAGTGTGAGTTATTCGAGAGAAAGCTACATGATCTTTCTAGGTTAATGTAATACTTATCAAGAGAGTTTATAGATGAGTTAAAGCATTCTTAGGTTATCTTGGTTTGGAAGGGATCTCAAATGATTAACCTATGAATAGGGGTTATATTTTTCGAGAGATAATAAGATCTAAGTTAGGAACTATTATTGGTTTTAAAAACTATAGATATTCATTTAATCAAGCGAAAGTTTAATATAATAAAGTCTTAGGAGATTTCTCATCTAATTTTAGCTCATCCATAAGTTGATTTAGTATTGATCATAAATTTTTTTTAGTATTATATTTATTATTTATTTTGTTTTCTTATTCAATCATCCTAATCATTGATTTAGCTTGTTAAGTTTGTGAATAGTGGATAGTTAACTAACAATCCTCATAAGATTGACCTGTACTTGCCTGTGCTAGTTATGACAATGTTGTGCATTTGTAAAAATAACAATCAAGATACCTTAATATTCAAGTTAGCTATTGGATAAAGAAATAACTTTAAATTTTATAGATATTTAGTGAGTATTCATTCAAATTGACTATAAAACATTCAAGTAAGATGAATATTTTATTTATATAAAAATTGTGATGAGGACTCTAAATCATTTATGCAATTTTATTTAAAACATACTCAAATTAAAATTATGGTAAGTTCAATTTAGGGTGTTCGGTTCCACTTATATTTTCTTTCGTTAGTTTCCTATATTCAGTTACTTCTTTAAATAAAATTTATTAATATTAATATTATTATTATTATTATTATTATTATTATTATTATTATTAATGGTGGTGATGATGGTGGTGGTGGTGGTGGTGCTGATATCATGATGATGATGATGATGATGATGATGATTATGATGATGACAATGATGATTAATAATAATAATAATAATAATGATGATAATAATAATAATAATAATAATATTATTATTATTATTATTAATATTATTATTATTTAAAAATTAAATAAGACATATAAATAAATAAATTAAATAAATACTTTTGTTTTTAAAAATGTATTCATAAACTAACATAATTAAATATTTTAAATGTATGTGTTTTTTAGTTAATTTAAAATTAAATATTATAAAATCTAAAATTTTAAAAACTTTAAATTAATTATAACATTAAAATTATATTATTAAAATTATATTAAATATAATTTAAATTAATTCTAAAATAAAATAAATAAAATAATTAAGATTATATTAATTATAATTCTTATTAGTAATTAATATCAAATATTAAATAATATATTTAGTTAATAGTAAATCAAATTATAATAAAAAAGAACAAAAATTGAAATAAAATGTATAAAAAATTTCTAAATTATGAACATTAAACTAAAAACAAATATAAATTATAAAATTAAAAGTCAAAATAGACCTTATTTTACATTAAAAGCTAGTACAAAACTTTAGATCAATCAATTATTTCAAGATGAGTTAAAAGCATGGTGAGTGAAACCCAAAGTCTTTTTTACAAGCACCCTAATCTTTATTTAGTCTTTTAGTTCTAGCTTCTCTCCAAAACTGCATGTTTGACATGATTATAGATGCTCAAGCTCTATTCCTTTTCCCGATTCTATTATAACCAAGCCAAACTTGACTAATCTTTCTTTATATCCAAGCCAACCTTGACTAATCTTTCTTTTATTTTTCCATTCTCATTTAGTTTCATTCCTCCTTCCTTGACCTCAAAATTTCTCCCCTCTTTTCTTTATGTTTTTGCTTGCTACTTCATCTAACCTAATCTCCTTCAACATAGACCTGTTTATTAACCACCTGCTACATATAACCATGTCAGGAACTCTGGTACTTTCTAATAAGGACTTTCCTTGTTTATCAAAAGTTTTTGAAAAATCCACTAATTCAATTGAACCATACACCCTTAACTGTATACCAACCTTTTATACACAGCTAGACCTACCCAAACCCAAGCCCTACAGACCTCAGAATCTAAGCTCAGAAAAACCATTCATAATCTATTAGGTAATATTTGTGAGGAAGACCTGAAAGCAGGTTATAGAAGATATTCCCTTTTCCTTTAAGCTCTAATTATATCCCCAAAAATAACTGAAGGAAAAAACTAATGTGGCCTGATATTTGGAGATACTTAGGGAAGATATAAAGAAGTGGGAGGCTACTCTTTTAAGGATTTTATGGAAAAAAGGCCTTCCTTCCAAGATCTGAACTCCTGGGATTGAAAATAGTGGGGAAAAAATGAATCTTCAATAAGTGTTATCAAACGAAATAACTTATTCTTGTTTAGATTTAGCTATGTAGAATAAGCATAAAAGATCATGGAAATGGGGCCATGGCACTTTAAACCTTTATTACTGCAGGGATGGAAACTAGGCATCATAATTAAAGACCTGAGCCACAAATAGATTCCTATTTAGGAATATATTCACAATATACCCCTGAAGTACTAGACTACCGAATGGTTGGGCCATTTAGGGGACTTTATTAGTAATTTATTGTGTTTATATAAGGTCACTGCCACACTAAAATGGATCAACTTTTCTAAAATTGGCATCTTGGTGGTGGCATTTCAAGATTTACTAGAAGTAATACCTATAAGAAGAATTGACAAGAGAGGAAACTTAATTGAAGATCAAGTGATAAATAGGCACTTATAATTGGAAACCTAGAAATTAGAAGCCAAAACAATCTTGGATGCCTACTAGGAAGAAATTTAAGATAGACGAATTCAAAGAATTGAATCAACTAGATGAATCGGTAGAAGATGATATAACCCCAACATATCATAAGGAAGTATGGAAGCTAAGGAAACATCCAAAGGAACTATGGATAAGGCAAAATGCAAATTTCCTATAGTCCAAACCAGAATTCACTAAGGGAGACATAGATAGAGGAATCATACAGAGCACACCTGAGAAATCCCACATAATACCTCTAAACCATTGCTTTAGGAAGCCCAAATTTTCTATAAAGCATTAACGGAGATTATGATTGAATCTAAATTTAAGAGGGTTAGAAGGAAAAGCTCTTAGAGGAAGAAGAGATCTTTGATCTCTTAGTCCTAATACCTATATTATAATGGAACATTAGAGGGCTTAATTGCCCTAATAAGCAAATAATGGTAGCAAATTACATTTAGGAACTAAAACCTTTTTTGATTGGTCTCTAAAAAACAAGAAAAGAGGAAAAATAATAGCATTAAGCCTTTATTTTTTTAAGGAGAATTGAAATTTCCTTACAAATCACAAATATTATCATAATGGTAGAATCATTATATCATTTGACACAAGAAATATAGAATCTTAACTAATTATAGTGAAGCAATAGTTAATCCATCTAAAATTCAAGAGAAAGAACACTAATGTAAGTTTCTAGGTCTTAATCATCTATGCTTTTAGTCATAGATTTTAAAGAGCATATTTTTTGAATTGTTTGAGTATAATTATGAATGGAAAGATGGAACCTTGGCTATAATTACATATTATATGCTAATGAAGCAGAAGGGGAACCATTTCCTAAGGAACCATATAGATGAGTTAATGGATTACATAAATCAAATTCAATTTATAGATTTGAAGATAGAGGTTAATTATTGATATGGAATAATAAACAATAAGGGCATTGATTGATTAGAAAGAAGCTTGAGAGGGAAATGCTTAATAGCACTTGGCTATAAAATTTCATTGAAAGTAAAGCCTCCTTTAGTAGTAATCTCTCATCTAATTATAATCTAATACTCATTCAGAATATTTTTTCCAATAAAGAAAGTGTTTTCCCTTCATATTTAACAAGTGATTGATTGGATTGGAAAGGTTTAATGTAGTTATTATTGTGAGAATCCCACATCAGTTGGAGAGGAGAACGAAATATGACTTATAAGGGTATTGATACCTCTCCCCCATAAGACTTGTTTTCCTGGCTGGGTTGAGAAGAGCAAACTGTTGAGGGTTTGGGCTGGGCCCAAAGGCAAAAGCCCAAAGTGGACAATATCTGTAGACAGGTGGTCTGGGCTATTACAAATGGTATCAGACGTCATAATCAGAACCATATTGGGCCCATGATAACCGCCACATACCCAGGCTAAGGATACTCACTGTACCCTTAACCCGATGCAAGGCTAACTGAATATCAATCTCAACAACAATACAAATTGTTCATACATAAAGTTATTTGCAAACGATAAGACAATCAAAAGTTAATTTACAAAATTTTAAAGCATATCGACATGATCATTTTAATAAAACAGTAAAACGGTAAAATGGTAAAACAATTCATGAGCCACTATGCAACTAAAGTACAAAACAAAAACTAGCTACATGCGGTAATGTCCCGAAACTGTCAAAAGACCGCACAATCTACTCAGAACTTCAAGCTCACTAAGATAAACTGCATGGTTAGAAAGCGGAGCGGGTGAGTACACTATGTACTCTATGAGCAGGAAAAACATATGTCTCGTACAGAACTCGATATACACTAAGATGATATAGATAACCCATAAGGTGAACATACAACACATAGAAACACATAAGCCTAGCTTATGACTTAATGTATACTGGTTAGGAACCATATAGGCCTAGCCTATTAATTCACTCATTAAGTGAACATAGGTTCCAGTTCCAATACACAAAAGCATAAAAACATCACATGTATAAATCAAATCTCGTCAGAAAAACAAATATTAGGGTAAGCCAAAACAATCATGTGTGACACCACTAGTCGGCCAAACTAGTATGCGCACCCACCGATCCTCGGTGTTGGCTCGACTTCATCCGTGGTGATTCCAAACTATAGTCGACAAGAGCGTCATGACCCTAGGTGGTGACCTTCTCGGTGTCCAAACCCTAAGTGTGGAATCACCCGCAAGTCCCATAGAAAGGTGTCGATACGGGGACTTGAATTTTATATACTAGCATCAAGGGGTACAGGGTCACTAAATCAGTTGTGCCCAGCACACGATTGGCCAATCGTTTCCTCACCAATCATAAAAAATCATGCACAAATATTGAATACTAAAATCAAGTAAAACACCATGCCTTTATTTATCGGTCCAACCGATGAAACGAAACTTTGTCATGGCTCTAAGCCAAAAGAGAATACATGCATATGAAAATTTTCAAAACTTTTTCTTATGAAATAAAAGCCAATTTTTGTGTTTCAAATGCATAGTTGTTCAAAACAATGTCATTTTGTAAATACATAAGCGTATTAGTATCCATTTGAGATTCAATTCTACTAAGCATTACCTAGGTTCAAAATTCACACACAAGTCATCATACATGTCTTAGGGTGATCTAATCACATATGAGAAATATGGTTTTCCCAACTCACCTCAAAAGAAGGTGTTCACTACCTTGCCTTCAAAAAATCCTCGGTGCGAGCTCCTTGATTCCTAGCTCCCGAGCCTTTATACATAAAAAGACATACAATGAAATTACTACCTAAACATAAATTTTTTTATAGTTATACACCATCATATAAGTGTATAAAACACAATATCATTTCCTTTAAGCTATAGGATTCGACCATTAAGCTTCTCACATGGTTACTTCTCTACCATTCACATTAGCTTCTCTTTTGCATTTTTTAAGGCATTTAATGCCTTTAACCCAATCCTTGCTCATTTCGAAGCTTACTTAAGCACATCTTTGTCCGTGCACTTTAGGCTATTACTCATCAATCTAAGCAACAATTCAAGTTTACTCTAATTAAACATGAAAGCCTCTTTCCAATGCACACCATAAAAATCTTTAGATCCTAAGCCAAGTTCACTTAGGCATTTTATCAAACACCTAATGTGCATAACTTTCAAATCACATTTTCAAGACTTTATCATAATAATTCATTCTCCTATCGTGTCATATAGTAGCATTTCCACTCAATGACACATTCCACCACTCCATTTCAACCAATTCCCTTCTTTTAAGCTTCAATTGCATAACTCATTACATTAATCCACTTCTTCTTCATCATTTCTCCCCAACCTTAACCAACATACATCTTCTTCATTCTTCATCATCAATTCACATTATACGTGCATAATTAACACCATAGAATTCATTTAAATCATCAATTTCAAAAGATATCCAAAATTTTACAACTTTCACCAAAAAGGGGGCATTTTCGGTTTTGATTTAAAGAACCATCTCTATGACACATTTCATTCACCTAAACCATGATTCATGTATATTCAAGCATGGAGAACAACATATCTTAACACCAAACTCAAAATCCTAATG
>JAOSBN010000009.1:13185019-13196189 GCA_027563595.1 Erythroxylum suave
TAAAATATCATTCCAAGTAAAAACTCAAAACTCTCAAGTACACTAACCAAACTTTCTACTTCACTCTTTGACTTGGCATCATCACAAGATCTAGATAACTCCATCAAGGTCAATCTTGTTTGAAGAGCTTGAAATCTAATAACTTTAACACTTTTTATTTGACTCTCTGAACAAGTGTTAGATAATGATTTCATGGTTAAGCCTAAAACATTATCAAGTAAAACCTACCACCTTTTAGGAGAACTTAAAAATAATGCATATATGCATTACATAACTCCAAAAAATGAAACAACTTTAATACAAGAATGTGTCATATCACTAAGAGTAAGATTAAGATAATGACAAACACATGACATATATAATGCTCTCAAATTTATTCCAAGTAATCATTTTTGAACCCCTTGGTTTTTTCCCTTCATATTAGAACTATTGGTATAACCTTTTTTTTATAAATTAAATTTTCATTAGAAAAATGGCAATAACAAAGGATTTGTGTCTCTCGATTTGTCTTACCAAAATACGTCTACACTTAGCTCAGTGTGGAGGAGATCCAAGCACAGGTAACTCTCTCTACTTCAAGAATGTGAGATCTACTCACTATTAGGGCATAACATTTTTTTCCCTTCTCAACAAACACTGCTCTAGGGCTACGATGAAGGTCAGAGGGGATGATTCTCCTCCCAGGGAAGACTATTCTTTATGAAACCCCACTTTGTAAGTAAGGGTTTACATAAAATAACTATCAGTCGATATCAAGGACTAAAGTTCAGCGAAGATTCTTCAAGCCAAACCCTAGCCCCTTCATTTCCAATAGGTAAGTGTCCCTTACCCCTTTTCCACGCCCCGATAGTTATTCCTTGCCCTGATTGAAGATGCTTGTATCAGATTGTATTATATTGTCTTAAATGTTACCCTTTTCCTTTTTCATTGCATTATCTCTACATTCTCCATTCTGTTGCAAGCTGGGATGAGCAATCCTTGATAGACTTAGAGAAGATAATATGTTCTCTAGCCTTATCAAAGATGCAGTCTTTGAATTGATGTGAAGTTCTATTGATAGTTTGAAATCTATGCATGTTTCTTTTTACCCATATCTCCATAATGCATGTCACAAAGGAAATTAGGTTGCTAAATGAATTTGATTGAGAATCTGACTTAAGTCTACTAAACCACTGCATAGTCACTGTGAATTGAGATTCTGCTTAGGGACCACAGACATTGTGTCTTATCTAAGACCAAATGTCTTCCTAGTAAAGGCACTCGAAAAAAAGATGATCCCTACTTTTTTGTCCTGAATTACATATGACACATTATGCTCTAGAATCCAGAAAGGAGAGTCTATCTATAGTTCTGAGTTTGTTAGAATAGTAAGCCATAGAAAGAATGACTGACTAGGCCTTAGCACTTTATGCCATATTACTTCATACCATTCCACCTTGTTATTCCTTTGAGCCAACCATTCCCTACAATTTTTTGCTGTGAAAAAACCTTGTGGGTGATTTCTCAAAATGTATTGGTCAGGGATTAATAAGTTAGGAGGTAAGGGAATTTCTCCTATTGACCTCCCTGATAAGAACCTTTACTTTTGCATTTAAAGGCTGATGATTTAAGAGCTAAACTACAATCTAATTATAGATTAAGAGACCATTTCCTGACCAATTATCATACCAAAAACTAGCCTTCTCTCTACTTCCTACCTTGCATGAGATTTCAGCCCACAGGTTCTTCTTTATCTTCAGCAATTGAGCTAGAAACCAAGAGTGTGAGGACTTAGGGTTAATAGACCATATGCTTTGACCTTTTAGAACATAGTCATTAAGCCATTTAACCCATAAGATATTGTCTCCTTGTAGCATAGATCAAAATTTCTTCATCAAGAAAGCCTTATTAGACAGTTTTATAAAAATAATGTCAAGTTCATCCTCCCTTTTAGGTCTATAAACATTAATCCATTTGACCTTAGCATATCCCTTATTCAAGCCACCTCCTCCTTATAGAAAGTTCCTCATAAGCTTCTCTAGTGATTTGATTACTCCCTTTGCTAGCACCATGTTTGAGGACCAATATGTGTGCATAAAGTTAAGCATAGAGTTAACCAACTGTAACCGTCCCCCAAAAGATATGGCATGGTTAGTCCAAGAGGACAATCTCTTCTGAATTTTTTCAATAAGTTGGTAGCATTCCGGAACTGAATCCTTCTGGAAGTAATTGGCAAACCTAGATAGCATAGAGGAGTATGTTTCCTTAGCATACCAGATAAGGAAGTAACTAAGCCTTCCAAGTGATCAGCACTCTTAGAGAGAACAAAATGACTTTTGTTATAGTTAATAGTGAGGCCAGACATAGAGGTAAATAAGTTCAAAGAAGTTACAAGGAGTTTAGTAGAAACCTCATCAGCTTTAGAGAAGAGGAAAAGATCATCTGCAAAGCATAGATTTACCAAGGAAACTTTCTTGCAATGGCTATTATGTTTGAAACCTGAACCCCTAGTAGTGTTGTACTATAATAGAGAAGTTAGAGCTTCCATACATAATATGAACAAATAGGGAGACATAAGATCGCCTTGTCTGAGACCTCTATGCCCATAAAAGATTTTTGTAGGAGATCCACTGACCAATAACATATAGGATAGGAAGTTATATAAGCTTCAACTCATTTAATGAACATCTTCGGAAACCCCATCACTTCTAAAAGCCTTAACATAAAGTTCCATTCTACACTGTCAAAAGCCTTCCTAAAGTCAATCTTGAAAGCACAATTCTTTGGAAATTTCTTCCTCGAATAACTTCTATGCAATTCTTGTACAAAAGAAATGTTGTCCCCTATTTGTCTGCCCTGTAGGAAAGCTCTTTGATTATCACTAATCAAGGACCCCAAAATAGATTTCAATCTATTAGGAATAATCTTTTCTACCAATTTATAGACGAAGTTAGAACATGCAATAAGTCTATAGTCCTCCAAGGTTGTTGGATTGCTTAGTTTAGGGACTAGACAAAGGTAGGTGTTGTTAATCTCCTCTAGAAGAGTTCCGGAAGAAAAGAACTCTTTGATAGCTGCTTTCACCATAGGACCAACCTCAATCCATGCTTTCTGATAAAAGAAACCATTGAATCCATCCAAGCCAGGAGCTTTTTTAGGATTCATTTGGAAGACTACCCCTTATATCTCTTAATCTTCCACTGCTCTAGTTAATAAGGTCTTCTCTTCATTTAAGAGCCTATTTTGAATAATTGAGTCCAAGTACTGAGTATCTACAAATACATTCTAAGAGATATACAAGTCTTTGAAGAAATTCTCGGCTTCTTTCATCAAATCCTCATGCTTACTTAACTTCCTCCCATCCGGTAAAGTTTTTTTTTGTAATAGAGTTGTAGTTCTCTTAGGAAATAATTGAGCTGAAGAAGAATTTAGTATTTCTGTCTCCTTCCTTAAGCCACTTCATGTTAGCCCTCTGCTCTATAATACTGGCATGATTGTTTAGGGCTTGCAAATAGCTAGACAAGGCTATTTTCTCTTGATGTAATAGGAGGATATCCCCAGGGTTGTGGGAGAGATTATGTTGCAGTTGAGAAAGTTTTTCTCTGGTTATTGATATAGCCTAAAGAGTGTTGTCCCTTGTCTGGTTCTTTATATTCTTTAAGGCCTCCCTAATTAGTTTTAGCTTCTCGATACATCAGAATTGAAGAGTTCCATTTACATTAGCAGTTACTCCTTCCTTAACACAATTTTGAAACCCCTCCAAATTCACCAAATAATTGTTAAATCTAAATGGATGGCAACACTTCGCCTTTAGGAACAAGTCCCCCACACACATCAAGGTATGGCTTGAAAACATAGGGTTTAGGAAAAAGGCTTTACTTTCTGAGAAATGTTGTAACCATGCTTGGTTGACCATAACACAATCAAGCTTTTTCCTAAATGCCCAACTGTTAGACTGCTTATTACTCCAGGAGAAAAAATGTCCAGTAACCTTAGGGTCTAGAATTTGTAACTGATTAACACATTCCTTGAAATCAATAGAGTAAAAAATGGCCTTCTGCCTCCGTTCTATATAGCGCAGAATTAAAATCTCCTGAAATGAGCCAAAGACCTGCCACCATTCCATAGAACCTCAGTAAACTCGCCCAAAGCTACTTTCTTTGAAAGTCATGGTTTAAACCGTAAACTATTGATGCAAAAAGGAAGAATTTTGCTCAACAAAATGCTACTTCATGTGCATAACTTGCACTTCTACTTCCAACACCTAAATATCTACTATTCAAGGATCAAACTCAATAATAATTCTGCCAAAAACATAGGCTTGATGATTAGTGTGGAATTGCCACTTATTTGCTAGGTTTTTTAGATTCTTGAGGTTCTCCGATCTAATTTTTGTTTCCAAAATGGCAAAAACTGAAATGTTTTCCTTAGCCAAAAAATACTTTAAGGCCAAGAATTTTTAGGGGCAATTAAGTCCCCTAACATTCCAGACTATTATCATGATATAAGGGATTTGGATCTTTGTCATTTACTCCTAGTACCCTTCCTCCTTTCAACACTATTAAACTGTTCTACATTCTCCCTCTCTTCTACAGTAGTCAATGCTGAAGAAGACGAGGTTGCCTCTATGTCATCTCTTTTTTCTCCCTCCAAAACCTCTAGCTTGTCTTCCTTAGGAACTTCTTTTATAATGCTGGCCACATAATTTTGCTTGTGCTGGATTTCTTTAGCTAAGCCAGTAAAAACTGCAATATTTTGGATAGTTTCCAACTCCTCGTTTCCAGCATTAGCCATCTGATTTTTGTCACTCAAGACTATAGATACTACAACATTTTGGGTATTTCCCAACTCCTCATTACCAACTTTATCCATATGATTTTTGTCATTCAAGACTGTCTCTTCTTGTGTTCCATTTTGTCATATTTCTTGGACTTCAGTTCCTTCATTATCACATAGATCTAAGCCCATTAGTTCCTTATAGCTCCCTTCCTTGAACCTTTTCCCTATTGGAACCCATCTTTTCCCTTGTAGCTTTAAGGAAGGCCTCCAATGATAATCCACCGTGACAAAATTTTCATATAAGGACCCATTAAAACCTAACCTCAAGATGGGGATATGATCTAACAAGTCCTTAGAGATATCCATAGTAATGCATAATCGAGCATAGTCTAGCCTTTTCCTTTTTGCAGTGTTCTCATTCATACATAATGGTTGCCCTAAATAGCTTGCTATCATACTAAAACCTTTGGTAGTCCAATATTCCAAAGGAACATTGTACATATTAATCCACAAATGTACTAACTTTAGCTTTCCTATTTCTGGTTGGAACTCCGGCTGCCAACTTTGGAGAAACAGGAGAAGATTCATCATATTCCAAGGGCCTTCTTTCAGGACTTTAAGTGCCTGCACTTTAGAAGAAAGGGTAAATAAAGATAGACTTTTATCTACTAGGAGTACCTCTAACAAACCCTTATTCTACCAATTATTCTTTACCCATTTTTGCAGGATCAGAAAAGGGGGTTGGTTCTCCAAAAAGAAACCCACCAGAGAAGACTCCCGTGAATGTGTACCTTCTTGTAAGACTTCCACATCAGGAGCCACAATGAATCTGCCCTAGTCTTCTTTCGGAGGGGAGTAATGCAGGGCAGTGTCACCATCATCATCTATTACTTACTTTCAGCTCTTCTTGAGAGTTGAGGAGGAGGATGAGCCCTTTTTAGGGAGATTAGGGGCAGCCAAGGTTTAGGAGGGTAGTGGTGGAAATTCAGTAGGTGAGGTTGAGCCAAACATGCTGACAAGCAAGAGAAAGGGAAGCCAGACTAGTTTCAGGAAGGAAGGTTGAAAAGTAGTTTCCAAAAGAATGAAAATAGACCAGTAGAATGACGAAAATATCCCTACAGCTAAAAGGTTGTTGTGGAGGAGAGAGGTGAGGAGGGTTGAGGAGTAGGTTAGGGAATGATTAAGAGGAGGAAAGAAGACGGGAGAATGGAATTGTGAGCTGGAACTTATTAAAGTGTGATGGTTCAAGGGTCACCTTACAGAAGCAAAAGAGGAGATGAGCTAAGAAAGAGGTACGGGAAGAGTTGTGGAGGAAGATGAAGATGAAGAAGGTTAATTGGCCGAAGGAGGAGAAGGATGAAGTTGAAGAAGGTTAATGGCCAGAAGGAGGTGGAGGATAAAGATAAAGAAGGTTAATCGCAGCAGGAAGCAAAAGGAGAATCATGGTTGCTCATGCTTATTAGGGCATGACTATATTATATCATTGTTATAACCTTGACCATTCACATTATAGACATTAAGATCAAAAGACTTAAATACATTCAATAATTCATTGAAAAGTCCTAATGCATATATGTCATCCACCTTCAAGAACTCTAAAAAGTACTCATTTATTTTTATTTTTTTATTTGACATATTCACGCATCGTATTGACAAACTCATTTATTCTTGATCACTCAAATCTGGGGTACAATCAAGAATAATAGAAAAGTATTTTGCCTCTTTAATGATCTACATGATAGAACTTCTAACATTATGGGCCAACAGAGAAATCAACTCATTTTGAATTTTGTGGCCAAGATAATGACGATGAATTTCATGATTTTGAATACGTCTAACATGATCTTACATTTTAAATCAAGTCTAACAATCATCTCAATCAATCCTAAAAAATAACCATTACTATCTTGGAAAAGTATCTCATTGGATTGTCAAAAAGCCAAATTATATTTAGCAAGATATTTCACAACTGAAACTGTTCTTATCAAAACTTGCCTCCAACGTTCTTTTTCCTTTACAATTTCTTGTTGTTAATCTTTATCAAATGTTTGATTTTTGCTTAATCTTACTCTTAATTCATTCCAAGTTCTCATATGCTCAATGAAATTCTTACATTCTTTGAGTCTCTCACTAAGATACTTCTAGTCTTTAAATCCATAATTTGCTAATGCACTTTGTTTTCTATTAGATTTAAACAACTTACAACAAAAACAATATACTTTATCTATATGTCTATAATAAAATATCCATTTTCTATCGTTAATCTCATCATTACTTAATTTCTATAATAATAAAAATATCAAAAATGTTGAGAGGTATTGTCTAAAGGAAGCATAAGATTCAATTATCTTATAGGACTTTTTTTAACTAAAATATTGCTTACTTTATTATCAAGATTGTCCCAATTTCTAGGATCATAAATATACAATATAGGGCTTACTTGTTCATCTACCCTTAAATTTTCTAAAGTGGATACATTTGATACATGATCATGCTCATTCAAATTTTTAATATCCTCATGAATATGAATCTCATCACTTAAATTTTCTTTATGATGTTCAAAGCTGCCTTTACCTAATTTCTATGATTCCCACCAGAGGGGCCTACTCTTTTAATAAATTTATTAATTGCTCCTTTTGGGATTCTATTACCTGTTCTACTCCCCCCCTCCCCCCACCCCCCTTTTTCACTTCCAGACAAATGCTTTTTAGGAAACATAGTATAAACCAATTATAACACAATTAGACTAGAAAAAGAAGAAAAACACCTGTATGGAACTAGAAGAAGTATGCAAGAACAACAGAACACCATAACTTGACAATATATCAAAAAGATATATCAATGGTATTATATGTGACAAATGAAAAAATAAAGAGCAAAATTTAATGATAGAGAAATACTAATTTCTAAAAATACGATAAATTTTCATACTTAGGAGTAAATTATATTATGATTTATTAATTATTCTGACTTTTAACTATTTTAAGTTTGCCAAACCAGATATTATCCAATTCTGTAAGTTGTGGAAATGATTAAATATTCTTTTATCAAGCAACTAGGTAAAGGTCTAAATTATTAATAATTTTTATTAAATTTTAAGTAATAAAAAATTTTCTTATATGGTAATTAATATATGGTAAATGTAGTATATCATATCAAATATTTACTATATTATTTAATTATAAAATATATTTTATTAAATTTTAAGTAATAAAAATTTCTTTTTTGAGAATTAACATAATAGTAAATGTAGTGTTATCAACTATTTATGGTATTATTTAATTTTCAAACAAAAAAGCTTTTAAATTACATCACTATCAGAAATAAATATTAATATGTTATATCTAACCATCGAAAGGTGATGCCCATTTTATTCCATTATTGAAAATGATCAACATGGTAGGATTACAATTTTAACTTACAAGAGGGCCCAAGCATAGACAACTTGAAAACATTTATAGAAAAGAATTCCCTAGTTCACGATCTTAAAAATCTTAAGTACCATTTTCAATACTTCTACTATTTTCTATTTTTATCTTTATGTAGTGAATTTTTACACCATTGTTCGAATGATTAAGAATATTATTTAGATTTTTAATTACTATATTATTAATTATTCATAAAATAACTTATCAAATCTTCAAATTTGACTTTAGTAGTATTATTACTAAACTTATGTGAACCTCTACAAGAACACAAATCTAACAATTATTATGATACTGGTGGCAAAGTATACTGAAAATTACAATTACAAAAATTAAATTAATTATTAATGTTTAATTATATTTTTTATAAATAATAAGTAATCTAAAAATAAAAAAGGAGAAACAAAAATAAGCACAATATCATTTAATATTAATTTTTTGATTTAAAATGCTAATATAGTGTCTACATGAATGACAAATTACAAATTAATTAAATATATTCAAATATTTAGTTAGCTAAAAAAACATTAAAAAATTTAGAATCTTTACTTTTAAATTAGAACTCATAACTCATAAGTCATAACTGCAAAAATTCTTTGTCGCAAATTTTGAGTTAAAATATCTTAGATTCGTATGTTGATGGACATAAAAAAATTAGAATTTAAGATGTTTCAAATGAAGTTGTAAATATAAGAAGCTACGTCTTGGAAGCTGAAAAGATTACATAGTAGTATGGAAATGATCTCAACCCAAAATTGTTTCACTCCTTCTTGCAACCATTAAATAGCATTTAATGCTCTTCATCAATTAAAAGAACGTTGGAAGACTGCTAAATTGCTGATTACTAAACTAAAAGTTGGTGGGCCCCTGATGAGTGGGACCCTAGGCAAGGATGCTTGTCGCCACTAATGGGGAAATGATGAGCACATACTTTTATTGATCCTAAAATTCAGTGGAAGTAAATATTTGATGAAACAATTGATAATGTTACATGTTATAACTTTAAGCTTAATGTTTTCTTCAAAAATCACTGCTTGCTTTAAATACCAGTTGTGCTTTTGACTCAGCTTAAGGTAGTTGAAGCTAATCCTTTTCTTTCAACGATCTTACAGGAAAATGAAGCAATATTGAAACTTGAATACTTTCATTCACAAGATTGAAAATTTGTTAATCTTTGGAAATTGTGAACGTTGAAGCAACATTAAAACTAAGCGAGAAATTGTAGAGAGAAAATTTTCAGTTGCTTAAGTTTCAAAACTTTCATTTATAGTCTCAAGATCTTAGGATTTGGACATTACTTGATTTTAGCAAAATTCGACTCATTCATATATATTTTGCAAATTAAGATTTCTTCTTAAATAGATATTTAGCAAAATTTTATGTACATCTCATTAAATTCTTCATAAGCCTATCATTAATAAATATTTATATTAAAACATAGTTTTGAGTTCTTAGTTGGAATCCATCTTCATCTCTTATCATGTATGTAATTTCATATATTATATTGTTGTGTCATAGAAACAATTGGTATTTGGTTAAAATAGTCATTTGATAAAACTAATAGATGGTGAATCTTTCAAATCAATGGGAAGAAATCTTAGCCATAAGTAATATAATGGATAGGTTTTCTATCGATGAGGAAATCAAATCTTTTGATGTTTGCTTGAACCAATGACAATTTTGTAAATTCTTTGATTATGGGATAAATAAGTTATTGATCATTAAGTATTTGTTATTTTGATATGAATAAAAAAATTTTGCCATGTCCTTATAGGAAGAGGGATGTAAAATTTAATATGAAAGATGAAAACTTAGTGAGAGGACCAAATCTATTATTAATCAATTAAATGCTAACAATAATAGGTTAAAGATTGAGAACAAGAAGTTATAAGAGGAAATTGGTATATAGAATGATGGTAAGTGCATGGAAGAGATGCATAAGAAATATGGTGAATTAATACAAAGATGACAACAGGCTACCTAGACTCGAGCCAAAACTTTTTTTTTCCTATTTCAAAATTTGATCGAGCTTACATTTTTTAGCCTAAAACTTTATTGGACACGAAGCATTTGGCTCAAACTTGAGCTTGACTAATTTTCGACAGGCCTAAAACTAATTATTCATCAATATACAAAATGGCATGATTTTGCAGTGTTATTTTATAATGAAGAAGTTTAGGTTTCATATTGGGTTCAAACTGTAAAGCTTAAGTCCAAGTATAGTTCAAAGTCCGGAAAAACTCTAGTTTAAATGTAGCTTGAAACTTGAGAAGAAAAGGTTTAAATTTGACTTGAACCTTAATTTTTGTATTTAAAAAATTTGAATTGAAATTAAAGTTTAGCCAGCTTGGACTAATCACATTGACTTTGGATTGAGTTAAAACAGGTTCAGATCTTTTTCTAATCCTTAAATGACATAAGTTAAGTGCTACTGAAATATATAATTAGTGAAATTAGAAAATTGCAAAGGTTGCTATTTTAGCATAGAATAAGTCTTGTATTTGTAATTTTGTTTATTAAAAAGTTGAAAATTTTTAACTTCATCAACTTTCACTATAGTAATTTGTTAGAAAACAATGACATTGTCAATAGATTTTGTTGGATTAAAACATAAATATAAGTTACATAGACAATGCTATAATTAAATATTATAGAATAATTATATTATCAGCTTATATGGTGAACTCGTTTTTGAAATCGTATGTACATATTAGTTTTGTATTCAGTAATACTATAACATTTTAATAAGTTATTAGTGAATAAATATATGTAATTACTCATATGTTTCAATTACTTAAAAATAATAATAACAAATGATACCAAAAATGTTTATAAATATGAACACAATTGTTTCAATTTCAAAAGTGAAAGAATGCATTCTTTTCATACCAAAAGATACTCCTTTGAAATAAGGTTTGGAACATATGATTGTTTCAAATTTAAAAAATGAACACAATTAGATAATCAAGTTTGATTTGAGTTCAAGT
>JAOSBN010000009.1:13196289-13214440 GCA_027563595.1 Erythroxylum suave
AAGGTTTGGAACATATGATTGTTTCAAATTTAAAAAATGAACACAATTAGATAATCAAGTTTGATTTGAGTTCAAGTCAAAAATGTGATTGCCTTCTCCTTTTTACATCTTCGTTAGTATATAAGTTAAATAAAGTGATGCTCTTCTTACTATTCATTATAGTCCTTTGGCTTATCAATTTGAAATTGAGAATTAGATTCAATAGTTATGAATCTTTCTGAGTTTGTTGTTATTATCTGGACCTTTTTTTTCTTTTTGTATATAAATTATAATTCTAATAATGGAATAGTGTTTGTATAAATTAAAAATTTTCATAAACTTAATCTCATACATTTATTAGCTTACATAGTATTAAATTAAACTAGTTAATTTATTAAAATGTACTGTAAACCCTGCAATCCTTCTATCTGTGCCTCTAACTCTTCCTCTCCATCTAACAATTAGTTCCGGAACTTCTTATTCTTTTTTTTTTTGAGAAATTTAAAAAATTTCATTAAATAAGTTTGAAATACACCAGCTAGAGTTAACCACGTAGACAAACGACGTCGTGTTACACAATGCAAATGGACAGACAACGTCGGCTAGAGTTAAACCACTTGATGACTACACAATGCAAATGGACAAATGACGTCGTGTTACAGTAACCGAAGATAACCTAATAAAGCAAAACAAACTTCTCCTTTTGCAAATCTTCAAGCCAATACCCGATTAGGGCTGGCGATGGCGAGCGGGAGACGATACGCTGATGAAGTCTGGAGGCTCTCCATTCAACTCGCAACAGCGAGTCTTGACAGGTATCCTCTACCTTCAGTCATCTTGCAAGGGACTGTGCTTTCCCTGAACACTAAACCTTTTTGTCTTCCCCAGTGGTGAGAAAGATCAACTCAAGCTTGATCTAACATTGTCAGGCCAGATCAGAGAGCATCAATGAGGTTAGTTATTCCATTTTCATACCCCTCGCTACTTCTTCTATTATTTATTGCTTCAGACAGATCAGAGAATTAACTTGTGAGTTGTTATTTGCCGGATCTGTCGATATCTATCAGGGAGGAGGTCTGATCTCTGCAGGGGTCTTCCTTAGAGTGGCATGGAGCAGAAGGTCCTTATGTCCCCTAAAGTTCACCCAAGCAGGTATGTGTTCTGTTCTGTTCTTTGTACTATGATTGGATATCTACATATTTTGAACTGTTGAGCTATGTTGAGTTCCTCTGTCTATATGAGTAGAGGAGTTTTAGGAAAGCATAGGATGTAGTTTATAATCTCCATATACTTATCAATCTCCTGCTATAGTATCGGTTAAACTAATTGACAATCAGTTGTTCTCGTATGCTTGTAGTGGTGAGGTCAATAATAGAACTTAGAGAGTTAGCCTTATCTCTAAACCTTCTGCTATTCCTTTCCTTCCAAATGCTCTGAGCACATGTAGCAACCGATAGTAATAGGATATCCTTCTCATGTTTAGCCTTCTACAAGGTTGGGATATCCAGTAGAACATCTGTAAGTATGTCATAGGAGTAGTCAAGGGAACATAGAATTGAGATCTTTTTCCAAACTTCTTTGGAGAAAGAACAATCAAAAAATAAATGATCTCTAGATTTATCCTCTTATTTACATAGTAACCAGAGCCTGGAGATGGATAGGAAGTTCAACCTATCCAAGGTACTTAGTCTATTCAACATAATGAGCCATAATAAAAGGCTCACATTAGGTCTTAGTACCTTGTGCCAAATCAGTTTATCCCATCTAACAAGAGTAGCAGACCTCTCCCTCAGTCTTCTTACATCTTTTGTAGTTATCTCTAAAATGGGAATACCCTCCACAAGTAGATATCACTTTCCCCTTAACTAGTGAATTGAGGCAGGGATAGCATTCTAACCTCAACTGGGGGGAGGGTCCAATTTCCATTTCTGATTATTTCCTGGAGCTTTGTATCCTTAGGGAATCGGATTAGTAGAGATCTTGTCAGTTGATTGTGTACAAGTGGACCATTCCTTGTCCAATTATCAATCCATAGTGAAAGTCTTGCGCCTGTCCCAATCTAACATTGAATATGCTAAAACATTTCCTCCCTCAATTTGAGGAGCTGGTTAAAAAAACCAGGTGTAACTGTTTTTGAGTTGAAGAGTTCACAAACTACCCTCTTTTAGTATATAGGAGTGGATCCAAATGGACCACATGGTCTGTTTCTCACTTAGTAGTCACCAAATCCTTTTAGAAGTGAGGAGTATATTTTTTCTTGATAGCGATTTCAGGCCTAACCCTCCTTCTTCTCTTGGTTGGCAAACTATCTTCCAACTAACTTTTGCTAATCCTTTATCTTCATTCCGTTTACCCCATAAAAACTGTTTCATCAATTTTTCAATCATTTTGATCAACTCTTTTGAGAGAAAGAGGTAGGATCACCAGTAAGTATTCATAGACAGGATCATCAATTTCAGAAGTTGAATTTTGCCACCATAAGAGAGTGCTCTATTTGTCCAAGCCCCTAATCTTTTCTATATCTTTTCAATCAAAGGAAAGCATTCACAGAACCTTAGTCTTCTTGATGAGATAGGAATCCCCAAATAGTGCAGGGGAGGATCTTTTGTTTCCATTCATGTGATTTGGGATAAAGAATTGGAGAGTTGAGTAGCACTTCTAGAGAGGATGAGAAAGCTTTTGCTTTGATTCACACATAGGCCTGACATCTCGTTAAAGAGGTTGAGGGATTTTATCAAAGGAGTGATTGAGTATACATTAGCCCTACTGAGGAGAATAAGATCATCTGCAAAACATAAGCTAGATAGTGAAATTTTCTTACACTTTGAATGATATCTGAATTTTGGATCCGAAGAGGTGTTGTGCTTTAGAACTTGAGTAAGAACCTCCATACAAAGTAGAAAGGGGTAAGGGGATAGAGGATCCCCTTGCCTAAGCCCCTTCTTCCCTTTAAACATCTTCGTAGGGCATCCATTAATCAAAATCTCATAGGAAGCAGTTAAGATGCATTCTTGAATCCGTTGGATGAACTTTGGGGGAAAGTTCGTAACCTCCATTGTTTTAATAAGGAAACACCAATTGACACTATCAAAGGCTTTCTTTAAATCAATTTTAATAGTGCAATTGTGGGAACTTCTCTTCTGATTGTAGCCTTTAAGGAGCTCCTGCACTATAAGGATATTGTCCCCTATGTCTCTATTGGCCATAAACGCTCCTTGGTTCTCACTGATAAGGTATTTTAAGACCTCCTTCATTCTATTGGCCAGAATTTTGGTAGTGATCTTATGTAGGAAGATAGTGCACGAAACAGGTTTGTAATCATTCCAAGAATTAGGGCTGGAATTCTTAGGGATCAAATATAGATGTGTCTTGTTTATTTCCTTCAGTAGGACCCCTTTTAGGAAAAATTCATGGATTGCATTCTTGACTGTCCCCCCCAAGCTATTCCAAGTTTTTTATTAAAAAAACCATTTAGTCTATCTGGTCCTATGGCTTTAGATCCATTCATGCTAAAAACAACCCTCTCGATTTCTTGATCTGATATAGATCTTGATAACCAGGCACTTTCATTATCTGGAATCTTAACAGTGATGAATTGTGTAAGACCATGATTATGTACTGACAAAGAATCTTCTGAACCTAGAAGCTTTCAATAGAAAGCCATGACCTCTTTAGCTAGATCATCTTCACCATAAACTTCCCCACCTTCTTTAGTTTTGGTAGAAGAGATTCTGTTAATGTTCTTTCAGGCTAACAAAGAATTGAAGAACTTGGTGCATCTATCTCCATCCTTCATCCAATTGACTCTAGCTCTCTGCTTGTATAAAGAGCATTGATGATGTACTACTTCTAAGTAATGTTTTAGTGCTTCCTTTTCTACTGTGGCTAGGTTTTCATCTAAGGGATTTTCAGCCAGAGATTTTTTAATAGAGTGGAGATTCTCTCTTGTTTTGTCAACCTCCTTTGAGAGATTCTTACCTCTCTTACTGTTAAGGATCTTCAACTCCTGCTTGATAGCCTTAAGTTTCTGTATACATATGTACTGCTTAGTCCCATAACAACCATGCTCTAGCCTTTTCAGTTTTGCTTCTTGAAAGCCTACCACACTAGCTAGGAAGTTGTTGAATCTAAATGAGTGGTGCATTCTGCAGTAAGTGACTAAGAAATCAATCATTATAGGAGTACGATCAGAAATTTCAGGATCCACGAAATGTGCAGTACTTCTTGGGAAGGTAGTGAGCCATTCCACATTTACCAAGGCCCTATCTAGTTTTTTCCTAATGTTCTATGTAGAACTTTGCTTATTGGATCATGTAAACATATGTCCTTTCATTTGTAGGTCTAAGAGCTCCACCTCTTGCATACATTCATACAAATCAGGGGAATAGTTGAGTAAGTTGCAGTTACCTTCAGCCTCTGACCTGAAAACAGTTGTGTTGAAGTCCCCACACTCCACCCAAGGGAGGTTCACCAAAACCTTAAGCCGCCTTAGATCATTCCATAGTTCAGCTCTTTGGAATCTTGTGTTGAAACCATAGACAAAAGTAGCTAAAATCCGAGAGTTTTTCATTTTAAAGTAGATCAGGGTATGTATATGTTGCTGTCCAAAGTCCAGGACTTCCACTTTCAAAAATTCTGCATCAAAAGCTATGATAATCCTACCATAGACATGACAGTGATGGTTAGTAATAAACTGCCAATTGTTTCCTAGACAATCCAATTTATTCAAATTTGCTTCCTTAATTTTTGTTTCCAACATACAAAACATCTTATGCTTTTCCTAAAAAACAAAATCACTTAAAGCATTGAGCGTGGAGGGATTATTTATTCCTCTAACATTCCATACTATTAAGGTCATAATCAAGTAGTTCTGCCTTTGGAGCTTTTCCTATTGCTCCTCACATTTTTCCTAAACATGGCCTGTTCAGATTTGTCAGCTAGATTACTGTCATTCTGCATATTTGCCCTTGGAATGCTTTGTTCTTCTTGTTGACTAGTGGTAGCACCCTTACTTGGATTAGGATCATTTGCTTCCATCTTATTACCCCTGTTGCTTGTTGAGCTACTGCAGTCTTCAGCCGTTTTATGAGTTGGTTCCTCCCTCTACTGAGCAGATACAATGTTATTCTCCACCTGATTTTGTTCTTTTGTTGTTGTAATGTCATTTTAAGGCTGGATCAACCTGTGGCTTTCCTCTACATGTTCAATCTCCTCGATCTATTTGTGATCCTCATGCTCATGCTTATTCTTATCTATCCCATTACTTCCCTATAATCTCCTTTTAAGAAGGTTCTGCCCGTAGGTTTCCATTCTTTGCCCTGAGCTTGTAGAGATGGTTTCCATTGATAAGTTACTAAAATCTTATCCTCTCTAAGAGAATTTTCATCATCTAGCTGTAGGATAGGGATACAATCTTTCGTTTCCTTGGTAATGTCCATGCTAATACATAATCTAACAAAACCTACTCTTTTAAGTTGTATTCTCATCTATGCAAATAGGCTTCTCCAAGTAGCTTGCCAACATACTTAACCCTTTAGTAGTCCAATATTCCAAAGGAATATTGTGGATGTTCACCCATAGTGGAATACTTTTCTTCCTAATTTTCTCGAGCTCCATTCCAGGCTGCCAAGTTTGTAGGAATAAAGGGAGCTGTGATATATGCCAAGGTCCTTCTTCCATTACCTTTAGGGTTTCCGACTTGGAAGAAAAGATAAAGATGATATTATCCTCCTCAGATAACATTACCTCCATGAGTCCTCTACCCTTCCAATTCCATGTAGCCCATGCTTGTATGATAGGAAATGCAGGCCTTTTATCCATGAAGAATCCAACTAGTGTAGCTTCCCAAGTCTTTGCTCTTTGCTGTAAAATGTCTAGGCTAGGAGCAACCATCAGCTTCCCTTCAAATCAATCGGAGGGCTGAATTCCAGTGGAGAATCTGAGTCATCTCCCACAATTTGTTTCCAGGTTCTCCTAGTGCCTCCTGCCCTGTTTCCAGCAGCAGTAGCTGCATACCCCTTGGGAGCAGCTGCTGTGGAAATTTTACGAATGGGGGGGGGGGGGGTGTTGGTAGATTTAGGGTTAGGGTTAGGGTTAGGAAATGTGGATAACAAAGGTAGAAAGTCTGAGTTCATGTTGTTGTTTGCAGGTCAGATCTAGGACAACCAAGAAGCAGGGAAGGAATGCCGAGAAGTAGAGAGAATAAGTAGGGTGCGTTGCAGGGAAATCTGGTTTTAGTTTCAGCTTGCAGGTCTAAGAATGGGAGCTGTGAAATGAAAATGGGTAGGGAAAAGGATTCTACAGGGTGAAATGGTTTGGGAAGGGATTTTGAGTGAAGTATGTGGTCTCTGCCTGCAAGTTTGAGAAGGGGGGGAGTTGCTTGCTTTGGGGAGTTAGAAGAGAAGAAAAGAAAAGGCAGACGAAGGGTAAGAATGGAAATTAGGCTAAGGAGAAGGGGATTGTGGTGGAGATAGATGAGATGGAGGTGGGAAAAGGTGAGCGGCAGTGGAGGTTCAGCCAAGGTATTCCAGCGGTGGAGGTTCAGCTAAAGCATGATTCTCATTATGTTTTATCCTATGAACTTCTTATTCTTTTGTCTAATAACTTTATGTGCATATGTTATGCTAGTTAATGCAGTATGCTATTATTGTCACAATGTTTATTCTCCTTTCACATTTGGTACTTTTTTTATATTTTAGATTATTCAAATTTCTACCTCTTTTTATCTTTTTTAGGGTAACTAGGTATTCTCTTAGCTAGTGGTAGCTCAATTATTTCACATAAGTTCAAAATCTTGGTACATCAAGTAGCTTAAGAGAATAATTATATGTTTGCATATACTTATCAATATTGTAACATTTGTTTATGTAATCCTCTTAAGTCATAAAGACTATAATAAATTGTAGCCACTACACAAGAACATGAAATTTATGTCAAATCTCAAGTTCTGTATGTACAAGTGTTACTGCTAATTCTTATGCAAACGATTTGGACATTTTTATAAGATGGACTTTGAGGATGACTTTTGTGTTTTCTTCCCCCCTCCACACGAATTGTGATGTGGAAATTATTTTGCTTTGAAGGAAAGTAATGTTACTGTAAATGGTCCTCCTGCTAATTGATTTATAAATTAAAATGAGCTTGTTCCTGTTCGAAACCAGTTGTTGTTAGGACTTAGGAGCGGTGTGTTGGCATTATTAAACGGTCTAACCACCCAAGTGCACGTGTATCGGTCTGCTTTATGATAAACCAAACCAACACCTGGTTTTCGCCTTCCGCCACTTGGGCTGCTGATCAAAAGAAAATGTTAGTTGATCATACCGAATCAACTAATACATTCCTCTTCATATACGAACAAGGTTGATATGTTGTTAATCGAGTCATATGAAGCCCAATTAACAATAACACGTTAATGATACTCTCAAATAACCATCTGTCCATTCTCCAAGTGTAATTACAGCAAGCAAGTCATGTTTTTTAAATACGGGGTAGGCGTGAAGATCATCACTTATGATCATCATGTAAAGAATATAATTTGTTAATCTGTCCAAATCAAACATAAGCAAAATTCAATTTGTAGAATTGCTCAAGAAACTTGAAAATCCGGCCAATTCTTAGTGTTTATCGCAAGATCCTGACTGGACAGAATAAACCCAACCACTTAATGAAACCAAAATAAGATTATCAATCAAGCAGAATTTACAATCATCTCTCCCCCTTTCTTATTTTTGGAAGCCAAAAGATCAGATCTAGATAACCCATGATGGTTTTTTTTTTTTGCCCCTACATATAAAATCAATACATTCACTGTTACAATCTGACTCCGACCACCGTCATCAGTGCCGGAATTACATTTCTTGGTTGGAGCGGGATGGGTCCAGTGGAATTGACGTGTGTGAAGAACACGGGCTTACTACCTTCCCATTTGTAGGATGCGAGCGAGCTGGGTCGGGTTGACAATGCCAGGCAAGTGGGCCCCGTCACTCTTCAACAAACTTGATACCTCCACGTACCTATCGTAGCTTTCTTTGCTCGGCTCGGCTTCGGCCTTGTGGCTCTGTTTCATCTTCTTCATCGGCTCCAAGCCGGAGGTTGAAACAGCCTCCGCTCGAACCTGGTCCCACGGTTGCCCGAAGAGTGTGCCTCTGGTGAGGTACTCGTGGGCCAAGTAGCCGGCTAGGAATTGATTAGACAAAACCGGCTCCGACGGTGCACTCACCTTCGACGATTTCATGTCTGTCGTGGACTGCGGCGGCGGCGGCGGCGGCGGCGGCGGCGGTGGATGAGGAGGAGGAGGAGGAGGATGATCTTTCCTCGGTGTTGGAAGCGGCTGCGGTTGTTGTTGTGGTGGTAACGGTTTCAGGGGATCAAAACCGTCTCTCTCTTTCCGCTTATTTGACGTCACAACACGACGAGGGGGAAGACGCATCGTTTTGGTGTTCATCCTTGTCGTTTTGATGCATGCCACGTAAGCAAGAGCAAAATTGAATTTTATAATGGAAAAGACTGGCTTTTTTGCTACCGAGGCTGAAATTTAAAAAAGATAAAACAGAAAATGGAAAAAAAAACAAAAAATAAAAATAAAAGAAAGGAGTGATTTACTTAGAAAAGGAGGTTAAAAAATTAAAGACAAATTTGGAAAAGAGCAAAAGAAAAGCAGAGGATGAATTGGCAAAGGGACCTGAATCTGGGCTGATTAGTGGTTGATTAAGGCACTAATTTAGCACTAACACAAATAAAACTGTAGACAGAGAAAAGGAGAGACGGAGGAGAGAGTAGAGAGAGAGAGAAAATAAAATTTGAACAAGACCCATTGAGGGGATGTTCAATATTTATAGGACTAGAGATGAGTGATCACCCCTGTTTCTAGAAAAAATTACAAAAAAGACGAAGAAGATATGAAAGTTACCTTTCTGCCCTTCATTAATAGCCTTGGTTCATGGTTTGCCTCTGTCCTTTTAGTACTTTACACACACATATAAGTACAGAAGATCTTGTTCTGTGGTTAGCCTAATTTCTTAAGCATTCAACATTGGAACAAGAATAACTTACTATATCATTCATATTGGCTTTCGTTTCGAATTTTTGCAACACATACACACCAGCAGATGCTTCCCAGTTCCAATCACACTCTTCTCTAACAAATACTGGAAAGAAACTAAACTGACGTCTTTGTCAACAAACCCCATCGCCTACTCTACTACTCCTTATTTGGATCCTCTCAATTCTAAGATAATATATGGCTGGCTCTGTGGTGCTCTAAATCCCAGACGTCACTCCATGCCCATTGTAATTTGTCCCCTTTTCCATTTAATGTAATTTCTAAGTCTTCGGCTACGGTCCCCCCCACTATTGACCTTTATTACAAAGCCCATACCCATAGGTCTCGTTCAGGCCCTTTGCAATTCAAAAAAGAAAAAACCTCATACACTTTAAAAAAAAATGGTTTGATCATCAACCCATCATGTCATGTATAATATTGGTAAGAAATATCACTCACTTGACACCTTGTTCACCATTCGGAGTGCATGGAAATTTTTTGATGTACAAGTTTAGTCAAGCATAACCTAAGTCCAGTCTAATAAGCATGATTCCTTTGACAAAGTTCCAACCAAGAAAAACCTAACCTACAATCCACTAATAGCTTGTTTTTTTGGAGTTGATATTACTCAGATGTATATTAGGTAAATTTCTAGATTAATACAATAGTCTACAAATTATGTCAACCAAGTATTTTGTATTAGGCAAATTCTGTACGATAGGCTCGATCGAGAGAGTATAAGTAGGAGGACCTTTTGACCCTATACCTCTTATTCCTAAGGATGGCAATTTTTGACTCATGGGCCTAAATTTAATTGTTTTTAATGAGCTGGCTCAGGCTCAGACAAATTCAAGGTCTAATTATTTTAATTAAAACAATATCGTTTTACTTAGAAAAGCTGGGCCTCAGATAAGCTTAGCTCTGGGCAATCCAAATCCTAATCTAATTTTAAAAAATAAATTATTATATTTTTAATTTTAAAAAATTATTTTAAAAAACTTAGATGGGGCTGGCCCATTGCTGTCTCTGCTTATTCCACCAACTCGACTATCCTTAGGGGACATTAATAACATTATGTTGTAAACTTAGGACTTCTTTTTTATAATAAAATTATCAATATTTAAACTTTTTAAGATTTTTAATTCATTTTTAAAATTTTTAATTTAATAATTAAAATTTTAAAATCTTTTCAATTCAAATAAAAGCTATTTTTAATTAATATATTTACTAAATATCATGTAAATGTATACCTATTAACTACATAAAAAAAATAATGCTTTTGACTTAAATTGTACGAATTTTAAAATATTAATTATTAAATTAAAATTTTTAAAAATTAAACAATATATTTAAAGATAAAATCCGAACACTTTTAAATATTTTAATGTCTTTTTTATTCTCATAAATATAAAAATTACTTTAAATATAAAGAAAAAAGATGGAATTTCAAAAGAATCCAATCCATTAGATAAATAGTATTTATTGTAATTAATTACTATGATAACCTTACTTTTTGACTTCTCGTACGTGGACGATATTTTACCAGGCCCCAAAGATTCGGGTAATGCTAATGCAAACGCGCGAGAATCACACTATCACAAACATCAATTTATAAATTGAACCGAGGCTTAAAGTAAGTAATTATAAAAACTAAAATTCCTTGGAGTGAGCAATTAATTTGACTCACGTTAATTCTGATTCAATCATGTCACATCAAATTGGATATTAGGCCTACTGCCTCAACTTGTAGGCTACATTTGACCGATGGGGTTAGATCAAATCCAATAATATAATCTTGAGAATATTAGGTCATTCTTCATATAAATATTTTAATGTATACAATTAATCACAAATTAATTAGTAAAACCAAATCATATTTCAAATACTATGTCCGTTTTTGTAATTTGCATAGTATACATGGTAATATTAATACTAAACTTATTTCTGACTGAATAAACATGTCAAAATTATATATTTAATATTCTTTTTAATGATAATTGAACTAATTGTGTTAATTTAATTAAATTCACCACTCATTTTATAATAAGGTAATAAATCATAAAGTTTTAATTTTTTATTTGAAAAAAGATAATTTAAAATCTAATATAAATTAAACTCGCCCAAATTTTAGTAACATTTAACGCGAGTCTCGACATTATGAAAATAATATATTTAAATCTCAAAATAAGAATCAAATTTAAATATTTAAAATATTTTTTGAATAAAAAGTGGATTCTCTGCTAATTTGGATTCCTAAATCAATTAATGATGGCCGCTTGTCTCTAGTTGCCTACTTAAAATGTTAAAACATATATTCCTGAAAGTTCATAGAAAGCCTTGATAGCTTTATTAATACTCCTGCTCCCAAAGACATACCTACCTAGTATCAAATTGACATCCATCTCATTTCTCGACACAACATACTCATGATAGAATTTAATTCTTTACAGTGAAAAACATCACCAATCATATAAACAATCATATCAAATAATCAAGAATGCTTATATCTGATGCAAAAGCGTACCTGAATCTATAAAAACAACGTGATTATTAAGTCTGATGGTTATTTGTCTCCCAAGTTAATATGTATGTCTATTTTCCCTCAAGAACTGTCACTTTTCTAACTAATAGGATATCAGAAAAATAATCTTACATTTAACTTGGGAACCATAACCTTAATTCTTTATATAGTTTGTTTTATTTCTATTTTGGCTCATCATAAAATAGAAATCAGATTATTGATCTCTATACATTAAAGCCCATAATTTATTAGACGTCATATAACCTAAAACCTTTATCCTTAATAGATCACTTTAAATGGGCTTAACCTTATGATAACTCATAATATACAATTAATTTATATGTATATATGCCCACATGTTGGATCAAACCTAACAATCTCCCAATTGGGTTATATATAAAACTCCTTTAATTGTATATCATGACTTAACCACAAATTTTACTATCACTACCAAATACATCTTTAATAAATCTAGCTCATCAATCATATTAAAATAGGATCAAAGTGGTTTCCATTATATGTATATCATAACTGAACCCATCAATGATCACATATGTCAATATAATTGAACAACATAGATCAAGCATGGATGTGTAGGATGGAAATTACATTTAATGTGATCTTAACATGCCTACTTCCAATTAATCCAAATTTCTTATTCCTTAGTGAGATCATCCAAACAAACTTTAAAGTTCAAATAAATCATGAAAGTGTCAACAACTGAAAATCATTCGAAATAACAAACTTCAACTAAAATAACATATCTTCAATAGATACAATACCTATATGAGTGATATGCTCATAAAATACCTTTGGTGGTAATCTCTTAGTGAGTAGATCCACAACCATGAAGTTTGTCCTAAAATGTTCAATAGATATTTGACCATATTAAACTTTTTCTTTGACAACTAAGAACTTGAAGTTTATATGTTTTGACTTTGTTAAGCTCTTGTTGTTGATGGAATATAGCACTGCTAACTTATTGTTACAAGATAACTTTAGTGTTCTTTCAATACCATCTACAATATGCAACCCAGTGACGTTCCACATCCATGGTCCATGATTGGATGCCTCATAACATGTTATAAACTTCGTTTTCATAATGGAAGAAGCTATGAGTGTTTGCTTAGCACTCTTCTAGGAAATAGCTCCTCCAGTTAGTTAGTAAATATAGCCCGATGTGGTTATCTGACTATCTTGGCATTTAGTGAAATCAGAATCAAAATATCCAATGATCTCTAGTTGATATAACTTCCTGTGTGTGAGCATGTAATATTTTGTTCTCTGTAAGTACCACATAACTCATTTAGCTGCTCTCCAATGATCCATTCTAGGCTTAAGTATTTGCCCAACATTCCAACAATATATGCTAAATTTGGATGCGTACATACTTGAGCATACATTATACTCCCTACTGCTAAAGCATGAGGAATCTTCTGCATCTCCTTAGTTTCAACCTCATTCTTAGGGCATTGGCTGAGACTAAACTTGTCTCCCTTAGCAATAAGGGTGTCACCTGGTTTACAATCATACATGTCAAACCTCTGAAGAACTGTCGTAATATAGCTCTTTTTTGATAAAATAAATATATCTCCAGAGCGATCTCGGTGTATTTGCATTCCTAATACAAAAAAGGCATCACTAAGATCTTTTATTTCAAATATCTTTGTCAGAAAGCTTTTAGTTTCGTGCAATAAGCCTATATCATTGCTGGCAATCAGTATGTCATCGACATATAAAAGCAGAAAAATATGCTTGCTCCCATTAAACTTATGGTATATACAATCATCAACTACATTTATTTTAAAACCAAAAGAAAACACAGCTTGATGAAATTTGCAATACCATTGACAAGAAGCTTGCTTGAGCCCATAAATGGATTTCTTCAATTTACAAACCATTTCCTTTGGTTCTTCTGACACAAAGTTTTCTAGTTGCACCATATAAATTGTCTCATCAATGTCACCATTGAGAAACGCAATCTTTACATCTATCTGATGCAACGCAAGGTTGAAATATGTCACAAGTGCCATTATAATTCTAAAAGAGTCTTTTGATGAAACGTGAGTGAAAGTCTCTATATAATAAATGTCTTCTTTCTGTGTATAGTTGATAGCAATTAGACGAGCCTTATATCTCTTTACATTGCCCTTCAAATACCTCTTGATTTTAAATCCATTTGCATTCTATGGGTTTTGCACCTTTGGGAAATGAGACAAGATCCTAAACGTCATTGTCTTTCATAGACTTTATCTTCTCATTCACGACATCAATCCAATTTTGAGAGTTAGAACTTTACATGGCTTGATAGAAGTTGATTGGATTATCTTCCACATTGCCAATGCCAACCACATTTTCTTGGAGAAATATGATGTAATCATTTGGAATCACATTTCTGCTTTCTCTAATGGATCTCCTTAATGACAACGGTTATTGAGGTTGGTGAGTTTGTTCTTCTGGAATAATTTTTGTAATCAAAACAAGGAGCTCCTCAACATTGTCTTGATGTTCTAGATTTGTCACTTCGACAACATCAAGAATAAAACCCATATCATTGTCAACAACAACTAGAGGAATATTAACATATTCTTGTTCAAAGACAATGTCTCTCACCTTATCTCCTCTGTCAAGCTCAACATCCTTAAAGAACCAGGCATCTCCTATCTCAAAAATTAACTTTGCAGTGAGATCATAAAACTTGTAACTCCTAGACCTTTCAAAGTATCCGACAAAATAACAACCTCTCTTATTCGTATTAACAACTACTCTAAAAGGAATGTTTTTATGTGGCATTAACGATTTAATAACTATCTTTGTAGCTCTAGAATGTTTCAATTTATATGGGAGCTTAGGGAAATGCATATCAAGTACATCAAGTAGTAGGTATGAGAGGATTAATGTTGGATCCACAAAGAGAAATGATTGATTTACCCATTCAAAGCAATTTACGTGAAGGACTATCTTGAACAGAATATATCATTTCTTGCTATAGAGCGCAAAAAGGAGTTGTGGATACTGTTGTACAAGCATCAGATGCTGGATATTCCAACAAAATAGCAACTAACATTTTTAGAATCCAATTTCTTTTCATTAGGTTTTTATGGCCTCGCCTCAGCTGGACAACCCTAAATATGCAAGTGTTTCAAATTGGGCCTTTTGCCCGTTTAAAGGTCATAAAAAGTTTTGGTAGTTGTTTTAGTTGGAACCCTATTGAGTATATAAGCTGCAGTCTTTAATGCTTCTCCCTAAAGAGCTTTTGGTAGAGTAGAATGACTAATCATACTCCTTACCATATCCTTCAGTGTTCGATTTCGCCTTTCAGCAACACTATTCATGCTAGGAAATCCTAACATAGTGTACTATGGGACAATACTGCATTCTTTAAGGAACTTAACAAATGGTTTTGAACATTGTTCACCTGATTCGTCATATCTACCATAATATTCACCATCACGGTCAAATCTGACACTTTTTATTATATGGTTGAGTTGATTCTCAACCTCAGCCTTATAGTTTTTGAACATGTACAAAGACTGGGGCTTCTCATGAATGAGATGCAAGTGGCCATAACGGGGGTAATCATCTATGAACATAATAAAATATTGCTGACCATTCTAAGAAGATGTAGAGAATGACCCACAAATGTCTGTATGTACGAGTTCTAAGACTTCTATAGCCTTGTTGACACCTGATTCCTTAGGTTTGTCCCTTTCCCCTTAAAACAATTAACACAATTTTCAAAGTCCGCATAATCAAGGGGATCAAGAATTCTATCAGGCATAAGACGTTCAATTCTTTGTTTAGAGATATACCCTAAACACTTGTGCCATAATGAAGCAGAATTCTCATTGGTTAATTTTCACTTTATAGCTTTACATACATGCAGAGTTTCATTATATGAGACAACTGTATTAATCAAATATAGGTTATCAACAAATGATAAAGAATTGGTAACAACAAACGTTGAATCTTGAAAAAGACTAAATTAACCATTTGCAAATGAACAAGAGTAACAAATTTTGTCTAATACAGAAATAGAAACTAAATTCCGTCCAAATGACTATGTATCATAAGTCTCATTCAAATCCAAATAATAATTTATCTTTAACAATAACCTAAAAGTTTGTTCACCATCAATTGGCTTTTGGTAGCTTAGGCAACCCTGTATAGACATACTGATGTGAGTAGTAGCACCAAAATCTAGCCACCAGATGTATATAGGTAGCAAGGATAAATTAACCTCAAAACAAATCGTAGTAAGAAATGTACCTGTTTTTGCACACCATGCGTGATCGGTACAATCGTTTTTCTTATGTGCAATACTTTCACAAAAAAAGGCAAAAGCCTTATCCTATTGCTTCTATTGTTTCTTTTGCAGTGTGACACCTACAACTTCCTTACCCTTCTTTCTTTTTGAGTTCTTGTCCTTTGAGGTAGTTGTCAAACGAGCACTTTCTGTCTTCCCTTGCTTTAGCCTTTCCTCTTCTTACACACAATGAGAAATGAGCTCATTTACAGTCCAAGTTTCTTTTTGACAGTTGTAGCTAACCTTAAATGGATTGAATTGTGCGGGAAGAGATATCAAAACTAAATGCACAAGCAAGTCCTTAGACAGTTCTAACTTTAGTGCCTTTAGTTTCGAAGTAAGATGCGACATCTCCAAGATGTACTCCCTTATGTTTCCTTTTCCTTTATACCTCATTAAAATGAGATTTTCCAAAATCCTCGTTAAAACGAGATTTGCCACAATCATACTTACTTTAGCCTTTTCAATTTTGGCAAACCTCTTTTTAATTTCCTCAAGGTAATCTTTGGCAGTAGTTACCCCTTTAAACATAGTACCCCTGAAGGTTTCTAGAATAACACACTTTATGATCATAACACTCATGGGATTTGAACGTTCCCATCTTTCCATGTCCCTCTTATCATCAGAGGAACTGTCAACCATAAGATCAGTAGGTCATTCAGTCCTTAATATGAGGTTTAGATCCATGACACTGAGAAAAATCATAACGTTCTCTTTCCATATCTTAAAGTTTGTATCATTAAGCATGAGAATGGAATTGATGTTGGCAATAATTGTAGAAGCAGAAGTAGCAACTAAATAGAGAACAAAACAACCAACAAATAAGCTCACATAAATTTCACATAATTATATGAAATCAAATAATGGTAAAGCCCTTTACAAGATACCTAGCTCAACATTACTATTGAGTCCTTGGACAGAAATATTAACCTGCAAATGATACTCTCGGTGTAGTAATTAAATATTGACAATAACAAAATTGTCAAATAATTAATCTTTCTTTGGACCGATTAATTGTTCACATAGCTAACCTAATAATTGATACATATTTATCACCATAGGTGTACATGTTTTGGCCAAAATATTAACCTTCCTTTGGGCTGGTCAACACCCGCATGAATTATACATACATAATCATCTTAATATTATAAAATAAATTAATTTACATAAGAGAGGCTATTTTGGCAATATGTTGTTCCAATCAATTTATTTCACAGTATTAATAAAAGATCAATTATACCAATATTTGAACATACCTTCAACAATCAATTTGAACGTATTAACTTTAGTGAACCATATTCAATTTTCATAAAAAAAAATATAAACTAAAAGCATATGTAATTGATTTATACCAAAACAACATATACGAAAACATCATGTGTGAACTGAATATAAAATTTGTAGAAATATTTGAATGTACTAGTTGGCCAAATATCTCATTTGTTTCTAAAATAGACTTTTAAAAAAATTCATTCCAAGATGCTAAAGCACTTAACAAAACTTTAAGTCTTTATCCAATGGTTAACAATTTTTGGTTTTTATCCAATGGTTAAAGTATAACCGAAGTAATGTTACTTTATGTATATCTGTCCCTGAAAGTTAAAGGGATAAGTGGTTTGATAACACGTTACCTTCAACTCGAGTTTTGGGTAGCTCAATAGTATTAGAGCCACTAGGTTCGTCCTGGGTTGCCTTGGCATCCCAAGTTCGAATCCCAAAAAAACAATGTGGGAATGGAACTCTAGAGGCCAGTGAGCTGTGGGTCCCTGACTATGGGTCTCCTGAGGGGGCCGGTTTTGTGACGGGGAATATCTGTCCCTGAAAGTTAAAGGGATAAGTGGTTTGATAACATGTTACCTTCAACTCGAGTTTTGGATAGCTCAATAGTATCAGAGCCACCAGGTTCGTCTTGGGTTGCGACGATGTCCTAAGTTCGAATCCCAGAAAAACAATGCGGGAATGGAACTCTGGAGGCCAGTGGGTTGTGGGTCCCTGATTGTGGATCCCTTGGGGGGCTGGTTTCATGGCAGGGTATATCTGTCCTTGAAAGTTAAGGGGATAAGTGGTTTGATAACACGCCACCTTCAACTCGAGTTTTGAGTAGCTCAATGGACCGTCGGATAAAGATTAAGGCTTTTGAAAACCACCTTTTGAACACAGGCAATCCTCACAGTTTCATCCTTTTTTTAAGGGACGGTTAGTTCGCATAGGAGAAAGGCAATAGAAATGAGAATAAATATAGTAAGAAACAAGAATGGATATTATCATTATAATTATGATGGTTGGTTAAGAGGAAGGAATGATT
>JAOSBN010000009.1:13214620-13263784 GCA_027563595.1 Erythroxylum suave
ATAAATTTAGATTAATTAGAGCAAAATGATTATAGAAACAAAGTAAAAAAAATTACTTTTGACTTGATGAAATAAATTGGTTTAATAACACGTTACCTTCAACTTGAGTTTTGAGTAGCTCAATGGATCATCAGATAAAGATTAAGGCTTTTGAAAACCACCTTTTGAACACAGGCAATCCTCACGGTTTCATCCTTTTTTTAAGGGACGGTTAGTTCGCATAGGAGAAAGGCAATAGAAATGAGAATAAATATAGTGAGGAACAATAATGGATATTATCATTATAATTATGATGGTTGGTTAAGGGGAAGGAATGATTACCATTATCATTGATAATGGTTGATTTGTAAAAAATATTGAGCAATAAAAATTTATTATACTATATTTAATTAACTAATTATATTGTAATTGATTAATTATAATATATTGATTAATTAAAATATAAATATAATTAATTATAATATTTTAATTAATAAATAATTATATTAGTTAGTTATATTTTAATTAATGAATGAATTATATCTTAATGAATTATCACAAATATTTAAAAAATAATGATACTCATTCTTCTAGATTAGGAGAGGAATGAGGTATTACCAAAAAATGAGTAATAAAAAATAATAACTCTATAATTATAGTTCTTTACCAAATTTAATCTTTTAATTCATACTCATTCTCTTTTTTTCATACCCACTAAACAAGCATACCCTAAATCTAAGAGTGTAAAAGTCATTTAACTGAAACATAAGCAAGAAGTCAAAACCAGATATATATACCGAAATAACTAGATCCAAAGAAAGAAAAAAAAAAGCCCATATGAAGGATATATAATTAAAAAATCTCAATGATGTAACATGAAAATGCCCATATGAAAGATATTTAATTAAAAATTCTCAATAATGTAACATGAAAATGCCCATATGAAAGATATATGATTAAAAATTCTCAATAATGTAACATGAATCAAGCTCTAATATCGTGATTGTCTCCCATTTGCCTTAAATTGACGAGCCTCCCTCATACAAGTACAATTCCATAGCCTTGTCAAAAAGTTCGTATTTAGCATCCCCACTAATCTTTTAATACCCCAAGTAATCAAGTTCTTCTCCGGCATCCTGTAGAATAAGTCAAATCATTGACGTCCACGAAGCTACATCCAACGTAACACACGGCTCGACATGTATGACTTGCAACCTTTACATCCCCAAGTCTAGCATTCAAGTTGAACCGTAAGCTTTGCACATAAACATCACTCTCAAGTCCGTACTTAATCACACGGCCATAAGGTTGAATCCCCATGTTTGTTTATGGAACACAAATGAGTACAGGCCTTAACCGAAAATGGGCACCTTAGATTATTAGGAAACAGGCCTCCAGTTGCGATTGGACATAGAAATGCCGCCATTGGTCTAGGTTTTTGCTTCCAGAATATCCCCTGATAGATGAATTGTAAATAAAAATATTGGGGCTCTCCATCTGGAAAGATAATGGTAAGTAATGTGTTGGACATGACAGCGTATGTATTATTATGATCTGTTTGGTGCAAGTTTTCCACAAAAGCTGGTGGACTCTGATTCGTGTTGGGCGCCGTCATTGTCGGCCTTGATTTGAAGGTGCCAGCGGCACTGACCAAAGAACGGGTGGCTGTCTGCCTGACTGGCTGGCTTAGCTTTTTTGTGTAATTTGCAAATAATTTAATGATTTCTGTCCTTTGTTTCGATGGTGATGATGAGTTGTGATGTGCTCAATAGGCTCTAGCTAGAACTAGAATGTCCATTTTTTGATCCTCTGCTTCTTTCAACAAGGTCAACCGTGTTTTCACTTAATCTTTGACAAGGTCAAGGTTGTTTGCACGGGTAAAAATTGTATGGATCTAAACCAAATTTATCTTTATTTTAAAATGTTTTTTAAAAATGATATCTCAAAAAATTACAAAAATTATTTCATATCGATTAATTTCTCACCAATAAATGGAAGTCCGTCAATTCTTAAAATGAATTTATAAAATAGTTTAAAACAATTTTGTTTAAATTTTTTAATTTTAATTAAAAGATTATGTTGATTAATCTAACTTGTAGGAATTTTTTATTCAATAATTCATTTCATTAAATTTTTAGGTTCTTTATTTTATTTTATTTCATTGTATTAAAAAATACAAATACAATTAAAAATATTGATACAATTATAAAAATATTTTCATAATTCATTTTATTATTAACTTTTACGAATTTTTTGTTATTAAATAGCTCATTTCATTAAATTTTTAGATTTATCATTTTTAATTCCTTATTTATAGATACAATTAAAAAAATACTAATACAAATCATTTGTTTTAAAATAATCAATGAATTACATATTTCTAATTATATTATACTGCAGGAATACTTTAATCATTGAAACTGTTTTTTATATTCTGTTAACTGCAACAAAACATATTTCTATCTTCGAGACACACAATTTTATCTTTTTTATCCATTACAATCAAACATTTTACTGTTTTTAATTTTTATTCTGTTATATCTTCAAATTTTTGTTTCGTTTTCTCCCGGTGTATAAATGCAATAGCCATACGTAGCGCAAAGGCACATTCATATAGATGTGATACACGTTTAAGTCTAACTTCATTCTTTTCAGCACCACCTGTTATCCTCCACTCACCGATTGAAACCGAAGCGAGTCTTTCTAGTTCATGACCGTCCACATCAAATTATCAAGAGCTTTTATATAAATGCTCTTCTTTTTAAACGCATCATTTTCACTACTGCTTTTACTTTTGTCATATGACCTTCTAGCAACAATTTCAACTAAACCAATCAACGGGAACTCTTTACTTGCGTATAGAAGCACATCGGATTTTTATATTGCTACGTGCCCAAAATTAGAACCGTTATAAACAAAATGTTAGGGTGAATGGACATAAAATAATAGATCAAAAACGTTCTCATAGAAGAATCTGTCATTCCTCTTTTGAATCTATTTTCGCACTCCACAGAAAGTTATGAGAATTTATATATATCACCTTATCAACACTTATAAGCAACATGGTAATAAATTATTTTAATCAATTGTATTAAAAATGTTAAACTTTATTCAAAATTCAGTAAATTCATATCGAGTCAAACTAAACACAATCAACCCTATTCAAAAGTAATTACATGTGAGATTTTCCCGAAATCCTATGATATCCTTATTGTTCAAATTTGGCCCATTTATTAGCTTAACTCATTGAGATGAAATTATATATTTTAGGTCCCTATCTTCAGCTTTACACAAGTAAACGTGACACGATCGGGTTGTGACAATCAGAGACTAAAGGCTTATTTGATAAGTTCCTTGACCAAAAAAAAAAAAAACCCTAAAGGCCCGTTTGATTTAAAAAACAACCTAAAAGCCCATAACCTTAGATCCAGAGTCATCCACCTCTTCTCTTTAAATTGTGCTGAAAGTCTCATTCTCTTTTCATATTCTTCATCTTCCACAACGAAGTTCCAAAGTCCTAAAAGTACATTAGCCAAGTAACTCAACACTCTTAATATTATTTTTGAAAGAAAAATTTAAAAATAATTTATAATTAAGAGTTAGAGACTATTGACACCAATGAAATAAAATTCTATAATAATATTTAAAATTCCAATGCTTAGAGTATTCATATAACTAAATTTCTACATATGGGATATAGAAAATTTCTTTATTTTGATATTATCATAAATATACAAAATAGAAAAACAAACAAATTTAGGTTTTTATATGACGTGAGATGAATTCTTCTGGCATAAAGTTGTAGTGGGGTGAGTCTTTGAATCCCTCTACCTATATTCTCTCAATCGAACTTGTCACACATGATTTGTTTAGTGTAGAGTACTCGTTTGACATGATTTGCAGGTTATTATATTAATCTAAAAATTTACCTAGTACTCATATAAAAGATATCGACTATAATTTTCTTCGTTAAAAAAAAGAAAAAAAGAAAAAAAATATTTACATGATATTTTAAGAGTCAATACTAGTCCTAGGTCATGACCTATTCATGTCGTGTTACGGAAATATTTGTGTTGGGTAGCCTTTGTGTGCATTGGATTCGATCTTCCATCTTGGAACTTGTAAACAAAGCTAAAGACACTGTCAACAATTTGTTCAACTGCCCTTTTGCTTTTAAGATTAATATATAATCCATACATAATAACTTTATCTAATTTCGATTATATTATTTTTTATAATCTAAATTAATTATTATTGTAAATATATATTTTATGTTTTTATTTTAAAATTTACAAGCAAGAATTAAATGAGGGGAAAAGAGAAGAACATGGGGGAGTTATAAACTGATTGGATGTTTTGGTCCCATGTGAGTGATTCATTACCAAAAAAGGGTTTTATTATTTTTATTATTATTATAATATTTATATTTATATTTATATTACGTAAATTAGTGAAAAAAGAAGAAGTCAAGATTTGAGTTTGACCCGCTGTCAATTTAGTTAATGACGGTTGAAACCCGCGGGAGCACAAAAATTGATGAAGAGGGAACCTTCCTACGTGGCGCAATATTAGGTTATGACAGGAGCACGACTGTGTAATAATTACCAGAATATAATATTGTTTTTTTATTACAGCAATAAGAGGAATTAAATCCCGAATCTTGTTTCGCACGATCCACTTGGTAATTCCATGCACTGTCCTATTAAACCCAAAATCAAAACCTAAAAACCGAAGCTTTAATGGAAAATTAGAAACGTTGGAGAAGCCTAAGAAATTACAAGAAAGGAAGGAAAACAAAGAAGTGAAAGTTGCGGAAGGGGGAGGTGTTCAATTGAAGGTCTGATGATTCTTTTCTGATTCTGAGAGATTTCAAAGGTGGAGGCTTTGAAAGGGGGAAACAAAAATATGGGTATCGGTGGTGATGCCTGGTGGGCTCGCTGCCTTTGCTTTTATGTTTGGAATAACAAAAGGTGTGTGCTTTTGATTGTTGTGTTGTGAGATACCTTTGAAAGCTTACATATGTCGGACATGTCTCCGGTTTCTTGATTTCTTTTTTTTTCTTTTTGGAAAATTGGTGTTCATTGAAAGACTTTTTTGTTGGTTTCGTGTTTTGATGTGGAATTAGTTCGTGGGGTTTTGTGGTTGAATTTTGGAGGCGTGATTGCAAACTGTATGAAGCGGCTGTTAACGGTTGCTTTTCTGAATTTGAAAGCTGAATTTGGCTTCTGGGTTTTGCTAAAGTTGTTGACTTTTATCTGTTAATTTTGCTTCCTATTTGTTTTCTTCCCCTGGATGTTAATGTTATTTGTATTTTTATAGGACTATTATATGTTGTAATTCGTATTTTTGAATATAGAAATCAGTTTCGTAGTCAAGCACTTGAATTTGTTGTTGAGCATCTTCTTGATCAATTGTTAGTTTTGATGTCATAGCACATTCTAGTTTATTGATAAACTCTTTTCAAGTGATCCTAGTATCTTACATAAGATTTTGTTCGTTGGTTTTCCTGTTGTTTAAAGATTACTCAGTCTAGTGACCAAATATGAAGAGCAACTTTAGAATAAAAAGGCAGAGACGAGATAGAGTTGAGCGAAATTTCGGAAAACTAGTGAACTGCCTGTGCTCTGGAAAGCAAATGAGGGCAGGGGATGATATGATACCTTCATCTGAATCTCTTGCCACAAAGGATTATTCGCTGGGTGCTTTCTCTTCACAAAATGGTGATGTGGAGGACCCAAAACCAGATATCAGAAATATAGAGGAAGCTGAATTGTCTTTGCGCGAACGTGGTTCTTTGAATTATGAGGTTTGTTTTTCGTAATTTTTCTAGTATTTAAGTGTGATCACAGCTTTCTATATCTATTTTGGCTCCATTTACCCTGGATTTTTCTATGTAATACGAAGCGGCTATGGAAACCATACCCAATTCAGAAGGCCCATGTGCTGGAGTTGGTCAATAAATAACAAGTTTCATGCTCTTAGAAATTGACTGATTCTAGTTAGGTATTCTTTTGTCTTTATTGTTGGTAGTATTCATTTTGAGAGTCAGAATCTCAACTATACTCGACTCAGACTTGGTTTTTGCTAAAAGGAATTAAAAAAATTTGTCTATTTTATCATCAATTTATATTCTTAATCCATACAATTGATCAATATCTTAGGTCTCCACGTGCAAATTGTAGAATTATGAAATACCAATAACCGTGTGAGTTTGCTGGATGTTGGAGGCTGGTTCATGTGTTATTGACTTCAAGTTTATTAGTTTCACGTAAGCCCATATGATCAACAATCAAGAAATTTTGTTTTATTTTCTGGTCAGTAGGGGTTTGACCCTGAGCCACTAGGAGGAAGGGGGTCGTACATGCCATCCAATCTAAGGCCTGTTGTCAATTTTGTACTCATGATTGTTTGATTATTTAAAAACCAGCACACCTGCATTTTCACAGGAAGCAAGGGCATTGTTAGGAAGAATTGAATACCAAAAAGGAAATATAGAGGCTGCTCTCCATGTGTTTGAAGGAATTGATATCAATGGAGTAACTCCCAAGATGAAACTTACACTTGCCAATAGAGGAGAACAGCACAGGAGACACTCACAAAATTATTATGCTCCACCAATGTCTATACATGCTGTCAGTCTGCTAGTAGAAGCACTCTTTCTAAAAGCAAAATCACTCCAACATCTTGGGAGGCATAAAGGTGCTTTTCCACAAATTCCGATCCAGTCATTTTGTGCTTTCTAAAGTCTTTCTTGTTTAATGTTCTTTTGTTTTTCGTATTGACTGTTCTACTTCATGGATCTGTTGTATACATCCTATGTAAGCCATATTATTCTATGTGACTACTAAGAAAAAGAGATGACATGTAAGGGAGTGCGATAAATTTTTCACCTAAAATCCTAACAGACGCAGCAAAGAGAGTATGACCCAAGACTGCTTAACAGTTGTGGACTTAATTGGATTTAAGCTTAGAAATCCTTAGATTTTCAGTTTGTTTAGTTAAAAAAAAAATTATTTCTTTCCATTTCTCTTTAATGGAAGACTGATATGGATTTAATGATTATTCATTGCTGTTTGCTATTTAATAACATATCCTCTTCTTTGCAAGTGTGAGGGTGAGCTCCAAAGTAATAAGGTTATCTACGTATCCTATGCTAAAAACTTCACAAAACAGAGTTGGATGGAGGAAATACGGGCCCTAGATTCCCACAAATGAGTTTATTGTTTGTTTAGATTCTTCTTGTATATTTCATAGTTATGTGTGAAATTTGTAGTTTGCAACTTTTCTAGTACGGAAACTGTATAATGAACATCTCATAAAATGTTCCTGTTCCCTTTTATCGTGCAACTGCCAAGCTGGTTGCATTGTGTGGCCATGATTTGACATAGAGACAACCTATGATCTTACTTTTGCTTTAGTTTGGATACCTCTTTAAATTTGTTGTCTGTGTTGCACTTCCTTCCCCCTTTCTACTTGCTGTCTGTTTCTATCTTTCCAATTAATGTGTAATTTCATCTTTGCAAAATGGTACTGGAAAGAATAAAGTAGAGATTTGGCCTTCTAATATTGCTAATGCATATATCGATTCCTTCTTGCAGAAGCTGCACAATCTTGCAAAGTTATTCTGGACATAGTTGAGTCTTCATTACCAGAAGGCTTGCCTGAAAACTTTGCTGCTGACTGTAAATTGCAGGAAATTTTGAACAAGGCCGTTGAGTTGCTTCCAGAACTTTGGAAACTCACTGATTCCCCTCATGAAGCGATTATGTCATACAGGCGAGCTCTGCTCTATCAATGGAACCTTGATGCAGAAACAACTGCAAGGATTCAGAAAGAATTTGCCATTTTTCTTCTGTATGGTGGAGGTGAAGCCAGCCCCCCTAACCTCCGTTCCCAGATGAGCAGTTCATTTGTGCCAAGAAACAATGTAGAAGAGGCTGTACTTCTGCTAATGATTCTTTTGAGAAAAGTTTGTCTCAAACGAATTGAATGGGATTCATCAATCTTGGATCATCTTTCTTTTGCTCTAGCAGTGGTGGGGGATCTAAAGTCACTAGCTAATCGTATTGAGGAGCTGCTTCCTGGCATCATTGATCGGAAGGACAGGTACCAGATTCTAGGCCTCTGTTATTATGGAGCAGGTGAGGAAATGGTTGCTCTGAACCTATTTAGGAAATTACTGCATAAGAGTGAGGATCCAGATTGCATTCCAGCCTTATTAATTGCATCAGAAGTTTGTGGAAAAGCCCCAGAACTTGCTGAAGAAGGGATAGATTATGCTCGTAGAGCACTTAAAAATATGAAAAGTGACTGCGATCAGTTAGGAGTTGCCAATTGTTTGCTTGGTGTGTCTCTTTCAGCAAGTTCTAAATCTGCTGTTGGTGATTCTGAGAGGTATACAAAGCAATCTGAGGCACTTCAGGTACTAGAGACTGCAGGAAGAATGACAAGCATGCAGGCCCCAAATATACTTTACCATCTCAGTGTAGAAAATGCAGATCAACGGAAGCTGGATGCAGCATTGCTTTATGCAAAGCGCTTATTGCAAGTGGAAAGTGGATCCAGAATTAGAGGATGGTTACTATTGGCTCGGATTTTATCAGCTCAAAAGCGGTTTGAAGATGCAGAGGCAGTCCTTAATACTGCATTGGAGCTAACTGGGAAATGGGATCAGGCAGAATTATTGAGAACCAAAGCTAAAGTTCAAATTGCTCAAGGATTGCTAAGAGGTGCCATTGAGACATATACACAGCTTCTGGCTATTATTCAAGTCCAGAGTAAGAGTGTTAGGTCTGGGAAGAATGCACATAAGGTCAGTTAATCCACTCTTAAGTTACATAAACATTGAAAAGAACATAAATCCTTTAAACAAAAGTAATCACTTGGTCAGTAAAGCTGAAGTGGCCATTTTGGGACACTTTTGACCTACTTTTTATCAGATAAGTGGATTTTTTTTTCTTGTCCGTGAAAGGCTGTTGTGGATAGTCCTTGATCAAAGTGATAAACTGGGTTGGAGGTAGAATATAGGTATTAATTACTGTCGGAAAAATGATGCAAAGATCTGTAGCTAAGTGTGGTGGAGGGAAGGTTTGGTGAAATTTCGAGTAGAAATTAAGATTAGACAATTGGAAATCCTAGATTATCTTCCCAAAATGTTTTTGCATACTAAATCTTATAGTTATTGAGAAGATTTTTTAAATGGCAATTAATGCAGCTACAGTTACCTTTTTACTCCAATACACTCGTAAAACTTGAGGACACATTTTGTTGTCAGGCTAATGTAAACCCTGCTAAACGTCTGGAATTAGAAGTGTGGCATGACCTGGCTTCCGTCTACATAAGCTTATCAAGGTGGCATGACGCTGAAATCTGTCTTTCAAAATCCAAAGCAATCAGTTTTTATTCAGCATCAAGATGCCATACAACTGGTATGTTGCTCCCTTATCTGGATTGTAATTTTTTTTTTCCTCACAGCTTCTCAATTTAGAGTTAGCAGACAACTCTCTCTTATTTTCATCCTAGTAATTTGAACTTATTTGAGAAACTTTCTAGCTTTCTATCGTTAACTGCTCTGTTATTGCTCATTGCACTAAAGTCAACTTGAGATATTCCTGGATCCTTTAGCTTCTTTCTTCTTCAGATATTCCTTGATCCTTCCTACCTTCTTAGGCACAGTCTAATTTCTTTGAGATCCCTTTCTCGTGTTAAAAGAATCAAGTAGTATCAAAATAGCTTCAGATATCTGGTCCTTTGCAGCTAAAATAATTTAAGAAAAACTTGATATGTTGTATAGTTTATCAGAGAGAATCTTGATTTAAGTGGAATTCAGAATCTGAAATTCTGGGGTAAATGGCAGGATTACTTTTTGAAGCAAAGGGTCTGCATAAAGAAGCGGTAAAATCCTTTGTAGGTGCTCTGGATATTGATCCCACCCATGTCCCAAGCTTGATATCCACAGCTGTGGCACTTAGAAGGTTTGGTAACCAATCAAATGAAGTGGTAAGAAGCCTGCTGATGGATGCCTTAAGGCTTGACAGAATGAATCCATCAGCATGGTACAATCTTGGCCTGCTTTATAAAGATGAGGGCGCATCTTCATGTATAGAAGCAGCCGAGTGTTTTGAGGCTGCAACATTTCTTCAGGAGTCGGCTCCGGTTGAACCTTTCAGATAATGTAACATTCAATAGATTGTCATCTTGTTCTCACGTAATATCCATGTACTCCAACACCTGCAAGGAATGATAGAAATGACATTTTCCTATGCTTCTCTTTTGTACTTGTATGCTAAGCTGTTGTTAAGGTTGAAGTAGAAAAATTAAAAGAATAATTTAAAAAGTTGAAATGGAGCTGATTAGGTAGACTAAGACCCTTGTTTCAATATTATCCAAACTTACATTAGAATAAAATTCAATTCCCCAATTCAAATCAAACAAGTGTATGTGATTAAGTAGATGACTATAATAATGAATAGACAAAATATTATATTTTAGTGGACAGTCCTCAATTGAAGAGATTAGGCCGTCTTCAACCCTCCTCTAAAATAGAAAAGAAACATCATTTTGGAGGAAAAATTTACTCTAACGTAACTCTATTTTATGGACGAAAGCTACAGTATTCCTCTAAGCTACAGTGTTTCTCTAAATTTGGAGGAACATTGTAGCGACGCTATTACTGTTCATTTTTCTCTTTTTTTCCTTTCTTTTTTTCATTAATTCAATCTTTTTTAATTTTTCATTCTTTGTTTTGTTATTTAAACAATATTTCAATATTTTCACTATATATTTATTTAAATAATTATAACTTTATAATTATTTTAAGGATTAATTTCCTATTTATAATTTTTTTCATTATATATTTATAACTTTATATTATTTATTGACATAAAAATATAACAATAATAATATTGTAAATAAAAATATGCACAAAAAAGAAAAGTTAGGTTAATTTTATAAAGTAATTTTAATAATAAGTATAAAAGAATATGCTGAAAATATTTCTTTTTGGTGTAAAAAATAGAGTTACGGATTGGAGTGAAAACCACTGTATCATCTTTAAAATAGAAAATTTTTTTACTTTATTTTAAAAGAATAGGTTGGAAATGGCCTTAGAAAGGTGAAATAAGAAAAAACAAGATGAGAATTTATTTATTTATGTTTTTAGGAAAAACTATTAAAAAAGTTAACATATTCGGTGCATAAGAATTTCTACTTTATAAAAATTAGAGAAAAGTTATTAATATAAGTAACTTTTTTTTAATAAAAAAATTATTTTCGTAATTCAAAATTTGTAACTTTATAATTATAAAGTAATAATTTTTACCGGTTGTTTCAAGATCCTTTCTTCTCGATTGCTCCAGAGTTTTACCTCCTATAAAAGAAGTATTAATGCATGATAAATCAAATACAATTGTATAACACCATTATGGATGAGGACGAGATCCCGTTTTATTGCGGGATTTCAGATTAGATGACAGATAATGACGACGATGGAGGATGAGGACGAGAGCAAAGTGTTCCTATTTTGTTAACCTATACGACATACCTAATATGATGCAAAAGAAAAGGCGGAAATTAGTGCCTCCTCTTTTCGATGTTTGTTTCATGTTGGTGGCATGAAGCGAAACGAGTAATAAAACAGGCTTTAAAGAAGATCACGAGTAAGCAGCTTTATGACGACCAAGTAGGCCTAGGAGATAAAATCTATTGCTTACATCAGACCCAATCAACCATCAGCACCTATCTCCGCCGTGAATGGCTGGTTCTGCTTCGTCAGATAGCACGCCCTTTGCTTTCCAAAGCATCTATCTTTTTTCTTGCTTCTTTCACTGTCTGTCCTTGTCCTACTTTGAATTTATAAGTCCTTGAGGATGTAGTACGGAATAAAGCGGATTAATATGGACTACTTTGCAAACTAAGAAGAAAAAAAACAATCTTTTGTTTTCCTTTTCTGAAAATCGTTGGCTCCAATGTCCACTCAGATGCCGACACAGTTCCCAATGAAATTAAGACAAGACAAAGACAAACAAACAAACAGTGTGTTATAGAGAGAGAGACAGGCGCGCTCATCGCTGAAAAGTGTTCATACATCAAAGTTCAAACTTTGAAACCTTAATCCTGCCCCACCATAGCGGTTGTGTTTGTGTACACTAAACAGTTCACAACTTAAAAGGGTATTGTATCATATTTTGGGGGTTAGTCAAGGAGGGAGAGAAATGGAGGATGGGAAGATAGAGGAAGCAGGTCCATCGGCGATCGCTGGAGTTGATGACAATCGTCAAAGACGAGTGGACGTGACTGAGAAGGCAACAACTGAAGTTTTAATCCGCGAGGATGATGATGGTGATGACGATGATGAAGAAGTTAATAACGGGGCTTCTGTTACTGCCTTTGTTCCTGGTCCTTTGCTCTCTCTAAAGGAACAGATTGAAAAAGACAAGGTTTTAATGGTTCTTTTTATCCCGTTTCTTCCATTTGCATTCACAAATCTTAGTTCTAGCCGTCTTCCTAATTTCTTGTAGTCTTTAAACTTGAAGTTTGTATTTTGATTTCGTTTGTTTTGTTCTAAAAGATCCATTCTGTACCACTTTATATCACAAATTTACAATATGTGGGGAGGTGCAAATTTGTGCCTAAACTCGATAAGCATTTTCTGCTAATGATTGTGGGAACTGGGGAGCTATAGCTGCCAAATAGTTGTAAAATCTTAAAGAACAGCGCAATCCACAAACATTGTATGTGTATGATCTTCTTGTTCAAGTTCTGCATTGTTTCTGCTCCCAAATTTCCCTATTTTCAGTGTCATTATTCTTAAATGGGGGTATTGATTATTGGATCCTTCTCTTCTGTTGCGCTTGTTGCAGGATGACGAAAGCCTAAGGAGGTGGAAGGAGAAGCTGCTAGGTTGTGTTGAAAGCGACTCAAATGGTCTGTCTAAAGCATATACTTATCTTTCCGCATTTTCCCTTTCTACTTGTATTGCTACCTTATTTCGTAGGATCGCTGGGTAATTTCTCTCTTCTTTTAGGCCAAATGGAACCTGAAGTCAAATTCCAGGCGATTGGAATTTTATCTGATGACTTTGGGGAAATAAACACACCCTTGCCTGTCAATGAAAATCACAATGTTGGTCTCTTTTTTTCTCTCAGAGAGGGAACTCGATACCGTATGAAGTTAACCTTTACTGTTCTACACAACATTGTTTCTGGCCTAACCTATTCAAACACCGTGTGGAAGGCAGGGCTTCAAGGTGCAGAATTGTTTATTCCACTTCATTTACAGCTTTTTCTACCGTGATGTTAAGCTGAACATTTGTTATTGCCTATATGATTCTTTTCCTCCCAAAGCAATACAGCCTTCAAGTGAATATGCAATATCATCATGGACTATATGATTCTCCTCCTTTTTTTTTCACATTTTTTCTGATCTAAGGCAGTGTTTTGGTTCAAAGCATAACCTTAGTTTCTTTGGCAAAAATCTGAAAGCCTGTGAATGAATATGCAATATCATCGTGGACTACTACATGATTCCATATCAAGCAGATATCATTAAATGTCTCATCATTACTAGCTACTAAATATTTAGAACTTAAGGGTTAGGGTGATGAAGACTCTGACCTTTAGCATCTCATGTCAACAATACCTCATTTCAATTATTAACCTTAATGTGTTCATGATTGTATTTCCCTGGACTCTCAGTTGATCAAAGCAAAGAAATGCTGGGTACTTTTGCTCCACAACGTGAACCATATGTACACACTTTGAAGGAGGAGATAACTCCATCTGGTTTGCTAGCAAGAGGAACTTACTCAGCAAGACTTAAGGTGAGTCAAATTCTTCTTGCTCAGTAGCTTTGCACTCAGGACCGGAAAAGTGATTGTTCTCAGTTTGGTTTGTGGGCATTTGCTTAGTATATTCTGTTGCTGCCTTTTGCAGTTTGAAGACGACGACAGAAGATGTCATATGGAGCTCAAATATTCGTTTGAGATCAAAAAGAAAAGCTAGCCAATGTTTTCTGTCACTCAACATAAGTTTGATCTGAGTGTTGTGCTTTTCTTGTCTACATCAGCCTACTCTGGATTGGATTCTCCTCACTCAAGTTTCTTTTTCTTTCCCAATATTTTTATTATTTTGTTTTCTAATAGGGTCTGACAAACTGCAAGTTGATGTTTGCCTGCATAAGTGGAAGTAGAACCTACTTTACTTACACTCTTATATTCGCAATATACAAATTGACAAAATTTTCAATAGACAATCTTGAACATGAAGGTGATGGTCTCTGATTTTTCTTGGCAGCCTGAGCCCGGCCCAGACGAAAAGAAAAGGGTTCGGTCTTGGCCCGAGGCTTGGAGCCTGGCCATATGGGTCAGGCCTAAGGCTTGAGTTAATTGACTTTTTATTTTTTGAAAATTTTAATAAAAATTTATTTAATTTTTATTAAATTAAATTTAGTAATGAATGAGGATAGGATTATAGGGACGAAAGAAAAAGATTGTAATAAAAAAGATTATTTTAATTAATTAAATTTATGAATTTTACTTTATTAATTAAATTTGAGATTTTATAATGAATGAATTTATAAAATATACGTGTGTACGTTGATAAAATGATAAGATGAAACTAATTCATTAATGAAGGATTATAGGATTATAAGAAATGAATAAAAAATATTATAATTAAAGTGATCAATTCAATTAATTGAAGTTATGAATTTGAATTAATGAATAAAAATTGAAATTTTATAATGAATGAATATATAAATTGTATATATATATATTGATAAAATGAATAAGATAAAATCAAATTCATTAACGAATGTGGATAAAATTATAAGAAATGAATGAAAAAGATTATAATTAAAGTAATCAATTTCATTAACAAAAATTGTGAATTTTAATTGATTAATAAAAATTGAGATTTTATAATGAATGAATATATATTACGCATATATATTAATAAAATAAACAAGATTAAACTAAATTGATTAATAATAAGGAAGATATCATTATTAGAAATGAAAGAAAATATTATAATTAAAGTGATCAATTTAATTAATTAAAATGAAGCCAAATTCATTAATGAAAGAGGATAAGATTATAGGAAATGAAAGAAAAAGATTATAATTAAAGTGATCAATTCAATTAATTGAAATTTAAAATTTTAATTGATTAATAAAAATTGGGATATAATGAATGAATATATAAAACTTAGTATATTGATAGAATAAATAAAATGAAACCAAATTAGCTAATGAAGGAGGATGTGATTATATGAATTGAAAGAAAAATATTTTAATTAAATTGATCAATTCAATTAATTGAAGTTACAAATTTCAATTGATTTATAAAAATTAAGATTTTATAATGAATGAATATATATAAGTGATATATATTAATAAAATGAATAAGATGAAATTAAATTCATTAATGAAGGTGGATAATATCATAGGAAATGAATGAAAAAATATTATAATTAAAGTGATTAATTCAACTAATTGAAGTTCCAAACTTCAATTGACTAATAAAAATTGAGATGTTATAATCAATGAATATATTAAATGCATATATATTGATAAAATAAATAAGATGAAACCAATTTCATTGATAAAGGAAGATATGATTATGTGTAATGAATGAAAAATATTATAATAAAGTGATCAATTCAATTAATTGAAGTTACAAATTGCACTTGCTAATACAAATTAAGATTTTTTTAATGAATGAATATATGAAATTTACGTATATTGATAAAATAAATAAGTTGAAATCAAATTCATTAATAAAGGAGAATAAATTTATAGGAAATGAAAGAAAAAGATTATAATTAAAGTGATAAATTCAATTAATTGAAGTTACAAATTTCAACATATATATATTCATAAAATAAGTAAGATTAAACCAAATTCATTAAAGAAAGATGATAAGATTGTAGGAAATGAAAGAAAAAGATTATAATTCGAGTGATCAATTCAATTAATTGAAGTTAAGAACTTCAATTGATTAATAAAAATTGAGATTTTATAATGAATGAATATATAAAACTTACATATGTTGATGAATAAGATGACACTAAATTCATTAATAAAGGAGGATAAAATTATAGGAAATGAATAATAAAGATTGTAATTAAAGTGATCAATTTAATTAACTGAAGTTATAAATTTCAGTTGATTAAACAACATTGAGGTTTTATAATGCATGAATATATAAAACGTACATATTGATAAAATGAATAAGATGAAACCAAATTCATTAATAAAGGAGAACAAGATTGTAGGAAGTAAGAGAAAAAAAATTATAATTAAAATGATCAATTCAATTAATTGAACTTACGAATTTCAATTGATTAATAAAAATTGAGATTTGATAATAAATGAATTTATAAAATTTATATATATTGATAAAATGAATAAGTTGAAATCAAATTTATTAATAAAAGAGGATATAATTATAGGAAGTAAAAGGAAAGTATTATAATTAAAGTGGCCAATTTAATTAATTGAAATTATAATTTCAGTTGATTAATAAAATTTGAGATTTCATAAATCATAATGAATAAAATTCATAAATTGACAACATAATTTACAAAAATGATTATCCAAATTTTTAAATGATACAATTTACAAAATATGAAGATAAAATCATATTGGAGATTGGAGACTGAAAACTGGATAGAATAGAGACTAGATAGAGTGAGAGAGTAGCTAATCGTTATAGTCAGGATCATTAATAGTTTGCACCACTTCTTCTGTATGTAAAAACATTATGTTTAGTACCATAATATTAAAATTAATGAAACATTAAAGACATAGTAATAATTATTAAATATTTAAATATACCTTCATCTTTGAATATTTTATTAAGTCACCTTCGCATTAGTTCTTGTGGCTATATTAATATAGAAATAAAAAATACAAGGAAAGATAGTATAAAAAGTAGACAAAATTGATATATTAAAAAGAAAAAAATTTACCCTCAATATCTTCATCATCTAACTTACTTTGGGTACATATAAGAGCTTCCATAGTATAAGGATGATGTCGAGCATGATGAGGAATAATAACCCTACCATTAGTGTTTAAGGTAGACTCCGAAGCAATAATGGATGATCTTTTCCATCATTATAATACATTAAATTGCACACATTTAACTTCAGTCACACAATATTCCATTAAATATTTATCTAATTCTATCATATTGTAGGAAGTGCTAACCCTTTTCTTTCGTATATTTTGTAAGTGAAATTAACAAACCGCTCTTAGAAGATGAACTTGAATATGAAACTGAAGTCGGAGTTGAACAACCTCAATTATCGCGATCCCAATCCTGAAGTTTGTCTATTTTGAATTGATAATCATTAAACAAATCATACTAGAATTGTTTAATAACATCTACATGCTCTTTGTCTCAATCATCATACATCACATTATATATAAAATTAAGAAATCATACTAGAATTGTTTAATGACATCTCAGATCTAGCACAGATAAGATTGCAATAATATACCTAGTCATATACTAATAAGAAGTCAACTTCTTCATCATTTACTCTACTATAACCCGAATAACCTCATTGGAATCAAACATCCAATCAGATAAAGCTTTCTTTATCTTACACATTAAAGCAACAGTGTGAAGCTGCATATTTTGTTCCTGAGAACAACTTGTTCACATTAGAAAATAATTTGAACTTCACACGAAGTTCTCTAACTAACTCCCATTAGTCTTCTGTAGGCATGCTAATGTACTGAAAATCTTTTTGTCTTAGTCTTGTAAACACATCAACATATTAGATTATCGACTCCAACATCTTGAAGGTTGAGGTTCATTGAGTTGGACAATCCAAAACCAACATCTTCATACTCGAAATGCATAGTTGTCGTGCAGTTTCTTCAAATTTCTCCACTCTTTTGAGTGCTGCATTCCAATATACTACACTATTTTGAATCGAATCTATTGCTTCCTTTATGATATCCAATCCATCCTTCACAATCAAATTCAAAACATATGCAAAACAATACGTATGAAATAACCTTCTTCCAACCAACAAGCTCCTAACCCGTATCTTATTCTTCAACTTTTCAGTCATAACATTATTCATGGTACAAATGTCAATTGTTATGGTGGATAATTTGGTATTGATATTAAAATATATCAAAGAGTCTCCTAACTTTATTACTAACCTTTCACTTGTATGTGGCCTTCTCACATAAATGAACCTGTCATGTACAAATACTACCAACATCAATTATAATATAATGAAAAAGTAAATGATAACAATGTTGGAGAATATAAATTACTTTAAAAGTTTATTACATAGAGCCCAGTCATTGTCAACATAATGTGCAATTGCTACCATATAAACGTTCTTTTGGTTATTGACTGTTCACATGTCTGTTGTAATGGTAATTTGTTCTTTAATACTTGATAATGTTTTTGAAATTTCTTTCTTTTTATCCTTGTATATCTTCATAAAGTCCTTCTTCATCATATTGCAACTTAAAATCTTAAAGGTCAGTTTTAATGAGTTGCAACACATCCTAAATCTTTTGATATCAATCATAGATAGTGGATGTTCGTCGCCAATTACCATAGATGCTATCAAAAATCTTGATTTGTTGTGTTATAACATGTTGTAGTCATTTCATTCTAACCTCTCATCAGCTTGGGGGAAAAAATATTTGACCTCTTAATTCCATCTTTTTTCTATTGTACAAATCCACATATTTCTTTACATGACAGGTTCTACCTTTTGAACTTTTTTTTTCTGACAATACTTACATTCGACTTTTTTTACTCTATCATTCGACTTTTTTTACTCTATCCATTAATCTAGTCTCATTAAAGTGATTCTAAACTTCACTTTTTAATTAACTTCGACTTGGAATTCTATCTTCACTTAGAACTTAGATTAGAAGTTTCGACTTTTGTCTCTGGTACTAGATTACAACTCTCAACTAAAAGAATATGCTCATCCATCTTAAACAATCAACACATAAATATTATGTTTTTCATAATCATAATTGAATATATATGTTATTCATAATCATAATTAGTTATCAATGATTTATATGGTCATATATACGGGTGTGTAAGCGACCATATAATTTATCACAATCACACACGAGCGTGCATGTGTTTTTACGGACTTACACGATCACTTACATATGTATGTACATGACCGTATAAGTCTACGAAAATACATCGTTGCTGGCAACAATCCGAAAAATTCCAGTATTTCATGAATTCAATCTTCAATTAAAATCATAATACTACGAAGTAACTTTACTTTGGTGGGTTGGGGGTGAAGATAAGTTAAAAAACATGTAGTGGGGTGGCATCAAAGCAGGATAGTGGGGAAGGGGTGATTGTAGGATGAGGGAGAAGGGGTGGTGACTGGTGATTGCTTCGGTGAAGGGATGAGTGACATTAAAAGCTTACAGCAATGGTGAGAGAGAGAGAGAGAGAGTAGAGAGAGAAGTGAAAGTGGTACTATAGAAAAATAAACCTAGTGTAAAAATAAAATGATGTCGTTTTATTTTTTGAGAAAGAGAAGCGTAAAACAATTTGTTTTGCTTCATCTCACAAAGAAAATTGATGGCTTGAAATGACATCATTTTGTTATGTAAGTTAGTCGAGTCTCAGGCTTAGTGGCTCGAACCTAAGGCCACCCCTAGGCCCAGTCAACCCAGGTATGGCCGATTGATCACGGGTTAGGTCAACCGAGCCTGGGCTCCAAATTTCAACCTTAATTTTAGGTGTTGTTTTCTTTTTAATTTGCTAATTTCCTTTCACGTAAGGGGAGGGGAAGAAAGAAGAAAAATATACCTAATGTGAAAATAAAATGATGTCGTTTTCTTTTGTGAGAAATGAAAGTGTAAAATAATTTTGTTTTACTTCATCTCACAAAGAATATTGACGGCTTAAAATGACATCATTTTGTTTTGTAAGTTAGTCGAGTCTCTAGCTTAGTGGCCCGAACCCAAGGCCAACCCTAGGACTGGCCCATTGACCACAGGCTAGGTCAACTGAGCCTAGGCTCCAAATTTCAACCGTAATTTTAAGTGTTGTTTTCTTTTTAATTTGTTCATTCCCTTTCACGTGGGGGAGGAGAAGAAAGAAGAAAAATAGACCTAATGTAAAAGTAAAATGATGTCGTTTTATTTTATGAGAAACAGAAGCGTAAAATGATTTTGTTTTAATTCATCTCACAAAGAATATTGATGGCTTAAAATGACATCATTTTGTTCCGTAAGTTAGTCGAGTCTCAGATTCAGTGGCCCGAACTCCAGGCCAACCCTAGGCCCAGTCAACCCAGACCTAGTTCATTGACCACAGGCCAGGTCAGTCGAGCCTGAGCTCTAAATTTCAACTGTAATTTTAAAGGTTGTTTTCTTTTTAATTTGTTCATTTCCTTTCATGTGGGAGGAGGGGAAGAAAGAAGAAAAATAAACCTAGTGTAGAAGTAAAATTATGTCGTTTTATCTTGTGAGAAACATAAACGTAAAACGATTTTGTTTTGCTTCATCTCACAAAGAATATGATAGCTTAAAATGACATCATTTTGTTCTATAAGTTAATCGAGTCTCGACCTCAGTAGCCCGAACACAAGGCCAACACTAGGTCCAGTAAACCCAGGCTAGCTCATTGATCACAGGCCAGATCAACCGAGCCTTGACAACCCTAATTTTAAGTGTTTTTTTCTTTTTAATTTGTTCATTTCCTTTCACGTGACAAATTCAATAATACTCCTTGCATACTCCAACCAAAATCTATTGTTGACCTTTTAACGAAAGATCTACCATATCACTCTGCACCCTTGTTCAATCTATTGTTGCTACCATTAGCCAATCGCCCGTCATTGCTCAAAGTCTTGACAGCCTTTCGAGCAACAGATAGGGACCAGAAAACAGTTTGGAAGGCAAGTTCCTCCGGAACTTGGTTCGAATGGAATACCTGACCAAGTAAGGGTCTTGGGTGAAGCAAACAATCTCTTCCACTGTGATGGCTTAAGTACATGTTTTAGAAGCTACCAAAGGACAACAGGAAACTAACTGAATTGAGGAAACAGCCGAGCCGAGTTAGGACGGTAGTAGAAAGGAGGACCATGAGCAATGCTTTCTCCAAACAAGAATCACTTCTGTATGATTGGTTATAAAGGGCAAGGAAACAGATGCCTCAAAAATGTGGCAGCATTAATCGACTGCAGCAACTATCACCAAAATCATCAATGGAACTTGAGTCCAATAACAGCAACTGAGACAACAAAAATGGCATGTTATTTAAAAGAAGAGACTAGTCATACCTCAAATGAGTCTTCAAGGTTCCATATGTAAAGAATAGCAGATATGCCAATGTGATCAAGCGCTAAACAGTAGACCGACTTGTTACACCACGAGAGACTAGTTCTCATGACAAGAAGGAGATTGGATAATGCATTAGTGAAGATTTTATCGTCCAAGTTGAACTTGATAACAATCTCTTCATCATTTTGAACCTTTTAAGATTCTATTTCTATCATTTTAGCAACAAGATGATTTAGGCCACTATAAAGGAAATATTGAACATAAAAGAATTCATGCTGCATGAAATGCAGTTATGCAAACTTAATTAGTGTTTGCTAAACAACTTCAGAGAAATCAAGAATTGCAGTTAAATAAAATTTAGAAAAAGGTTTAGTTAAACTTGCAAAACAGATATAGTATAATTTTCTAGTTCTAGTACATAATTATTGATATGAAGAAACGAAGAAAGTAAATACCTTCCAGGCTATACCCTATATATAGTTCAAGAGTGTATCAGTTAAAGAGTTTTTCAACCTACAGCTTTGTCCCAAGTGAACGTCTCCAAAAATATATCTGCAGTCACCGTAGGGTAAACAGGGTTAAAAAATAAATGAGCACCAACAGTTGACATAGAAAAAAAAAAAGATTGAGGGAATGACCTGTATTCACAATATTCAGGCCACGCACACATAGCTTTCCCGTAGTCCCAATAGCAGTCATCATCTCTCAGAGGCCCACGTTTAGCTAATGCAGTAGTACATTGATGAGCATACACAAATAAGTCAATGAACAAGAAAATATAGTTAGAAAGACTGACCTTTTGTCACAAATTTTGATTTGGCATCAGGATGAATGTCATGCCACATCTGGAGCCACAACTCCCGCATCAAAACTGGAGATTTAACAATGTTCCTGTGATTCGCTGTAAGAAGATATTTTCAATTTAGTTTGTATAGTTATGTTGTCAATTATCATGTCAAAATAGAAGCCATTAATAACGCTCAATTATAAAGGGCATTTTAGGGGCATATAAAAAGAAACGATACCTATATCGCCTTTCAAAAGCAACAAATCACAATATACACTGATTTTAATAGCATATCTATCTACGATATGATGGTATTCGATATTTAGTCTTAACTTCTGGTTTATAAGTTCTGGTGCCTTAAATTTCTCCAGAATTTCCAAAGTATTTTAAATTTAAACAAGATAAACATCAAACCGAATATTACACACTTCTAGAAATAGATATGCTCATTTACTAAATCCCATTTTGAAAAGCCAAGATCTTTAGCTACTGCATTAATACAGCCATGTGGAATGTTAGTAACCTTTATCAAGCTCCCAAACTGCTGTCCTCTTTCCTGGAATACTTTCAGAGTCTTCATAATAGGTAATGTACTTTACTCTTGGAGATCTAGTCATGTTAGGAGCTACATCAGATCCATGTGGATGATCCACATTCAAATCCACTTGAACGTCAGATCCATCATGTTCAGTCTGAAATTTAAGAAGAAGAAGCAAGATCAATTCTCAAACAGACTTTACATTTCCAGTAAGAAGTTAATCAAAAACTACTCAATAATAGAAAACTGTTCTTTGTTCGATTTACACAAAACGCTTTCTTTTGAGTATGATCAACTTTTGATAGGAAGACATTAAATAACAAGGAAAGATGTCGATGATAAAAGAACTAGCAAATAATTTTCAGTATGAGAGATATCATACAGGTTCTAAACAAAGACAATGAATAGGTTCACTATCAACAAGGAAATATGAAAATCTAAGATGAGGAATTGTTTTAGATAGGGATGAAGGACTGTATATCTGTCATGTAATCATAAATAAATATATTGTCACAAGAACCTAAACACAATAAAATACCATGTAAACAGCAAGTCTCAACCTTACTTCGGCTACGCAAACAAAATTGATTCTAGTTTTAAATAACTGAATATCCAGAAAGAAATGACAAGCTAGTTTGTCTCAAGTGTTCCCACATTATCCTGCAACTACACCATTATCTTCCCAATCACATGAAAGCTTCACTTGAATTTCTCCCTTAAACCAACCCCATTTTCATTTCTTGTTTATTTCTCGTAACATTCATAAATACAAGTAAGACGCACCTGAGGGGCCCTAGTTATATTCACTTTTTGTCCAAGCCAATTTTTGCACAAAGAGAGGGAGTTATATGGTACCTGCAAAGGTATGACAAATTGGCTGAAGTCGAAAGCAATCTTTGTTACTACTGAAATTATTATACATCAGTTGGAAGATCAAATATTCATAAAACAGCAGAAAACCAATGTAAAGATATATTCTTGTACTCACTGTCTCGTCTCCACTTGTAGCTCCAGGATTTCCGTCAACCAGATTTCCTGACCTATATGAGTAACTGTTCTGTATCATAACTCATAAAGAAATTGAATCATTTCAAAGTAAATTTAATATATTGCCAACTTCTAAATATCATTGTACTCAACAAGTGGGATGCTAAAATCTATTCATATAGGCCGTAGACTACATTTCTAAATTTAAAAATACACAGAAATGTCTACCAAAAGAAGATGTGCATAAGAATCTAATGGTGAAGAGCAGTTTGTTAGCATTACATTCTATTAGCATCTCTATGGTTGTGTGTAAAAAGTAAGGGGGAGGAACATGAACAACATATTGTGGGACACCCTTCAAAAAAAAAAAAAAAAGAAAAACTTAACAGCAGCTGTAGGACAATTGTATTTGGTAGATTAATGCATATATCATCTGATTAACTTTTTGAATACAACATCGAGGAGCAATAACCAGTAAGGTGCCAGCCATCATATGCAAATCACTGTATCCACTTGGGAAACAAAAAGAAGAAAAAGCCCCAACACACATACCTAGTTCACATGTCAATTCACTGTATGAGAAAAGCATCCTAACCTTGAGATAAGAGATCCTTCAACCTCGTAAATGACATCAGTTATAATCCAATTATCTGGGTAAGGCTTGCCACTTGGTGCAAAATAATAACCAACCTGCTTTGCAAATTTCAAGATACATAAATCACTGTCTGCAGGTCCGATCCAACAACTATCATAGAAAGTGCACAAATGCATTTAGCTACCGCACAGTAATCAAGAACAACAGATAAAAGACAAAGGAAAATGAAACTGATTGTTACTGTGAACTTTTTCTTATACCTATATTTAGGAGGAGGTTGTCTACAAGAGGAACACTACATCTTAATTTAAAACCTTAAGGCATTGAGTTATAGTCTCATTCTTGTATATAAGGCATTATTAATTCTTGTTTCTAATAGATCTGAAAATTTTACATACTTAACACCCTCTGCCTATGCTAAGGAATGAGCATCTAATATTTGAAATTTGCACAAAAAAACATTTGTGTGGACAGGACAAAACATTTTTGGGAAGACCCATCATCGAACTAGCTTGAGACTGATATCATATTATATATTTTGGATAATTCTATTTGGGTGAAGGAATGCTTTATATATACGTGGAGCAACATATCTCAAATCAAAACTTTAGATCGTTGAGTTATGGTCACATTCTTATATAAACCACCATTACTTCTTTCTAATTGATGTGAAAATTTCGGATATGTAACAGTTACAGTGAAGATAAAGTAGAACCATTAGGACAATATGTAATTGATTCTATCAGCTGGAATAAAAAAGAATGGAAATGATGTCAAACCAGTTGCTTATGTGACTTTGGCATTAGACACAGACCGATACATGAACTCCAATAGTACAATAAAAAGAGATAAACTTCTCTAATTAGAGCTAAAGGTAGGATCACAAAAGAAAGTTATTCTGATTTCCAACTTTCAACATTCACATGGAAGAAACATCAAATACATGAAGATAAGTGGTGGACATATTTTATATGAGAGTAAAGGAAAGAAAATTTTAATTTGGAGAAACACGACTGCAAAGGTTCATAATAGGCCTAGTCATGGCTAAAAAAAAAAAAAATGATTCCAACAGGGATAGTCCCGCAAAAAGTTATCACATTCAACTGGAAGAAGGTTTATACCTCAGTCTTCAAATCAACTCCATAGATGCAAAAGACATTTTTAATAGGGGGCCTGTCCCAAGGTGTGAGTGGATTCAGAACTGGATCATCATGATATGACCTGAGAAACATGGAGAAACTCAGATTTCTAGAATTGGAAAAAAAAATTTAGTCCATATAGGCCATATTGCATCTATTCTTCACCATCAAAGAATTACCCAATGCCTTCACTTCTTTGGGCCATGCATATCAAATTTGTAAATGTCCCTCTAGTCTCAAAGAGAGAAAATATTTTTCGCTTTTAAGAAAAACTACTATTGCAGACTAATGAAGTTTTCAGAAATTGTATCATGAAATCATACAGTAGTAATCGCTACCAAATTTTCTGTTCACTTTATTCTTTCTCTAGACTTTGTGTTTGGAAGTGGAGGGGTTGCTACAGTTAAAAAGATCAACCACTTGAACAAAAACTTCCCAGCTTAGAACCAACTTATCAGGAGGTGGCGAATGCTTGTAATAGTGACAAAAAGTTCAGAATAATTTCCCAAAAGAAATTGTTGGAAACAAATCGAATGGGTTTTGAAGGGTAAAATGAAGCTGCTTGGATAACAGGACAACAAAATAAAAGGCAACTTTCAGCACTTAGCTTCAAAGAAGCTTCTTAAGTTGGCCAGGACGACGCAAGTAACCGTCAAAAGTCATAAGGAAGATGATTACTTGTGTAACTGGTACAAGAGCCTCTTGATATCAGAATCATAGTCCTCTATAGCTTTGAAAAAGGTCCCATCCGATATTTCATCAGCTGAAAATGACAACTGAAGTGGAAGACCATATCCGATGTTAGACACGTTCACTCGATTTACTTCTGTAATTGATGGATAAGCATCAATTGCTGTAGATGTAAAGGTTTGAGTAAGGCACAGTACATCGTAACAGCATTTTATTCATAAGAGAAAACCAGAACCCTTACCATGTGTAGAAGGAATTTCAATATTGACAATATTTGTGGGCCACCCAGAGTAGACTTCTTGTCTGTCACAATGATACGGATGATGATCCTTCTGAAAAGTCCCAGAGAAATGCCTCCAATATGGGCGATCAGCTTTACAGTACTTTGAAAAAGGTAACATCCATATTGAAGACGCAAAAGAATTGAACATTAGTCGAGCAGTTCCCTGATACCTTGCCAAGTAAGCCAGATTCATTTGTTAAAACAGTTACCAACATCCAACAAGAAGTTAATATCCTACATCAAAATTCGAACAAGCCAGAAAATCTCACTTTTCTTAAACAAAACACTGGGAAGAATATGCAAAAAACCTACAAGATTAAAAATCACAATATTTAAGTGACCTCAATTCAGAAATAATACACTTATAGGCTTTATTGTAGAGTTCGTATAGCAAGGAAAAACTTAATGAATCCAACTTAGATAAGTTAGATAAAGTTTTGAAACATTCCCTACAGTCTAATATCACTAAAATTTGTTATAGTTGCAACAAACTTGAAAATTTTTTGCAGTGATATGTCATCATACATACATCTGTAAATATGAGCTGACAAAAATAAACTCATATTGTTCAACATGAAGATTCCAATTAAATAAGGAAACATGTGAAAATAACCTAAATAGGTTACCTCAGACACAGGAAGACCAAATGTGTTCCCAAACAATGTTGCTTTCAATGTCTCGGTTGAACCAAGAAGAGGAGGACCTGAAGTTGGATGATAATACGATGCTAAATTTAATCTGAATCAATTCTATACCTTTTAAAAGATTGACTCTGACATAAGCAATCATACCAACAGCAAAATATGCGTGAATATGCTCATCCAGCCATTCATTGTAATGTTTTGGAGCAATTTCTAGCTTTAACCATTCCAAGAAGTAGCGAAAGACATGGTTACCCAAAGAGTGAGCAAACACTATAGAAGGTCCACCACGAACTTTGAAGTTAGTCTCAAATGTCAACCTGCAAATAAGAACAAAAGAAGAAAGTCTTAAAGCCCCTGAATTAGCTGTAAGGAATCTCTACACTAAACTGCACTTCTGCATAGTTGATATATTATAGAAAGTTTTCTATAGCAGTGGAATATATACGGTTCTCAAAATTAAAAGCGGAACAGAAAAGTGCATAATTGACTTATACAATATGACACAATATAAAAATAAAACATAATCTGATTACATAAAGCATTCTCTTCAAGGAAATCATTAACTTTAACAGAAACATTACTTTCTCTATCATTACAGAGAAACAACATTTGGCTTGAGAAGCAAGAACATAAAATACAAAGAAAAGATATACGCACTTAAGCCGATGGAAATACAGATCTCGCTTCTCAAGCATTGAAGGTGACAATCTCCAGTCATAGGGAACCGCAATAATTGCATTAGCTTCAATACCAAACTGAATACACCACTTAATCCACTCCTTCCACACAGAAGAAAGAGGACCTAAAAAGCATAATGTAGATCGTTTATTCCAGAAAATAGGGAACACACTGCATTTATGTAATCATCACCATACAAGACATCATGTATTATTAGAGAAATTAGTTAAACCTGTTATGTAACCCGGATCAAGCTCTGTGATAGCTGAAAGACTGCTATCAGGCCGTGACTTGCACTCAGGATGATCTGTTTGATTGTAGGGATCCAACACCATGCATTTAAGCCAACAGTTGACTGCAGAAAGTAGCTACACATGACAGTAATTGCTATCAAACATCTACAATCTTATTTCACCGCCAATTTCTAGATTTTTTTTGCACGATTTTGTTCACTACTTACAGAAGTGTTCGATGTTTATAGAAACTAATATTACAATAACAGGTAGAAGATTTGGAGTGTCTGATTTAGCAACTAGCAAGTAGCGTCCATTTGATCTCTCAAATTTAAACTAGTAAGCAACCTAAAAACTGACGAAATAGCAATTAATAACTGTCAAAAGTAACAGCTATAGTTAGAGCCATAAATATCTGCCTTTTAAAACAAAACAAAGCATCACAACGTCTGTTTATTAGACAAGTGTCAGGAGATTGTAAAAACTTCCAGAATCTATCATTATCTTTACAGAAGTAGAACCATCCATTACTTTAAGTTAAAAGTCAAAAATTTTTGAATCAGTTGGAATCATCTTTAAAACACACGCACTCTGTAGCTTAGAAAGGCAACTTTATACACAACTTTCTATTCGAAGCTGACAGTACATAACAGAGACTAAGAGAGTGAGAGGTACTTTGGTAGTGTCGAGCCAAACTAAGTCAAGGGGGTTGAAATCGAGAGGCGAGTAAGGACAATCAAGAATGGACCACGCTCTGAGCTGAGTAGAAGCAAAACCAGGGATTATAATCCCCGATATCTTGGAATAGTCTATCCCCGATATTCTGGAAGATTTTGAGTTAGGCTCTCTGTCACTCATTGCGGTTGCAGTCGGAGCGCCGACGATCACAAGAACCAAGATGACGGCGATATTCCTATGAGCTCCCGTCATCTCTTATCACATTCGCGCTCCTTTCTGGTAAATTCACTAGTAGAGAGAGAAGAGAAATGAAGACAGAGAATGTGAGGTGTCGATTGTGCAATGGAGGAAAGAACTGACTATCAGTTAAGAACTTTTGGCGTCCCTCTGTCTCTCACCTATTCAATGCGCCTTCCTTACCGGTCTCTGTCTCTGGGTCGTTTCTTGCGTAATAATCAGCCGAAACGGCGGGGAAAATCGTCGTTTCCCCGAGGGGGAGGGGGAAGTCAAAACTGCGCCGTTCGAGAAAATGTATTTACGACGTCGTTTTAAGTCAAACGCCTGTTGCCGACTTTCTTTGTTTGTATTGGCGCGGTGGCGCCAATTAAAATAATGAATTTTAAGAGAAGCGAAGGAAACGAAGCGAAGCTAATGGTGCTAAACGACGAGAGAGAGATCCAAAGGAGAGGATTCTTGAGTCGGACTCGATTAAAACCGATGAAAGATATTCATTTATGTTGTTGTTTGGTGAGAAATCGGGTTCAATGGAGGCCTCCTCTGCCTCTAGGTTTCGCTTCAGAGACCATGTTGATACTGAGAATGCGAACTACAGTAGCTCCGATATCTCCTCCGTCTTCACCGACGAGGATGATGATGATGAAGGGTCGGAGCTCGAGTCCATGACTGCAAAGGTAGATGGCTTATTTCATCTTTCTATTTGTCTGTTAAGAATAGATTTTTCAAGGAATTGTTTCTTTATAGGGAATAAAGCGTCTGTGCACAGAATTACTGGAGATAAAGGAGGCATCGGATGAAGATTTTCATAGAAATATCATGTCAAGTTATTCGGCCTTTGTTGGGTACTTGTCTCTTTCTTTCTTTCTTTCGTTTAATAAATTTTGTTCTTTGTGAAGTTGATGTGGTTCAAGAATGGCAAAATTTTCTTTATGTAAGAATGATAATAAGGTTAGTATCAACTGTCCGTGTGGATATGCATCCGATGCAACTTATAAGTGTATAAAGCTCTTTGTTTTCTTCCGCTTTGATCTTCAATACTTGAATCCTTTAGATTATTGCATAATATGTATTCCTAGATAATAAGGAAATGGTATGGTTATTTCTTTTTCATGGGTTGACTTGATTATTTTTATCGTTTAAGCTCAAATTGTCCCTCCTTTGCAAATGGCTGCAGAATATTAGATGAAGTAAAAGACATGGAGAAAGAACTGTTGCAGCTTAGAACCAATGTTTCGACACAGAAAAGACTTGTAAAAGAACTAAGTGATGGTGTGTATCTTAAAGTTTTTTCAGATGAAACTATACAAGGAATTATTAGAGAGGCTGAGGATGATGAATTGGCTCCTCCAACTGAGTTGGAGACACAAATCAGTGATGTTTCTGAAACTCTAGATGTGCTTCTCTCAGAAAACAGGATTGATGAGGCTATATCAATTATTGAAATGGAGGAAGAAAACACACAAAGGTTGGAACTTGAAGGCAATAGTCCTTCAGATGTGCTACTGTTGTACAATTCTGCAATTTCTGAAAGAAAGGCCATGCTTTCACTGCAATTAACTCTGGTTGCCGAAAATCCTAGAATAGGTGCTCCAGAACTTCAAAAATCACTAATTGGACTTTGCAGACTGGGTGAAGGTCATCTTGCAACTCAGTTATTGATTAAATATTACCATGCACGGGTTGCATCTGGAATTCGAGATTTGAGGAATTCAAAATCCTTTTTACATGTGGTGTATATCAAGGAACTCTCAAAATGTGTGTTTTCCATGATTTCTCAAGCAGCGAGGAGCTTTATACTGTTATATGGAGAAACCTCTTCATATGCTCCAGAATTTATTCAGTGGGCGCAGGAAGAAATTGAAATACTTGCCCTTTCTTTGACTAAATATGTAATATCTGTCTCAGAAATAAGTGGTGGGCTCTCAACAGCAATAGAAGCTGTTCAGCTTGCCTTATCTTATTGCTGTTTGTTAGAAAATCAAAGATTGCTGTTGCAACCACGTTTGATTGAACATGTTCGCCCTTGTATGGAAGACGTTTTACGGAAACACATTGAGCATTTTGTTAAAGTTATCAGCATATTCACAGCAACTGATGCTTGGGTATTGGGTAGATATCTTTTATCTGGAATACTAAATGAAAGCTATTCCTATATGGTTGTGGGAAAACAGCCAGAGTATTGCATGCTCACTAACAGTGGCCGGAAGTTCATAACTCTGTTGCAGGTTGGGTGGTTTATGTTTTTTGACTAAGCGTAAGGATGAGAAAACTTTTGAAAACGGAAATTTTACAGTTAAAATTTAGTCCATAATGATTGAGTAATTAGCTGGATATGGTTTTCTGCAAGATCATCTTTGTCATTGATGCTGTCTAGGCACAATAAAATGATGGAGCATTATGCTATCTCTTACTTATCTTCACCTTTTTTTTAGCATTACTTGTTAGGAAGCACATCAGACATGAATTTGGTGGAAACTGTCTAACATGTTAGTTTAGTAGAGCTTTTCTTGATAAATCCAATGGCATGAGAAATCCTTGGAAGCAGTTAAAGTGACCAGTGAGCATGGATAGAAAAAAAATTCTCTAGAACTTTGACAAGTTTAGATAATAGTTGGTTTTGGGTCTGCCTCTTCAGAGGAAGGATTTTAATAAAGAGAGAGAGTGCTATTGTTGAGAACTAGTAGAGGTTGATGAAGGAATTAAGCGTTCATCATTTTGCTATAATTAAAGAGAATATCTTTGATTATTTCCTTGCTTCTTTTTCAGGCTATCACTGAAGACGTTTCCGCTTTGGTTACGCTTAAAATGGAAGATGCCATAATTAGAGGATTAACAAGCCTCTTTATGGAGTATCTATCCATCCTTGAAACAGCCATTACCACAGAAACGAAGTCATCAGAAAAGGGTGCTTCCAAAATAATTTTTGCACAGTCAGTGCAACAACAAGCTTCTATTTTGGTGAATCTGTCAACTCTGAAACATTTTTTCTCTAACACTGTTACAAGCATTTTCAAGGGTATAAAGTGCACCAATTCTGAGCTGATCGAAAATGGTTCAGTTACTTTTGAACAACAAGAACTTGATAGTGCTCTCCTTCTAATTGAAGAGGCATCCATTGATCTGAGAACAAAATTCTGCCTCCAATTTATATGCAGAGTGTTTTCTCTTAAACACTTCTGTAATCTGACCCCAGAAATGGGCCTTTATGACAATGATGATTCCCATCTGGTTCATGATTTGATGCCTTCTACTCCCTTGCAGGTACACCTATTCTTGTGTCAGAAGAAATATGTTAACCTAGTGATGGTAGTCAGGAAGGGCTATGTTGAACGTGGATAGTTTTGGGTTTGTATTGATGATGTTTTGTCTTGCAGCGCTGGGTTTGTCTTATAACCTTTAGGCTGCTTACCTATTCTTAATTGTCATTTCTTCTCTATATGTATTTCCCCCTTGCATTTTCTTTTTCTTTACCATGTAAACATCTATACATTTTTGCACAACATTTTTGTTTATCTATTGCTTGATGATTTGCAACGTCAGGTGCTCTTTTTAGAATTGAGGAAGCTGGATAACCTTGCTGAAGATGATTTCCTTGAATCAAATTGGTTGACCGAGCTGATAAGGGAACTAATTGAGGCCATATTTGTTTGGCTTTCCAACAACAAAGAGATTTGGGAAACTAATGGAAAGAATTTGAATTCCTCAAATTCCGATGTCTTCAATCAGGTGTGTTGCATTTGTTCATATGCTTGTCAATTTTGGCGATTTTACAATGTCATGCATTTGTGTTGGTGTTCTTGGGGTTATTGTCTCAAGACACATGGGTTTATTCGCTTAGAAATCTAGCTAGATTAAACTGCTTAAAATGCTTCCAGTTTTGTTAATTTCAAAACAACTTATCCATATTCTGGATCATGACTGTTCCTGTTGTACTGTAGACTGAAAAACAAATCAATTTCTGCTACATTATCTGTTGAAGGCACAAAATCCGGTGAAATTGTTAATCTTTAGGCTAATATCTCTTGGGAAAGGTCCTGTTTCTGTGTTGATTTAAATTTGATAGAATCAATTCTTCCTTTCATAGTGCTAGTTTTTCTTGCATTGTTACGCTGTCTCAGTGATGAAACTTGACTGCAGATTTTTGTATAAGACATGGTTGGCACTTTAACACGGCAAGATTAGATTGCTACTCTCGTGCATCTTAACTTTTGTCAGATGTGCTTGAAGTTTTGTTTGACGTACCTTTTTATGCCAAATTTTCCTAGAACAGTTCGTTCTGGACATGCACTTTATGGTAGAAGTTGCAAAGTATGGACAATACTTCAACGAGGATCCCTCTGGCCCAGCAGGTCTAATGAAATCTGCGTTTGTTTCAGTTGGACTAGACCCTGAAGGGTAATGCTTTGAAATGCCAAAGATTAGTTGTAGGAAAATGATGGTGCTCTGCTCCGTATGGAGTTTTTATGTTTACAATTACTGAAACAAAATATGTGAACTCTACATTTTCACCTGATGAAATGCTGACATTCAGTAATCTAACTAATTGTCTGTGCAGAGATAACGGGGATTTTAAATGGGCTGTTGAAGCTGGCATCAAAGCAATTAAAAAGCTTGTAGAGATGGATAAAACAACTTCACCTTCACATGATGAAATTGCTGGTGACGTAGGGCAACCGGCTGAAAATCACGCTGAGCGTGCAAATGAAACTTTCAAGGATACTGTTTCTTCTATTGATTCTCTACAATTGGAGGAAGACGAAGAGGATTCAGACACATCGGAAGTTGTTGCTAACGACGTGGCCTTAGATGATTTGAAAGGCAAGAGGTGGAATGATGAAAATTCTGGAGAGCTGTTTGGAGTTTTCGATGATAATGAATCTGAAGAGGAAGCATATGATATGTTCCAGGAAACAAGTTCAGCGGTTCAGCTATTGTCTGCAGATATTCCTTCTGAAACAGGCAGTATCCACGAGGAGATTCAGTGTCCTGCTAATAAGATGGAACCCAACGCAGAGTCGGAGTCACTTCGGTAGATGACTTGCAGCATTTCGGTCGGTAGAAGGCCATGGAACTCTCTATTAAACGTAGTTTTTTTGGAAGAAAGTTTCATGCATTATGTAAAAGGGTTAAAGAAGCTCATCTTCAAAGAACTTGATCATTTCTGTTTAAGCATAAGAAATTAAAATTTAATTATATCTATCAAAGGAAGGGTCTCCAATGTGGGGGAAGTTAAACACCTGATTACTTATTTCATAAGTTCATGAAGTCAGTCATTGATTGGAAAATCCAATCAAACTATCTTTTCCTCACGTAGTTACTTTGTATAAATGTATGGATGGTATTTAGAGTTAGTATTATAAAATTAAATAATATTTAGGGTTTTTTTGATAATTAACCTTATTTCATATAAATAACTACCGTATAAAAAGAAATTGAGAAAGCAAAATTGTTAAATTTTGCTAACTTAATATTACAGCCATATTATAAAGAATAATTGAAAAAGCAAACTAGAATAAATTATTATATTCATTGAAATATCTAATTAACTATCATGCTAAATTGATTAATATATTATTAGTACTAATAACATATAATAAACTAATATATTATTAATTATCAATTATAAATAAATTAAATAATATTGAACATCTTTGTTTATCTTTCTAATATAAGTGATGTGATATAAATAATTAATAAAATAATAAAATATATTAATTAATAATTAAAAATAATTATCTTATTTTTAATCCTATTACATTATAAATAAAAATTGAATAATACTTAATTTACTACCATAATAAAAGATAAATAATAAATATGATAATTTTAAATTTATAATAAAATAAAATTGATATGTACCACTTGTAGTTAGCTTTTCCAATCACCTCTGTTTGTCTTGGTAATTCATGCTAAGGTCATTCTTGGATTTTAATATCCTTAAATCCAGGATTTGTTCATATCAAATCATCAAGAATTAAATAAAAGCGGAAGTATACCTGAATCTATTATGAAATTTATTCTGGAGTCTTGCAGTTTGTCTTCCAAATTAGAACATAGCCTTTTTAGAGTTTTCGTTAACTCTCTATTTTCTCTTTGATAATGAGATGTCAGAAGGAATTGTGTGTACGTTTTCATTTGGGGACCATAACCACTTTTATTATGGTGAAACCACCCTAATCTAATTTCTAGTTTGGCCTATCATAAAACTAAAAATTATAAACCCAGTCTCTACATATATAAAGCCCACACTTAAAGTGGATGCATAAAGCCCAAAATACCATAACCATATTAGACCACTTTAATTAATTGAGCTCAACTTTATATGATAGCCTTTATACACAATTGTACACATATAAGCCTATATGTTTGATTAAAAATTCTTACAATCTCCCACTTAGGCTATATATGTTACCTTAAAATTGTGTGCTAACCTTATAAGTACTCAGAATTTTGTTATCATTACTGTATGCATCCTTAGACAATCTGGTCCATCAATTATACCAACATAGGATGAAAGTGACTTTCACTATATTTAACGTAACTAGACCCATCAATGGTCACATATGTTGATATAACTAAATGACATGGATCAAGCATGGAAATTATAAGCGGTGTGATCTTAGCATGCTTATCTCCAACTTGTCCAACCTTATGTTTTAGTGAGATCAATCTTAAATAAGTTTAAAGACAAAATAAACCAAATATCTTAAAGCAGAAAATAACCTCGAACAAGTTAACCTAAAAACTATATCCAAAATGATAGTGAAAGTTGTCTAATCTAAAACCCGTCTCCAATACAAACTCCCACTGAAACTATATATCTTGAAAAGATGCAACACCTATATGAGCAGTGTGCTTATGAAAGATCTTGCGTGGCACTTCTTTAGTAAGTGGATCCGCAATCATAAAGTTTGATCCAATATGTTGTATAGATAATTGACTGCTCTGAGCTCTCTCTTTAACAATTGGGAACTTGATGTCGATGTGCTTCAACTTTGTTGAGCTCTTATTGTTGGCCCCTAAATTTTTTCGTTGAATTAAGCATGATATTTTATGGAATAAGCATGGAATTTGAATTTTTTCCTTAGAATGAATGGAGTTGTTAAGCATGATTTAAATAAATTATGAGGTCATGATAGAATTATTATTGGAGTTTAATTGTTTATTTAAATGTTTGTAGGATTTTATTAAACTAGTTAGTGAAATCAATGCATTAAGATGAATTGAGGGCATTTTTGGCATGTTACTTAAGTTTATAAAACAAGAAGCATTAAATGAAGAGTAAAGTGGACTTTTAGCACTCAATAAGGGTAAAATGGGAAGAGGAAAATGTTGTCTTGTGAATTAGAAGACCAAAAATGTGAATTGAAGGGAGAGAAGAGTGAAAAATGTGAAAAAGAGGAAGAAAGGAGAGAGAGTCGTCCATGAGAGAAAAGAGACAGAAGCAAGCTAGGGTTTCATCTTTTCTTAACTTTTAAGAGTGATTTTGAGGGTGTTCAAGAAGAGAGAAAGAAAGAGGAAGAGAAGAGCTTCCATTTGAGCCAAAAATCTCTTTTGTTTGGTAAAGATTCAAGGTAAGCCCATTTTTAATCTTTTGGATTTTTGGAAGGGTTTTGGTTCATGAAGTTTAGGAAATGCATGGGTTTAAGTATTCTAGAATCAATTTTAATGAATATGCTTGTTGGGTTCTCAATTTGGATTCTTATTGAATTGGAATTTTGCCAATGTTGAAGGAAGTCAAGTAAGGCAAGAGGAGCAAGAGGAGGGGCATTTTTAAGCAAGTTTATAAGCAAGGAATTAAGGGAGGTTACTTGTTTATACTTGAGTTAATAAGCCATGAGAATTTTTCCTAATCAATAGATTTGAATGATTTTCAATTGTTTTATAAATATTGCATTTATTAATTCTTGAATGATTTAAGTGCTTGCTATATGCTTGGTACATGAATCTCGATGATGATTTATGAAATGATGATGGAAATTGTATTTGAAAAATATTGTGTTTATGAAAACCATGATTTCGAAATGTGCAAGATGTTATAAATATGAAATTCATGTTTGTGTAGGTTTGAGGTGGCCCATTCTGTTATGTCACGTGCACGTTAACTCTGTTAAAGGTTTCTCCTGCTTGCCCGCTAGTAGCATGGAGCTCCGTCATGAACTCCCATATGTTTATGACTACGCAAAACCACCATGTGGGATTGTGTTAGTTCGTTCTGTTCACGACTATACAGGACCATTTCATGGGAATGTGTTAGCTGGTTCTGTTTATGGACCTCCCAAACCATTATGATTGCTTATGTTGTGTATGAATTTGTTGACAAGTTTGAGACTTTAAAAAATTCATGTCTTTTGTTGTTTATGATGTGTTTGACAAGTTTGAGAATTTGGAAAATACACGTGTTATGGTTGCAAAGCATTTTTCTGCAGAAATGGATATTTTAAATGGTTTTGCTTGTTTCTCCGCTATAAACTTGTTACCCACGAACTTGTAAGCTCACCCCCTTCATCCCCATCCCCAGGTGAAGAGCAAGAGATCGAGTAAGAGAGGGAGTCAAGGCATCACTCGAAGATTTCGTATTTTTGTATTTAAGTTAGTATAGGAAAAACTCAAGGCTTTAGCAGCATTTCAAGTATTACTTACATGTGTATTTTTGTATTTTGGATTATGAGATAAATGATGTATTTGGGTCTTGAAATGCCTATTAAAGCTTTGTAAAACTCTTTTCTTTTGATGTTAATAAAATATATGTATGTGTTGCTTATAAATTTCCAACTTTTTGCATTACATTTTCAAGCATTCATAGGGGTAGAAATCTATGTTTTGACTTTAGGGGAAAAATTGTATTGATATAGGCTGATTTGGACAAAGTTGTCTTCTTGGAAGTTGTAGTTCATTCTTTTAGCTTTCCAACGGTATGAAGTTTGTAAATTTTAGAGATTGAACTTGAAAGATATGATTGTTACAAGTTAGTGACGCTGTATAGGATGTATGCAGGACACTTTATAGCTTTTATAGTTTGATCTAATAGAATAAGAGTAATATGGTGTCTTGAAATGGGAAGAAGTAGTGTCATAAGTACTATGGTGTCTTGAAATGGGAAGAAGTAGTGTGATAAGTTAGAGATGAAATGAAGATGATAAATGGGGTTGAACATGTGCAGAAATTTATGATGAATGTGTATAAGTTGAATGATTGTGTTTTTGGGATGATGACCAAACATAGATGATGAATTGATTGTAAATGATATTGAGTTGAGATGGAAGTGATAATAAAGGAAAATGAGTTAGGAATGATAGATATGCATAAGATGGGTCATAGGTAACTTGACGAGTTAGAAATATGGAATTTAACCCGTAAACATCCGCTAGGCGGACCTTCTCGGGTATTTTAGTGTCCCAGCTCAGTTCATGATCGTTTAAAGGGATGTATGTCCACTAAGTGGACCTTTTTGGGACAGTTTTAAAAATTCTCGAAACAGAGCTTGAATGACCTTAATCTGACATCCATGGTGAAAGTTATGCATATTGTCCCAAATCTTGTACATTTATAAATTGTGGACTTATCGATGCATCCCTATGATACATTTAGGCTTGAATGAAGATTGAAATGTACTTAGTTGAATATGAAAATAAGGGATAAAAATGAGTGATTTGCTTAGGGTGATGGTTGAAGATATAAATATAAGAATGGATTGTCGTATTTTGTCACTATAGTTCTTTTGATCTTGGAAAGAGTGTATATACATATCAATTAATGAATTAGTATTACTTTTCAGAAAAAAAACTCCTTCCTTTGTTTGTCCTTTTGAGAGCAAGTTATTGAAGAACTTTTGTAGTTAAGCTTTGGTCCTTGTTTTTTGTGTTTCTCTTTGTGGAGCACTTGTTCTCTTGATTTAGTTGTGGATCATTTTCTCATGTTGGATTAGACATTAATAATCTTCCTTTGGTTTTCCTTTAGTTTCTTAAACTTGTGTTACCATAGATGTTATTTGGAACTTTTTGTATTTTCTTTTTAATTAATTTTATTATTTATTTATCAAAAAATAATGTTCATTATGATAATAGGTAAGAAAGCTGGAACCATCTATTTTGTATTATAATTTTTCCTTCTTTCCAGCAATAATGATTTCCTTAATATTCATGTTTTAGAAATTGTATAAGTTTGTAAAGAAAATTAGTTCAAGAGGTTTACGTAAGAATTTCTTTGTTAAAAAAGAGATTGCATTTGAAAGAAAGTATAAATAAAACGTTACATCGTATTAATTTAAGTTTAATGTAACCTTTCCTACAAGTTCTATAACATTAATATTTTCTTCAAGTATATATATTAATGTTATATATATATATATATATATCTTACAAATTCTATAACATTAATATTTTTATTAATTTAAGTTTAATTTGACCTTTCCTACAAATTCCATAACATTAATATTTTCATCATGTTAATATATTCATATTAGTGATAAAATAATTAGTTTGCATTTAAACAAAGTTATATTAGGAGTTATATATTTAGTTGCCAATATATCTATTATATTAGGAGTTATATATTTAGTTGCATTTAGGCTGTAATGGAACCTTGATCAAACTATGATCTTTATGACTAATGTAGAAAAATTACGAATTGTTAAAATTATTTTCCTCTCATTTCAATATGTGGGTTACAATTAAGTCATGAAATTATAAATGAATTCAAAATTTTAAAATTTAAAGGAAATGCCAAGTCAAAGTCAATATTTAATTGGATACAATAAAGAAATAACTTATTTAAAAATATGTCAAAGCAATGGTATATTATTTCAAGACATTAATTAAAAGTACTTGCAAAATTAGTCAATAACTTTAAAGAGGATTTATAACCTTAAAGTTTGAAATGATACTTAATTATTAATCAAATTAATTTTGTTGCGCCAGTTTAAATAGCAATTCATCAAACCAAATATAATTTCAAATAAACCAAAGATATACATTGTTCAAATATTTTGTTTTTTTCTAAAATATTTAAAGAAACCAACACTACTTTTTGTTTCAAATCACCGATTTATTTAAAATATACAACCACATAGATTTTATTTTCGCAGTTTACTCCCAATATATCAACCAGTCATTCTATATACATGATAATTCATAATTTATGCTCACTTAGTTACTAACTAATTACTATGATATGCTTATGACTTGCTTTACAAACTCATAATGATACTAGCATTTAGAGATGGCAAAAGAAGGTAGGTTTAGATTGAAATAAATGAATAAATTTTAATTTAACGATATTTAAATCGTATTAAATTCAACATTATCTTAATCTAGATTTAAATAAAAAATCAAAACTCCAATAAATTTGATTTTTTATTCAATTTAAAATTTAATTGAACTTTAAGATAAACTCGAGTACATTTAAGATTTGTGGGCCGGCGGATCATGCCGCCTTCCGCTAACATTTATACACTTGGTGGCTAATTTAATGTAGCAAAATGCTTAATAACAATACAGAAGTGGGAATATACAAGGGATGAACATTAGCAAAAAAAAAAAAAGAAGTAGTTTTATATGAGTGCAACCACATGTAGCTTCGATCTCTAAAGACTACGTTAACTTCGTTTGGAGGTTTTACGTTTCTTTTTTTTTTCATTTATACACACCAACTGGTAAAAGGCCCAGATAATTATTTCAGAATAATAAAAATTTTAGAATGCATATACATCAATGTAATTAAGAGAAATTAAAGGATTGTATTACCTAAATAACATTAAAATTATTAGGATTGTAAGAATTCTTTTACTTCCTAATGCCATAAAGTTAAAAAGAAATTAATGATTAAAATCTAAAATAAATTTAACTTGGATATAGTTTAAATTAAATTTGATAATTTTACTAATATATTTAATGTTATAAATACTTTTTATGATATTAACATTTAAAGTTTATTTTAGTTATTATAAATAAAATGAACCCATAATAAAAAAATACATGCATTAATTACATGCTACCCCTTTACCTTAATTTGCTCTCCCCTCTTTCTAGCTGAATTTACCAAACTGCCCTTCCTTTTTCATTTTTGAAAACTCACCTCCCCTTTTATGCCACCTACCCTCGCACACCTCTTCTGTCCTTCTGATGAATATACTATGGTGAAGGCTTTGGCCTCGAGGGAAGGCCTTCTACAAGCCCCCAAGTAGTTATGGAAGAAGGAGAATCGTCCCTCTCAAAGGAGGATTTCCTAACACTTTACACGGAACTAATGGCGAAAAAGGGTGACAAATCTGTTGGAAATGCCATGAAAGAGGTCAAAAAGCCTAAAGAACTTCGCCCAACTGGAGCCTGGAAGAACAAAGTCCAAACTCTGCACAATAAAGGTAATTTAAAATACTATCATAATGTAGTGAAAGAAGGTGTTGTCTCCCCCTAGTTGAATTCCTAAGGATTGGAGCTAAAGTGTGGTCGACCGATTTGATTGGCTTTTTCTGGTTAAAGAGAACTCCATGCCTAGTTGTGAATGCTGAGGCGAAAGCTTCAAGGGCAAGAAAAAATCCTGAAAAAGTCATGCTCTGTGAAGATGAGACGATATTGTTTGAGTTCAATGATGAATCCAACCTTACGAAGATTGTGGAACAAGGGCCCTGGAAAATTGGTGACCAATCCTTTTTTTTTTTAATAGTGGCAACTTGGAATGGAGTTTGATAAAGGAGGGATTGAAGTTCTGCCAATGTGGGTACAGTTTCATAACCTTCTAATAGAGCTCTAGACTATAGAGGGACTTAGCTACTTGGCAACCTCATTAGAGAAACCTACATGTATGGACACACAAACTACCACGACGGAGCATATATGTTATGCAAAGTTGTGCATTGAAATCCAAAGAAATTCCCCTTACCTAATAGTCTATCAATTTTAAGCCTAAGAGAGATGGGTGAACTAGAAAAGCCAAGATTCATGTCCTTATCATTAGAAGCCATATGATTCTACTAAAAAATGGGTTCCCACTAGCGGAAAGTTCAATACAGGGTGGCATGAAGAACTTATGAATGCTGAGAGTAATGTGACTTCTAAGAACCAAGAAATAGCCGAGGAAGCCAGACACAAAAGGGATCCAAATAATGCTGGATTATCCACTTCAAGTTACATTGAAGCAATCTAGCTTAAAGTAGCACATATTAAAGTTCGAGAGGATCATACCTTATAAGTAACTGTACCCAACTTTTTACTAGTTGAATTAAAGTCAATTAGACTTGTAAAAGTTTCAGATGATATAGCAAAGCCACTAGTAAGTCTTGAATTTGTTCCTATTAGAATTGAAAACGATATAGAAGGCAATGTTGAGACCACCCAGTCTCTTACAATGAGACTTCTAGCATGGGGAGTACTAAGCTAATCTTAAGGACTACCTCAGAGGATAAATATATCCCTCTGGTCAATACTTTTACTTTAAAATATGAGGAATTTAAGATGATGTCTAACTCTTCCAGAAGAAGATTAGTTAGGTGAAAAGGGAAGCAGATTACCAAATAAAAAGGGAATCCACCTTAAAAAGCAGTTTTAATTTAGAACATGAGAGGGCTTAATGACCCTCTAAAGTAGTCTTTGGTGAGGGACAAGAAACTTATAAGTCTTCTTAAAAAAAAAATAAAGGACCCCCTTCACCTTGCAAGCTCAAAATTTATAGGCACTCATTGGGAGCTTATTTCCAATCATTGCTCACATTTCAATGGCCAAATATTTTTCCTATATAATGCTAATCTGGTTAGTGTGACAGACGTTCAAGTTACTGATCAATTTTTGCATTTACAATGTTAGCTAAGAGTTATGTCTATTGTCTTTGATATATCTATACTATATGCTTCAAACTTGGGGTTTAAAAGAGATAAGATATGGCTTGATTTGATTCATGTTCAAACTAGAATACATACCCCATTGCTTGTAGTGGGAGATTTTAACTTCTCACTATCTTCAGCTAAAATTGAAGGAGGAAGGAAATTTAACCTTGGCTTGGCCAAAGAACTCTCAAATTTCCTTAACAAGATGGATCTACTGGACTCGAGAGCTACTAGAAGATTGTTTACTTAGTCTATCAACCAGCAGGGTAATTTACTTATTAGGAAAAAGGTTGATCGGTCACTTGTGAATTTTGTTTGGTTGAATTAATTTCTTTATTCCTTTGCTCATTTTGGGGAGAATCTATTGTCCGATCGCTCATATAAGATGATAAAAAGATTAATGAAGACTAGAATAGAGAGTGCTCCATTTAGATTCTTCAATGCTCTCATTGATTTGGAAGATTTTAATGAAATAATCAGACAATGTTGGAGTTCACAGTTTAAGGTTCCAAGTAATTCCAACTGATGGTTAAACTATAATTAGTGAAGAAGGATATGGAGTCCCTCATGAAAAGTAAAAACATTAACCTCACAACTCTTAAAGAGTAGCTTGCTTAGCATAAAAAGGTTATTATGAATTTCCTCACATGTCTGTTTTAAGATCAACAGAAGTTCAAAAGCTCCATATATAGCAAAATGCCCTCAAATTTTAGAACTCAATCCTCCAACAGAAGGCTTGGATCAATTGGCTCAAGACTGGTAACACTAGTACAAAATTCTTCCACTCTTTATTGCTAGCCAATGAATTTTAATACTATCAATGCTTCAAGATCATTCGAGGAGCGATTAAACCAACCTAGAGAATCTTAAAGAAATTGGAAGAACCTAATTCATTGAACTGATGAGAAAAGCATAATCTTCCACTCCAAGCCCTAATATGTAAAGGCCATTCGAGTGTCCAATTAATCATGAAATCATGGAGCTAATGATATCCCCAATATTTAAACAAGATGTCAAAAGAGTTTTGCTGATTCTACACCCTTTTAATGCTTTAGAACCTAACGATTTCACTATATTATTCTTTCAAAAGTCTTAGGCCATTATGGGTAGACTATTTACTAAGACAGTCCAAGAGTTTTTTTGACTTCTCTTGGCTACTTCAACAAATCAATCATAACTTTATTTGTTTGGTTCCTAAGAAACATCATCCACTGAATATGAAAGAATTTTGGCCGATCTCTTGCTGCAATACTAATATATAAAGTGATATCAAATCTCCTAGTTGAAAGACTTAAGCTGGCAATATCATTTATTATAAGTACAGCACAAGGAACCTTTCTTCCTGATAGAAGCATTGGAGACAACATTATGTTATTGCAAGAATTACTGAAAGACTACAACTCTGGTAAAAAAGTTAACTTTCTTATCAAAATTGATTTTTTCAAAGCATTTGATATTATTAATGAAAGGTACTTAATTGATTATGAATTTATTCCTCAACATTTACTGATTATTGACATGGAATTGCTTAAGATACTCATTTTGACTCGTATGTAATTTTAGGCATAATTTGGAAGCAAAGAAGTCAAAGTAAGTTGAAAGCGTGATACTTGGGCCATTTTCTGAAGATTAATTTTCAATTGTCTTTAAGAAGCAAGAAGAAGAAAATTAAAAGACAAGAAGAAGAAAAAAACACAAAGAAGTAGAAAATATGCACTGTGCATGCCATGAAAGTAATGTGTATTTCATGCAAGCAAAATGGCAACAAATTGAGACCAAAACGACAAAAGAAAATGGAGAATATGTTAGGCAGCAGGTTGGAGCATAAAGGAAACAACAACGTAGGGACATAATAGTTGGGATTGCAAACAACAAAGTTCAAATGACTACTGGAAGGAGGACAAAATGACAATATAGCAAAGGAGAAAATAAAGTGCGGAACGTTTGCATTTTAGCATTTGTGCTTAATGCAAATGCTATTGTTCATGCTAAAAGGAGGAGTGTAGGTTTTTAAAGAAGGGGCGTGAATAGTAGCTTGTACTAGAAATTAAATTGTCACATCACAAAAGAGTAGCTTGCGAGACGAGGAGCGTAAAGAGGAGGTGCAATAGGGAAGATTAGATAGGGGGTCTTCGATAGGCATTATTAATAGGGGTTGAAGCATTTTTTCGGGAGAGACTCATGGAGGGCTGGACATTCCGATGTCAGTTTGGAGGTGACATCGACATCGATGACTCGGGTTAAGTGTATTTCATATTTTTGTTGTTTCCTTCTTTCCTATTGAATTGATTGTGTTATCCGAGGCATATGGGTTTGGATTGTGTATGGATAATCAAATTTTCGTTATTGTTTGGTTATTTGTGTATGAACCCATTGGGTATTATGAAAAGATGATTTTAATGAGTTCATTGAATCGTTTATTTGCAAACCCATTGCTAGAATTTCGATATAGTCTGTAATCGTTATATTGAAATTCATATGTAGTGACTAATAATAAAAACAACAATCACATACGATGCGTCATTTAGCCTAGGTTATGTTATCCCTAATGATTATATGTGATTGTTGTCTTGATTAATCAGTTTTCCTAATTCATAATGATACTACCTAATTAAATCTAAAGATTGTATCTTAGGTTATTTGGTGGTTAATTAGGTTTAATTAACGATCATATCTTTAATTAAACACTACCTAAGGGAAAACTTGAGTTACTTATTCACCCACGATTAATAGTTTCTAGGAGAGGTTTAAGAACAACAAATCAATGAAATATATTTAATTACGGTGTAGGCCAAGATCAAACTAAAGAATCGGGTCCCTACCGAATTCCTCATTTTATCATTTTCGCATGTTTTCTTTAATTTGTTTTTATTAGTTTAGTTTTATTTTATTTTTCTTATTCTTAAAAATCCAAAACCCTCTAAACCTAAACACCAATTAATTTCATTCCAACAACTTTACACACACTTTCTGTGGAATGGACCTAGACTCACCACTGCTATAGTGGCAGTCTAGTTTTTATTTTGACTAGCATTACGACGTGTGATCAACTAGGAGTTTCATTCAATTTTGCCTTGATGCTTTGAATCTTCCTAAAAAATTTGTTAATTGGATAATGGCTTGTAGCCAAACTCCTTTGAGTGTGCTTATAAATGGTGGCACTACTAAACCATTTTATACTTATTATAGAGGGTTTATCAAGGCTGCTACATAACATAATCTCATGCAACTAAAGATTCCAATTTCACTATCAATATAGCCACTTAAATCTCGCTCATTTAATGTATGTCAATAATTTGATACTGATGTGTGGTTTTGATGTTCATTCAATTACCATAATGATGAATGTCCTCAAGATATTTGCTTAATGTTTAGGGCTACATTTTAATTATGAGAAGAGCTATCTTTTTCTATTAGTTGATTTGGGGAATTTAGCAGAGATTAGAAGAATTACTGGTCTTCAGGTTTAGTTTGCCCCCTTTTTGCTATCTGGGAATACCTATCATTGCATCTAAGCCTAATTACAATGATTATTTTCCTATCATTGAAAGAATCAAATATAAAGTTGATGCATGGCAAAACAAAATCCTCTTATATGCTGTTAGACTCACACTCGTCATATATGCGCCTAACAACTTGTACTTACATTGGACAACCCACATTGCTTTGCCAAAGCAAACTATCAAGGAGATTGGCAGAACCCAAAGCCTTCTTATGGAAAGAAAAAAAAGAAGATCACTTCAAGAGTGTCCAGATAAAATGGAGTAAAGTGACTACTCCAAAGAAGCATGGAGGGCTTGGTATTATTTCCATCACAATAGTGCAGAAGGTTCTTATGTATAAAAGGCTTTGGCGACTCCATACAGATCAACAAGCATTATGGATCAAATGGATGCTTGAATATGACTTTAAAAATGCAAATTTCTCATGTTGATTATACAAGAGATGGCTTATGGATTCTTAAGTAGATGATAAAGAAGAGTGTTAAACATCTTACTGGGAATGGAGAAGCAAAGTGGCTATGGTATGATAACTGACTTGAGGTTAGTCCTCTTATGCTCAATCCTGAATTCCTTCACTTAAAGAATCGATTCCCTCTTCATCGTAAAGTATCTTCAATGATCTGCAATGGTGATTAGGTGGGTAATTTAATAGGATTTAACTCCTGAGTTGTCCATCTACCCCAATTAAACAATGCAAGATCCCCAGATACTATCATTTGGTCTCTCAATCTAAATGGTGTATACACTAACAAGTCCTGCCATCAATTATTCTCTCCTACCTCCATTCAAGTCCCATGATGTACTCTATTATAGAGCAATATTGTGATCTGTAAAGCCTCTTTCGTCACCTTGCTTGTAATCAAGAATAGACTCAAGCCCAAAAGCCAATGACATGGAAATGAAAATGATACTTGTATTATATATGAAATGGTAGTGGAAGATAGAGATCATCTTTTTTTTTTTCTTTACAGATACTCTAAGGCAATTTGGAGTAGGATTTTACATATGCTACTAGAGACTAGCATCAGCTATAAGTGGGAGACAACTTTGGAATGGATTATTCAAAAATCCAAAATTGGGACAACCAAAGCAATTCTCATCACGACAGCTTTTACAACCACTGTTTACACCTTCTAAAAGGAGAGAAATAGCAGAAGATTTACAAAGGTGAGAGTAGGAAAATAATAACTTGTAGATCGACTTATTAACTAGATATGAGCTTCCATATATGCTAAAAGCATACAACATACTCTTTTAACTGAAATGAAGAGGACATGGGCACTATAGCTTAGGTGCATTGTACCTATGTTTATTTGTATATAATGTTTTAACCCTCCCAAGATTTTGGCTTTTTGTAAATTAAGGCTATCAACCTTGAACTCATTGTAATATAGATATATAGCTTTCTCTATTATTAATACAAATTCAAATAAAAAAAAACTATGAGAACATAAAATTTACATGGATACTAAAATATTAATGAATCACTTACTATTGATTTTGGATCTCATTAGCCTTTCATGAAATGTTCAAGAGTCTTATATTTCATTTTTAATAAGGAGATAATTTTTAAGACAAATAGTGCACTCTTTAGTTAATATACCTTTTCTAGTCAGAAAAAAGGGATAAAAGGACTTCCACATGTTATATAGAATAATAAGTTACCCTTCCAATTCTTTTGTAAGATCTGAATCTACAAGGTAATGTTGATTTTAATTTTAATTTTAATTTTTAGTTTTCTGTTTTTGTTTCTAAATTTAGTAAAATAATTATTTGAATTTTTAGATTATGTTTTTAGTTTTGGCTTCTTTTGGTTTTCAAAAATTATGAAAATTATAAAAATGGTTTTTATTTTTTATTTATATTTTTAAAATTGATTTACTATCAACTATATATATATATTATTTAATATATTAATTTTTAATAAGAATTATAAATAATTTAATTTAATATTTATTTTTAATTAACTAAAGTTAATTATTAATAAAATTATGAATAATTTATTTTTACTTAATATAAATTAAATTTAATAATTATTAATAAATTTAAAATATCTTCAAAATAGATAAATTTCAAATAAAATTTGATTTAATAATTAAAATATATTTAAAATAAATATTACTTTATAAATGAAAGGTTAATTTTGAATTATTTATTTTAACAAAATAAAATAATTTTATTAACAATTTGTTAATAAATATTAAATAAGAGATTGAAATAAATTTGTTAATTAAAAATAATTTATCTTTAAGTTTTATCTAATATATAATTATTATTAGTGATAAAAATATGACAATATTGATATTAACAATCAATCATGTTTTTTCATCTTAAAAAATAGAAACTGAAAACAAAAAACGAAAATTAAAAACTGAATATTATAACAGAAAAGCAAACGATCTTACTTTTAAAGTTAGTATAAGGTTCTTGAAAGTTACTAATTAGACTCTATATGATTGTATAGTTTATTTAAGATGTTATTAATGGCCTCAACAGAAGTTTTTAAAAAAAACAAGAATATAAAGACAATTATATATGAGATTCCTTGTGTAGTTTACTTTATCGAAATTTTCAAATAAAGAGGGTTTGTTGTCATTTATGCCACAATTCAGTTTTTGGTGGTATTGTTCTTACGTTTGAAACTCACATATTCTATTTTTGTCGTGAGTGAAAATTTCTCAAAGATTGTCAAGGAAATGATTGCTTCCAATGAAATATACGATGGACACACCAGTAACGGAATACGGAGTTGGCAACAGCAGCTCTCAAAGAATTAACCAAATAAAACTCTCCTCAGTCTCTATATATACCGACCCTCGAGTTCTTGGTTAATACCCGCCTGAACCTATGTGCTTAAGATGTTTATCTCAAAACTTATCATTAATATTCGGCCAAATACATTTGGGGCCCCTGTACTATGTGTGTTTCTCACATAAGGCCCCTCGTTGTACTACATGCAATATTAAGCTCCTGTATAATGGACGTGCACAACACGCGGCCCTTATTTAACGATCCAAACGGCGCGTGTTTAACAGACTAACGGGAGGAGCGTGAAGACAACATGATCTAGGCCA
>JAOSBN010000009.1:13270742-13297527 GCA_027563595.1 Erythroxylum suave
ACTTGTCGACGAGGTGCACTTGCCTCTAGTTGGTCTAGATCGAAGGTAATTTATATTGTTTTGTTTAGACCGCAACACCTCTTATTTTCCAGACCTCTTACGCACTCTTGTCCACTCCCTATTGTTTTTGTTTTCTTTCTCTAGATCACGCCACTCTCTTCTATTTTTCAGACCACGCAAGTCACTCCTCTTCTTTTACACACAAACTTCATTTTTTCCAGACCACTCACGCTACTCTCCTTCTCTCCTTGCGTTTTTGTTCTCTCCCCACATCACCACTCACGCTCCTCTCCTTCTATTATGCACATACCTTATTGTCTTAAACAACAACTCAGAGGCCCCCAGTAAAACCTCTCCTGCGTGTTTTTATCCCCCTTTCTAGCCTGCCCTCCATGCCTTTTATCTCCTTCTTTTCACGCTGCCCACACCTCCTTTAGCTGATGTAATGATCGTCTCTTTATTTCCCATATTGTTGTCTCCATTTTCCAGCCTACCCTTCATATGGTTCTGCATCTTTTTTTTCTTCTCACTGCTGTGCATCATGTGGTGTGGGCTATGCTCGTCCCCACTGCATGGGCTGTGTCATTTTCTGCATGTGGTGTAGTTTCTTCACTTCATAATATTTGCTGACTCTCCAATGCTTGCGTTTTGCTTGTTCACGTCATCGTTTTTGCTGGTGCATAGGCTGCGTTTTTCTTTCTTTTCCTTGCCAAAACGTTAACGTTTATTTGAGTGGCCAAATGTTAACGTTTTGGCTCTTGCTTGTTTTTTTTAATGGCTTTTCTTGTTTTAGGCTTTTAAAGGCCCCAAATTTAATATGTGCCTAGAATTAAAACAAATAGTTCTTAATTGGTGCAATTTAAACATTAATTGGACAAAAAGTTTAATAAATTATGTATCTAAAATCAACATAAAATTCCCATTTCACATGCGTCAGCTACCTTAAGAAACCCTAGAGAGAAATCATTAGGAGGAAAAGGGAGAGAAGAAGGAAGAGAGAAGTAGAGAAGAAGCTGACTCAACGTACTTCCCACATCAGGAGGTTTCCTGATATCGTTGCTTCTCATCATCCATTTAGATTGTATTTCCTGTTTATTTTCAGTTTTATTATTGTATAGAATTGAATTGAACAGTTGATGATAAGATCTAGAATGTTGAGGATGTTCTAAACTCACCTTCGGAATGTTCTAAACTCACCTTCGGAATTTTATTCATGAATTAATGGAAATCTTATTATTTATATGTTTGTTAGATCTGTTGTGGTTTAATTATGCAATTGCATAATTCGGTAATAAAATGAGATGGTAAATCAAATTAAAATGATTAAATTGGAATAATGAGAGCTAGGTAATTTAATAGAACAAGAATTGAATCAGATTAAGAAATTGTGTAAAGAGACATCTTGCATAGGTTTCCAATAGTTTATTAGAAAATTTCAGAACTAATTAGGATTTTGGATAGGTTGTAAACTAAGAGATTACCCCCATAATCTAATTAAGGATTATGATTTAAGGTTAATGGTTATAACTCAAGAGAGAGTAATCAATCATAGGATAGTCTAGAACCAACAATCCAATATTTAGTAATCAAACATAGGATATTTAGTATTTTCACGTTTGATTTTTAATTTGATTGATTGAATTAAATTCTCGTATTAGTTTCGTGCATCTTGAGTTTATGTTATTTATTTCTGGACTTAATTTTTAGCATTAAATTAACTCCCTCCTCATGGGATCGACACTTTTGGTACTATGCTAACAAACCATGTGCTTGCTGATTGTCTAGGGTTAATACTAAAACTTACACACAACTAACTGACGATCAAGTTTGTGGCGTCATTACTGAGGAGGCGATCAATTTAGTTTTTTAGTATAAGGTGTTTTAGTTAGTTTTTAGTTTAGTTCTTTCTTTCTATTTTTGAATTCGTGCTCTTGTATGAACATAAGAGTCATGAGAAGTTTGAGTCGTGCAGTTGAAACCTTAGAGCTAGATATCACTTGATTATAATGATCAATTAGGAAAGCTCAGCACGAAGAAGAAGAAGAAACCACAAAAGCAACAATGGCTAAAGAATTTCAACAAGATTTGGATTACAGAGTGAACAAAGGATGTCAACAAAGAACCTTTATAGATTTCATCAGACTAAGGTTCAATGTGGTCAACCAAGGAGTAGTTAGGCCACCCGTATAAGTAACCTCTTTCGAAATTAAACCAACCCTCCTAAACATGTTTCAATAGAATGTGCAATTCTATATACTAACGAATAAAGATCCTAATGCACATATAGTAAATTTTCTTAAATTTTGTGATACCTTTTGGTACCATCAGATGTCGGAGGATGTGGTAAGAATTAAGCTTTTCCCTTTTACCCTTAGAGATAGAGCAAAGGCCTGGTACCATTCTCTCAACCCAGTCAATGTCACCACTTGGGATTAACTAGTTCATGCTGTTTTAGACAAGTATTTTCCCCTTACTAAGACCATGAAGATGATCAAGGAGATTATCAACTTCTAGCAAAGTGACAGGGAATCAATCTATGAAGTGTGAGAAAGATACAAGGATTTGCTGTGAAAATGCCCACAGCATAACTTACCTAAGGAGTTCTTGTTGCAAACATTCTATAATGGAGTAACCCCACATACAAGAGGCATGATTGATGAAGCTTCAGGAGGATCACTGAAAAGGAAGACGGTAGATGAAGCAAAATAGTTGATAGAGGAGATGGCGAGTAATAGTTGCCTATGGAAGAATGAATGGAGTAGACAACCCACTACCTTCCGAGAACAAAAAGGAATTGTAGTTGTTGATAAAATGACAGAGATACAGATGAAAATTGACAACTTAAGTCGACAGCTCAACAGTATGAAGGCTTAATCCTCAACTTTGGTAAAAGTCGTACAACTAAAGTGTGAACTCTATGGACAGATAGACCATGATATGGTGGGTTGTTTTTGATGAAGGATAACTATCTAGAGCAAGTTAATCATATGAGATCTCAATATGGACGAAGAGGGGAAACTTCTTGTGGACGAAAAATACTGGAGGACAGTTCAGACTTCAAGGACAACAGGGTTTCCAACAAGATAAACCAAGCTCAATAGAGTCCAAGTTAGATAGATTTTAGATAAAGTTGGAGGCATGGAGGATAAGTATACGAGGCTTGAAAGCAAGTTCTAGCAAGTCACTAAGAATCACGCCTCTTCAATACACAATCTGGAGGTCTAAGTAGGCAACCCTTCCAAACAATACCGAATCTAACCTAAAGGAAAAAATCATGGCCATTTCTCAAACCCATGAAAAGAAACTCAAACATACGAAAGAAGATGGAGACAAAGGAGAAGGATAAACAAATATGGAATTCCTTGTAAGTAAGCCAATCAGAACCTTGACTTGAATTTCTGTACCCTATTCTAGCTCAGGGGAAGTCAATTTTAGGCGACGAGGAAATCTGAGGAGGTTGAATTAAACAATGTTGAGGACATAACAGAACCTCTATAAATGAGGCTCATATTAATGGAATCAATCAAGAAGAAGGTTATGGAGTGCATAGCGGAAGAAAACCTTAATATAGCATAGAAGAAAGAGGATCCAAGGGATATTCACATTCATTGCAGTATTAAAGGAGTTAAAATAGATAGGGCATTCACAGATTTGGGAGCAAGTATTAATATGATGCTCTGTACTTCTAGTCAAAAATTAGGGTTAGAAGAGTTAGAACCTACTACGATGCTAGTGAAGACAGTGGATAAAACAATTCATCGGTCAAAGGGTATTATTAAGGATGTGGAATGATATTTTTACCTTCTCCACAAACTTCTTCATATTGGATATTGGAGAAGATGTGGAAACCCATATAAGGGACAACCATTCTTAGCTACTACTCACTCAATAATTGACGTTGCCTAAGTGAACTAACTCTGAGGGTCGGAAAGCATCAAATAACCTTCACTGTATAGAAGAACAATGATAGCTCTCCCTTACTTCTAACTAATATTAAAGAAGCCGAACCTTGAGGACAATAAGAGGGTATTGAGCATCCTGGGAATGCATTTAGAAAGAAACAATTGTGGAGGAGAAAGCGAAGGAAGGTGAAGTAGAAGGAAGGTGGAACCCAGGGCATGGTAGCTCATGTGCAAATGTTAAGATCAATGACTACACTACCATTGCACTATTCATTTGAACTACTATAAGCACAAGAAGAGAATCAAACTACTGATGTTAAAAGAAGCGTTGCTTGGGAGGCAACTCATAGATTGTTAATTCCATTTATTTCCTTTAACTTTTAGATAGTTTGAATTCCGTAGTTAGGTTATTTCGTTTCCAAATAAGGACGGGAAGACTTAGGACTTCAACTTGAGTTAGATGATTGATGAAGTAAGTAAAAGAGAGGTAAAAGATCTATTAAGAGTTAAGAAGCCATCTCAGGAATGTAACAACCCACTACTATAGAGTATATACCTGAACATTCAGAGGACATTCAAGAACATATCCTATGACAATGGCATATTAGAAGCACTTTCACTTATTATGGCATCTTACTGAAAATAAGTAAATAAAATATCAACTCTCCCCATGTCATTTCATAAACATAACATTCACTGTATCATTACACTTCATTAAACAAATTTTTACATCTTCACAAGCATTTGAGAGTTTACTACTCTTTTTACAATAAGTTCTACATGAAATGAGAAACTACATCAACACAATCTATTTCTCCTCAGATGTTGGCTGATCAGACCTTTGAGCAATTTCTTAATTCTAAAATTGACAGAACTAGGCTTCTACTAGTTTGCTTTAAGAGCTAGGTCTTCCTCGTACCTGAAAATCAACATTGCAATTTTGATGAGTTTGCAAACTCAATGAGTGAACCGTCATTGATGTGCTCACTCATATTAGAGCACAAACATCTTTAATACAAACCAAATTCATAGCATACCTCATTTCAACAATACAGTATTAATTTCACACATTACATATAATCTTTTCAGAATAATTCAATCATCTATCTCAGTCAATCATATTATCAAATGTACACAACATTGCATATCATCATATCAACATAATTCAATAATTGTTCATAATCATTCATATAGTACATTTGAAAATATAATTGTAAAAGCATATGCACATGTGACTCCACTTTCATTTTTATTTTATGGTGACCAAGTGCCTATTTACTATCCCATTCCCTTGTGGATACCGAGCTCATTCACATTCTATCCCACACCCATTGTGGATACCGAGCTAATTTATCACTGAGCCTGTAGCTCTTCATCCGCATTTTTAAGCTTAAAGCTCTTTTTAGACTGGCCACTCCGTTCACAACTCCTTTATCTGATCATGCATAACAATGTAATGAAATGCATCGTTTCATAAATAAGCTTTATTCACTTGTATTCATTGTGCACAATCATTTTCATATATTTATCAGATATAAGTTCGAAATTCAACTTTTCATTGAGTATACACTTTCCATATTCACATTCAATCAAAATACACTCCCAATACAATCCCAAATATCAAACTCGTAGGACCAATCAGTGGTCGGAATTATCACAATCAGAGCAATAATAGTTTAATAACTGAAATAGAAATAGAAATAAATTAAACATTGTGAGAAGACATCTAGGTTAACTGACAGTATGCTCCAAATTAGTTATTGCCCGAATGATTCGGCAATGTCTGGATGATGGTGTTCGCCTTATGCGTCTAAAATCATACAATGCACACAAAATTCACATTACTAAGGTGATCAATCAAACACATATTCAATCATGCACATATACTGATTAATTGACTTTTTCCTAAGTATGTATCCTTATTCTCACTTCTTAACCAATCATATATCATAACTTGGATATAACCAATTTGTAATTAGGTTTATATCTTCAAGTAAGCTTAATTATTCTAAATTCATCAACCATTCACTCATTAACCCTTTTCCAGCATCATATGTATTCACACAATTCCCAATTCTCATTCATTCATTCCCAATGTATCTTCATCCCTTTAACACTCCTACATTCCAAACTTAGATACATTGTTATCAAACAATCTTTTCTTCAAGTTATAACATCATTTAACAATTTCAACTTATCAAACGTTTAAACGACTTATTCAACATCAGATTAGGTTCATTTTAAGCCTTAATCAAATCTATATGTACCATAGTGAAGTACCTTATCCTTAATTGGTTCAACAATTACACAAAACTAAAATTATCACTTTAGAACCTTACCCAAGATCATGGTAAACCTTCCCACAATCGTGACAGAAACTAGTGCAACTAGCCGCGGTTGTGGGATGAGTGCCATGATCATGCACTATCCATTTTTCCCCAATTCTCCATGAATTTCGCCCACTTAGAAACATCACTAACACTTCAATTTTTCCAAAATTCATGTTCATTTATGTAAACTCATTTCATGCTAATCTAACTACCATATTAATTACATAAATCTTACAAGACTCTACTCAATTGATTCATTATCATTCACTTAATCCCATCATACATGTTATCCTAACTTTTTCCAAATTCAAGGACACTATCTTAATATCTATCTTTAACATAAATTCACCTTCTTTATACTTCAAATCTCAATTTAAATCATCTATATAACAACCTATACCCTGCTATTTTTGTACACTAAGAACAAAGAAGAAAAACATCTAAGTTTATTCGACAGATTCCAGCACACTTCATCATCAACATTGTATATATTTCATTCCAATTCAATAATTATTATCATTCTATTAAACATTGCATAAAGTTAATATTTCTACTTACTTATTAAGCTTTCGATTTCAGCTCAAAACATCAAGGTAATCTATCCCTCCAAGCAAGCAAGATCAACACAATTCCAAAATGAAAATGAGTTGGTTTTTGGTAGCAAGACGAAAGAAATATTAAATTGGTTTTCTTGGTTGTTTTGTGAAGGATCAAAGTCTGGCTTTGATGTAGTAATTTTAGCTAAGGTTAAACCAAAATTTAGAGAAAAGATAGAAGCAATTTTGGTGGAGGAACAACAATGAAGACAGCAAAAACATTCTTTTCACCAATTTAGTTCAACTCGGCGCAAGGTGTCATCCTCTTTCAATGACATTTTTCATTTGGCATGTAAGCCATGTATCCACTCCTTAAGCTACCATATGTCTCCTAATTTCCAGTCCACTTGTCACTCTATAATTGATCTATTTGTTAATTAATTACTAGTCCATTTTTCACTCATTTATGAATGCTAAATGTCACTCAATTTATAGGCTTAGTCATAGTAATTTTTCATGTATCAATTTATCTTACCACTTGGCATTTTTCTAGTCCAAATGTACATATTAATTCATCACTCTCCCAATTAATAATACTTAATTCCAAATTACTAATTGGAATCTAATCAAACCAAAATTAATGACATAACAATTCATAATTCACATCATGTTCACTTTTAATCTTTCATACCCTGGAATATGTCAATTGAGTGTATATAAATACTATTTTTATAATGTGTACCAAATTTATGACTCATGTGTGTATGCTAATGATATGCTTGTGGATGAAATGCTCTAAATGTTATTACTCGTATCCGATGGTCTAAGGTTCTAGCTGTTATTACTCATATCCGATGGTCTAAAGTTCTAGCTCTTAGTATGTTTTGGAAACTGGATATTACAATTCTCCCCTTTAAGAAATTTCGTCCTTAAAATTCTTACCATATTAATTAAACAAATGGGGTACTAATTCCTCATATTCTCTTCAGTTTCCCATATATCTTCTTCTCTTGAATGATTCCTCCAGAGGACTTTAACCAATGGGATCACTCGGTTTCTTAATTGCTTATTTTGATATCCCACTATCTTTACCGGTTCCTCAACATAACTTAGATTACTTGCAACTTTAACTTTTTATACTAGTAACATATGAGTCAGATTAGACTGATATCTCTTGAGCATACTGACATGAAACACATTGTGAATTTGAGCCATTTCAGTTAGTAAGGCTAACTTATAAGCCAATGGTCCAACTCTTTTAATAATCTCATATAGGCCGATGTATTTAGGGCTTAACTTACCCTTTTTACCGAACCTCAATACTCCTTGCTAAGGTGATACTCTTATAAACACTTTATTTCCCACTTGATACTGCATATGTCTTTGGTGCTGATCCATATAACTCTTTTGTCTATCTTGAGTCATTTTAATTCTACTACGGATTAGTTTAACTTTATCAACAGTATCCTGAATTAGTTCTAGGCCTTCAACTATCCTTAGACCCTCTTTATCCCAATACAAAGGTGAACGACACTTTTTTCCATATAACGCCTCATATGATGCCCTACCAATACTGCTATGATAATGATTATTATATTTAAATTCAATCAGATATACATATTAATCTCATACTCCTTGCAATTCCAAAATACAAGCTCTAAGCATGCCCTTAACAGTCTTAATAGTCCTCTCACTCTGTTCGTCTATCTGAGGATGAAATGTTGTACTAAAGTTCAATCTCGTACCCAATACTGTTTGTAAACTATACCAAAATCTCAAGGTAAATCTGAGGTCTAAATTTGATACAAAAGATACTGGAACCCCATGTAATCTCACTGCTTCATTCACATACCTCTAAGCTAACTGATCCAGTGAGTTATTCTCTCTCACTGGTAAGAAATGACCCAACTTTGTCAATCAGTAAACAATAACCCATATGGCATCATGTTGCCTTAGAGTTCTTGGCAAACCCATAATAAAATCCACAATAATCCTCTCTCATTTCCGCTCTGGAATAGGTATTGATTGTAACTTCCCAATCGGGGCCTGATGTTCTGTCTTAATCTGTTGGCATGTCAAACATTTAGCAATATATTCCGCCATTTGTTTCTTCATCCTTGGCCACTAGGAATGTTGTTTCTGTGTACTGTATATCTTAATGGTACCAAGATGCACATCATAAGCTGCTATATGAGCTTCATCTATAATCTCTTTCCTCAAATCATCTACATCAGGTACATACACTCTCTACTTCAATCACAATATCTCATTTCTCAATTTAAACTCAGAATTTGAATTCCCTTACAACTTATCAATAAGCTTCACTAATTCTGGATCCTTACTTTGGACTTTTCTGAACCTTCCATACAACATTAGTCTAAGCTTCAATTTAGCCAATAATGCTTCATTCTGCCGTAAATTCAACTCAACATTCAATGCTCTCAATTGTAATAGATTTGGTAACCTTGATATCTAAACTTGTACTATACTGCTATCTGATTTCCTGCTTAATGCATCAGCTACTACATTAGCTTTACCTGGGTGATATTCAATTGTGCAATCATAGTCTTTCATCAATTCAATCCATCACCTTTGTCTCATAGTCAATTCTTTCTAACTCAGCAAATATCTCAAACTTTTATGATCTACGAATATCTGAAATGTCTCTCCATACAGATAATGTCTCCACATCTTCAAAACAAATACCACTGCAGCAAATTCTAAATCATGTACTGGGTAATTGAATTCATGACATGTTAACTGTCTCAATGCATATGCAATCACTCTGCCATACTACATCAGTATACACCTTAATCCCTAGTGTGAAGCATCACTATATACAGCATAACCTCCAGATCTAAATGAAATAGATAACATCGATGCTATAGTTAACCAATGCTTTAGTTCCTAAAAACTCTTTTGTCATTCATCATTCCATCTGAATGGTACATTTTTCCTTAGAAATTTTGTCACAGGGGCTGAGATCAATGAAAACCCCCTTAACAAATCTCCAGTAGTATCCAGCTAGACTAATGAAACTCCAGATCTTACACACATTTCTTGGAGCTTCCCATTTCATTACTATTTCTAGGTTTTTGGGTCTACCTATATGCCTTGTCCAAATATTATATGACGTAAGAATACCACTTGATCAAGCTAAAATTTGCATTTACTGAACTTAGCATCCAATTGCTTCTCTCTTATTATCTATAAGACCAACTTAAAATGCTCTTAACATTCCTATCTAAACTTCGAATACACCAAAATATCATCGATGAACACAATCATAAAATGATCTAAATAGGGTTGAAATACCTTATTCATCAAAGCCATAAAAGTTGCTGAGGCATTGTCAACCCAAAAGACATCACCAAAAACTCAAAGTGTCGATATCTGGTCCTGAATGTATCTTAGTTACATTAGCTTCGGCTATCTTTAACTGATAGTACCCTGATCCCAAATCTAATTTTGTAAACACCTGAGTAACTGATCAAGTAAATCATCTATCCTCGATAGAGGATACTTTTTCTTCACTATCACCCGATTCAACTGTCTATAATCAATACACAATCTCAGAGTCTCATCCTTCTTCTTCACAATCAAAATTAGATCTCTCCAAGGTGATACACTGGGCCTAATAAAACCTTGTTCAACAACTCCTGTAACTAAGTCTTAAGTTCCTTAAGTTCCAAAGGTATCATCCTATACGGAGGAACAGATATAGGAGTAGTAATTGGAATAAGGTCAATAGTAAACTCTATCTCCTTATCAAGGGGTAAACCCAGTAATTCAGTGGGAAACACATTTAGAAAATTCCTAACAATAGGAATATCCTGAATGGTCTAATTCATTCTAGGTACTAATCACATAGGATAAGTAAGCCTCACATCCACCTCAAATCAATCTTAAAGCACTCATTAAAGAAATCAATCTGGCTGGAACTGTTTGACTAACTCCTCAAAATATTACTCACGACTGATTAGGGGATTCAAGAATGGCTTCCTTAATATAGAAGTTCATCATAGCCCTATAAGCAGTGAGTCAATCCATACCTAGGATGATGTTTATCTCACTTAACTGCAATACAATCAAATTAGCTTCTAACACTGCTTATTTAACTCAAATCATGCACCCTTTAAACACTTCTCAAATTACTATAGTACTACCTATCGGTGTAGTCACTTTTAAGCAACAATTCAAGATCTCTCTCTCACAATACAATTTAGATGTCAAATGTGGTGCGATAAATGAATGCGTAGATCCTAGATCTACCAATGCAAATGCTTCAAATTGAAAGACATTTAACACACCAGCAACAATATCTTGGGAGTTATGAGCCTCCTATTTGATGATGGTAAAAATTTTATCCTGAGACTGCGTTTGATTACTTTGCACCTTAGTCATGATACTAGGACTTGCTGAACTTGTTCTTCCTACACCTTTACCTCTCTCTCCTGTTCCACTGGCTCTGCTTTTTTGCTTATGATCTCAGTTGAGTCTCATTCATTCAAGTAATGCCATCTGATCAATCAATCAATTTAGTAAGTAACTTAAATCATAATCCAAATGATATTGAAGTTGTTTTCAATTATGCTCCTAACTTTGAATTTCAAAGGAATTTTCTATAGCGAGTTCTCAGTAATTTGAGCACCTTTGTAAAGAATCCATGACTAGTGTTAGGAGATTTTAATAACACTATATTCACATAAAAAGTTAAGGGAGCCATGTTATCCAAAAAAGATAGGAATGATGGCTTTAGAGGGTGTCTGAATATTATAGAACTTTCTAACCTGAGTTATGATAGGACTTTTTTTATGAGAAGCAACAAAAAAGAAGGCAAATGGTTAATCAGGGAAAAAAGAAGATAAAACTTTGCTTAACTATCTTTGATTGTCTAAATCTTCCTCTAGCTTAGCCCACTTCTACAATTTCCTTTATTTAGATCACTCTTTTATTGAGGTGATGTTAGGAACTAAACTAACGAAACTCAATGTTCCATTTAGATTCCGTAACTGTTTGGTGAACGCTAAGGGCTTTGAAGAAGCTATCCTTACAAATCTTAATTTATATGTTATTGGATTTGACTCCTACAAATTTGTGAAAAAACACTCAAGGCTATGAAGATTGAACTTAAGAAATTGCATGTTGACAAAATTAAGGATACTTGTTTTGCTATTTCTAAAGCCAAATAAGATTTGTCCATAGCTCAGTACTAAATGAATCTCTATCCTAATTATAAGAGGGTAAGAGACATTAAAAAGATAGCTTTGGTAGCTTATAATCAAGCTTTGAATAACTATGATTATCTTCTCAATTAAAGAGCCAAGGTCAATTGGTTAAAAAAGGGAGATAAGATACCAAATATATCTATATTGTTATCCCCTATAGAAGGAATAACAACAAAATATGCTCATAGTATAACATCTCTAAGGTCATTATTTATTAGCAATTTGAGTTGAAAAGACTAGAATTCAACCATTTTATAGTTGTCTTTAGCATTGCTAACTTTTCTTAGTCTTCTTTATCGGAAGCTTCATTCCTAATTCTCTTTCTGAGTAAGAAAAGCTTGCATTGTCAAAATATTTCAATCCTGTGGAGATTAAACAAGCATTTTTTTGACAAGAATCCTAATAAAGATCTAGGTCTTGATGTTTTAATGCTCACTTCTTCCAAAAAATTTAGCATTTAGTAGGCGACCTAGTTTGGCTTCCTAATTATTACCCCAAAGCTTTATTTATCACATGGATAATAATTAAACAAAAGGTTGTAAATGATGGATAAGATGAGGTCTCCCAGTTAACACATATAAATTTACAACCAGGCCTTTGAGAACCTTAATTGTCTTTTCTTAAATTTTAGCTTCTCTACTTCTTTTTGGTATGATGAGTTAGAGTTATGCAAGCTGGAAATCCTTATTTACGATTGGTTTCATTTTGTTGCTTGAAAGTGACAACAAATTTTAAATTGGTGATCATTTATTACACATAGGCTTACAGTGGGAAAGAAATTTAAGAGTGTTCTGAGATAAGCAATTTTCAATCCATGAATTAACTTGAAATACGCTACATTAAATCAAACATTTCATCCTGATATATAATGTCAAGCCTCACCCAAGTTTAGTTCTTGCTTCAAACTGGGTTTTAGAGCTTGGTAATCTTTATTCTTACACTTCTTATTCATGGTCTTTTACTAGTAGTTTAAATGGTTGACATGAAGTGCATTGCTTTTGATAATCTCTTATGTACTAGGTAGCTAAATTGGCCAGTTTTAGTTTTTTTTCAACAACAAATTGTTGTTGGATTTGTATATAATCTTTACACTAATATTATGTCTTAATAAATTCTTTTATTTTCTTAAAAACATAATTAACTGAAAAAACAAATTTTTTAATAATAGATATGTATAAATTGACCTAGATCTTTTTAATTAATACATAAAATCTAAAAATTGAAGATTTTATTCATGAATTGAGCCTAAGTTTTAAAAATTGATATACAGGATTCAACATTTGCATCTATTCGTTACCAGACTATGGAAGCTAATGCTAATCTAGAGCGTACTATGAGTCGACCTACATGGTCTCCCTTTCATTGTTTGTTCTGTTTTAAATTTCTGTATTGAATTACTACGAAATGTGACAGCGATTGATACAATTTCGGACATTAACAATCCGAGGAGTTTGATAAATGTGAGAACATAAGAAGTGCTCATTGTATTTGAATTGGACTGAAATAAGTGATTCTCAACATTATTATTGAATGTCGGACATCAATTCGCTGAATATATGTGAATGTGAATGTGAATGTGAATGTGAAAATTTGAGCACTAGTGATTGTTTGATAATATGTGCATGTAGTGCATTTCATTACATGAATGCATGAAAAATAAAGGTTGTTGTGACCAGAGTAGCCACCGAAAAGGAGCTTAAAGCTCATAAAGTAAAAAAGAGCTTAAAACTCAGAATGTGGTAAGAGCCTCTGACTCACTATGTAAAATGAGCCCTGTATCCCTAATGGATAAGGGATAGTTATTAATGAGCCGGTCTCCACAATGGATACGAGACAGTTATAGGTACTTAGTCACAACAATAATAATTGAAAGTGAGTCTCATGAGCATTACATATGCATTTGATATGTATGATTTGAATGATAGAAATAAATATTTTGAATGTTTTCTGAATGTGAAGTATGAATTAAGTGAATATGAAGTGTATATGATTGAACATGTCAATTAGTGAAATGATGTGAACTACGTGATTACATGAATTGTATATGTTATGTGATTGAGTAAGCCATTAAGGATGGTCCACTCACTAAGTTCACAAAACTCACCTCAATTTGCAACATATTTTTCAGGGTCAGAGGAGACCCCCAGTTAAATCAATTGGAGTCTAATTGCTGCTTTTGAACAAGAGATAGAGGTTAGGATCAGTTAGTGCCTACATACGTTTTTGTACTGTTTTGTCTTAAAGATTGTATTCCGCAAATATTGTACCATCATTTGTGAATAATTCTGATTGTAATGACTTTATGACTGAAAATGTTTTAACTTTGAAAAGGGCCTAAATGATTACTGAATTTTTGATGATATATAAATTGTTGATAATACTAATATTCAAAAGTGTTTATAAGAAAAGAAATTTTCAATCAGTTCTATTTGATTGTTCTAGTACAATGCTTTCGTAGGGTGTGCATCTGAATATCCTCAGGACGTATGGATACGTGCTCCATGGAAGTGGAGTGCTATAGAGATAGGATACCAAATATTTCTATATTGTTATCCCCTATAGAAGGAATAAAACAAAATATGCTAATTGTATAGCATCTCTAAGGGCATTATTTATGAGCAGTTTGAGTTTAAAAAACTAGAATTCAACCATTTTATAGTTTTCCTTAGCATTGCTAACTTTTCTTAGTCTTCTTTATCGGAAGCTTCATTCCTAATTCTCTTTCTCAGCAAGAAAAGCTTACACTGTCAAAATATTTCAATCCAGTGGAGATTAAGCAAGCATTTTTTGACATGAATCCTAATAAAGATCCAGGTCTTGATGTTTTAAACTCACTTCTTCCAGAAAACTTAACATTTAGTAGGAGCCCTAGTTTGGCTTCCTAATTATTGCCCCAAAGCTTTATTTATCATGTGCATAATAATTAAACAAAAGGTTGTAAATGATGGACAAGATGAGGGGTTTCCTGTAATGCCCCCTTACCGTAGGGTACACACTAGGACGCCCGGAGGTCAATCCAATACATATCCTACGATAAGGGTGAGCTACTATCGATCACCTCATAAACTTCACATGGCATCATATCATTATTCATTATAAAGCATCATATGGAAATCACAATATTTTAAAACCCAACATTTTCCTCATTTCATTTCACAACTCGAAAGTCTACATTGTATCTTTCAACACTTACTACATGTACATCATTAAACCTAATACAAAAGTACTACATGAAAGAGGAAAATACACATAGTCTATCTGATCTGCCCAAAAATCCCAGCTGACTAACCTTTGAGCCATGGCTTCTCTTGCCAAAATCACGTAGAGCCTCTTACTCGATAGAGTCGTCTCTCGGTTCTCAAAAGACAATGTTGCAATTTTGGTGAGTTTTGCGAACTCAATGAGGTAACCATCATCGATGGTTCACTTAATTCATACATCACATTATTTCACATAGCATATAATCACATTGGATTACATACACTTAATCAATCATGTCACATTGTACATTTAACACTTTATAATCATTCATATCATGCATCAGCAATGCACATGAGACTCACTTTCTTTCTTATTGTTGTGACCGAGTGCCTATCACAGACTTATACAAATATTGGCCCATAGAGCTCAATTAGACAGAATCACGAAGCATAGCTCTACGTGCCAAATCAGAAAAATCACGGAACAAAGTTCTACGTGGAAGCACTTTATAATGGCAACTCAAGTCACAACGCCTTTATCTGGCATGCATTTTATGAAATGCAACAATTTCTGAATATCTCATATATCACAATCTTATATGAATGCTCAGACAAATTTTCAAAGTCATCGGACCTAAGTCCGGCATTCAACTTTCGTTGAGAATCAAATGACAAATTCATATCAAATGCACATTAATTTCATCTCATTCACATACAAGTAGCACTTCAATATCTCAATCCAATATCACAGTCATTGGATCTCCATGTCTGGAATCAACATCCAAGCCACACTCATTCAATTATTTCAAACAGAATTTAAACAACCAAAAATTAAGTGAGACCGTCTAGGTTACTCACAAGTTACTCCTGAAGCTAATGCTTGGAAGTGCCGGTAACGTCTGGAAGTTGACATTCCAACTGTTCCTCTATAACAAAATAATACACACACATATTATAATCTGCACAATTATGCATGTTCATTAATGCACATATATGGAATGAATTTTGTACAATGCACGTTCATGACAATCTCGGGTATCCTTCCATCAAGGTTATCATAAACACAATCAAATATCGAAACTCACTTAACTAGCATTGTTCGTAGAGTTTATACCTCAACAACCCATTTGCATCCAATTCCATAACCTAATGAGCCATTTCAGATTTCTCTCCAAACTCTGACTTTCAAGTCTATTATTCACGTTAAATCAGAGAGTGCAATTGATATAATTTGGTCTTATAAGCAGAAAGTAGACGAATATTCAAAACACAGACGATGGCTAAAGGCAAACAGAATGAAATACAGACAATACACCAAAAGACAGACGAAGTATCTAAAGATAGACGGAATGAAACACAGACGAAAGCAAAAGACAGAAGAAAGCGAAAGACAAACGGAAGCAAAAGACAGACGATAGACAAAGGCATATAATAGACAAAGGCAGACGAAGCGAAACATAGACGATAGGTGGTCAACATAGACGAAGAAAAGTCAACCACAGACGATGCGTCTATGCAGACGATAGACGAATACAAAAGAACACAGACTATAGGTGGTCAACACAGATGATAGAAAAGTCAACCATAGATGATAAGGAATACAGATGTTAGGTGGTCAACACAGACGATAGAATAGTCAACCACAGATGATAAGAAATACAGACGCTAGGTGGTCAACACAGACGATAGAATAGTCAATCACAGACGATACGAAATACAGACGTTGGGTGGTCAACACAGACGATAGAATATTCAACTACAGACGATAAGAAATACAGACGCTGGGTGGTCAACACAGACAAAGGAAAGGTCAACCACAGACGATAAAACACAGACGCTAGGTGGTCAACATAGACGAAGGAAAGGTCAACCATAGATGATAAAACATAGACGATATGTGGTCAACTTAAGACGAAAAGAAGGTCAACCACAGACAATAAAACATAAACGATATGTGGTCAACTTAAGATGAAGAGAAGTCAACCACAGACGATAAAACATAGATGATACGTCTTTACAGATGAAACTTCTAAGCTCCAGGACATCTCTAAGTCTTCATCAACTCTCATATGAACACCTGAGTATTCATACATGCTCAGTGAAAAAACAGAGCATATCACCTTTTCATATCTAACTCTCTGCACTAATCTTATACATCATTTTATTTCTATTTCAACTCTAAGAACCATTTCACAACACCTGATCACTAATAATCCATTAAAACTCAAATAATACCATATTCTCAAATTTTCATCCCTTTACCACAGTGTTCAAGAATATAATTGTATGAAAATGATATGTTCATGCAGATGACAGTAACTCATCAAATTTATTTCATAAATCTCCAATTCTAAAGAATTTATTCACTACTTACTTATTGAAAAACTCCAAGATCTTCAACTATCCTTAAAGCCCCAATTTCATGCAAAATCACGTACTCCTTTGTGAACACTAACCAACTTCTGGTTTTTCTTAAGGCAGGCGAAACACTCAAGAGTATAGGAAATGCTGAGGGATATAAAGAATTAGAGTTAACTCTCAGAAGGAGTTTAATAGAAAACTCTGTGTATGGGAAGAAATTTGGAGACGATGATAACAGGGAAAGAACTTAGGATAAGTACCAACCCTTTTTTAACTCTCAAATTGCTTAACTTACTTCTGACACATAATAAAAGCAACTTTACACTTGTCTCTTTCATAAGGTCTAAGTTTTGACTTAGTGTCTTTTGAACTAACTCCCTCTAACTCTCATCTTTACAATCCAACTATCTCCAAATCTTCATTTGATTTCTTCTCTTCTTTTTCCTATTTTCCATAATACTCTATAAATTACAAAAATAAATCCTAAGTTCCCCAAAATTCATAACTCTCACAATTCTACTAACCAATAATATTTTCAATATAGAGACATTCATAATTCTCAAAAATTCACAATTTTCCAAGAATCACAATTCAATCCAATTATACCCGGAATTATTCATGAATGCATGTACACTTAATTTCATGTGCAGAAAAATGTCACTATTCGCGTGCATGTGTATACCATTTTATGCATGAGCATGAAAATGTTTTTCTAAAGTCTCATTATATTTACTATTTTAACCTCCCAAAGGTAACGGGATGTTACATTTCCTCCTCTCAGATAACATATGCAAATTTACAACTAGGCCTTTGCGAACCTTAATTATGTTTTCCTAAATTGAAGCTTCTCTACTTCTTTTTGGTATGATGAGTTGGAGTTATGCAAGCTGAAAGTCCTTATTTAAGATTGATTTCATTTTATTGCTTGAAAGTGACAACAAATTTTAAATTGGTGATCATTTATTGCACATATGCTTACAACGGGAAAGAAATTTAAGAGTGTTCTAAGATAAGCAGTTTTCAATCCATGAATTAACTTGAAACACGCTACATTAAATCAAACATTTGATCCTAATATATAATGTTAAGCCTCACCCAAGTTCAATTCTTGCTTCAAACTAGGTTGTTAGAACTTAGTAATCTTTAGTCTTACACTTCTTATTCATGGTCTTTTGCTAGTAGTTTAAATGGTTGACATGAAGTGCATTGCTTTTAATAATCTCTTATGTACTAGGTAGCTAAATTGGCCAGTTTTAGTTTTGTTTCAACAACAAATTGTTGTTGGACTTGTATATAATCTTTATGCCAATATTATGTCTTAATAAATTCTTTCATTTTCTTAAAAATGTGCTCAATTGAAACAACAAATTTTTTTTAATAATAGATATGTATAAATTGACCTAGATCTTTTAATTTAATAGATAAAATCTAAAAATTGAAGATTTTATTCATGAATTGAGTCTAAGTTTTAAAAATTAAATTAAATTAAACTAAAAATTAATTTTAAATTTATAAAAACTTTTTAAATTAGTTTGATTCAATATTTATAAATAATTTATAATAATTATTCAAATATTTATTTTAATGTTTTTAGCATTTATATAATATTGTAATATTTAGACTTTAGCATAACAATAAAATTTTATAATTCTTTTTCTAATCTATTTTTATAAATTTAATTAATATTTTACATATAATTTTGGAAAAGATTATTTTGATTTAAATTTTTTATATTATTTTATTTTAAAAATAATTTAGATTTTATATAATTACTAAAAAAAATTTAAAAATATGAGGTTAAATTTAAAATTTTTATAGTTGATGAGGTTTGAATTTGCAAATGAGCTTATTTTACGAGTAACACAGACTTCAACTCATCCCAACCAAACAGTGATTATGTGAACTTAAATTCTTGAAAGGACTGCCATTCAACAACAAGGCTTGTTGATTGAAGCCAAGTTCCATAGATTCAAACCTGTAAAACTGTTTAGAACTAACGTTTGTAAGTACACGAGGACACGTGAAGACATAGGTAAATTGCTGCATCGACTATTTGGAACTAACCGGCATTAAACTCTTCCTTGTCTGGCTTAGAAGTTGATTTATCAAAATTCCTCTCGGAGTCCACATCCACATTGTAAACAAAGAACCATGTAACAACCAAAAAGAAAAGGAAGTTGATGATGCTTAGGATAGCGTAGAAGGCATAATACTTGTCCAAATGTGATTGATTAAGATTGTCTGAAATCCACCCTCCATGACCATGTTTGTTTGTGATATCGGAAACAGTTCTGAGCAGGAAACTGCTGAGGAAATTCCCAATTCCCAGGCTACTAGTGAAGTATGAAGTTCCAAGGCTCTTCATTCCTTCTGGTGCTTGGTCGTAGAAAAACTCTATCTTCGCAACTTCTACGAAAGAATCTGCAATTCCCGTCAAAGCAAACTGAGGGAGAAGAATAAAAATGCTAAGAGGGACCGTACCACCCTTGGGGGTGTTGTGTTCTTTAGCTGCACTAAGCCTCTTCTTTTCGGTTAGGCAAGCAGTGATCATAACCATGATTTGGAAAACAATGCCAATCCCCATTCTTTGCAGCAGAGTTATCCCTCTTGGGTTTTTGGTGTAACGTCTAACAAATGGCACAAAGAAAAGATCATATAAGACAACGCTGATCATCATGAAGATAGTAACAAATACTGTGAGGCTCGCTGCAGGTATAGAGAAATGCGTTCCCATGCTCCGATCTAAGGTGGTGCCTTGTTTGATGAAGAGTGTGTGTACTTGAGCTAGCATGGTGCTTGGTATGCATGTTGCTACTAAAATTGGAAGCATTTTAACCATTTGCTTAGTTTCTTCGACTTGGGTCACTGGGCATAGAATCCATGGTGAGTCTGACCCAGTCTTCACCGCAGCTTTGTCAAAGAATCTGCAGACAAGGCATGAGGATTGGATACTCAGATAGTTATCAACCAAATTGTTTATGATGCTAAATATAATCTGTTCACTGTTAAGACATTAGCAAAGGATAAACACATCCACAAATGGTTTCTAGCTTTAGGACCTGAAGATAAAGTTAAGAATCAAACCTAAAAGAAGAGGTGTGATCAATCCTGAATTTTCCTGATCTTGATATGTCCTCCCAGCTAAGTTCATGCAGCTCTTTAGGATCATCGGGAACTTTAACTTTCCACTTTCTGAAAGTTGCCACAAGCACTTGAGATATCCTGGTGAATGGACTGCCTGCAGGCAACTTGTGTCTGTACAATGGTGTGCCCACCACAAACACTATTATCGAAATTGCTAATCCCAGTGTCGGAAGGGCATAACCAACAGACCAACCTACGTGATCTTGAATATACACCAAGATTGTGTTTGAGAATAACGTGCCAAAGAAAATGCTAAACATCCACCAATTAAAGAAGGATAGCTTTTGGAGCCTCTCCTTAGGTTCAAAATCATCAAATTGGTCCGCCCCTAGGGTGGATATGTTAGGCTTGGTTCCACCAGTACCGATTGCAACTATGTACAATGCAGTGAAGTATATGCCCTTCTTGAAAGATGAGACCTTTTTGCCACAATCTCTTAAATGATTATCGCAGGATGGTGGCCTCAGCACAGCCAGTGAAACAGACAGTGTTAAAAAGCACATACCCTGTTTGGTTGTCACAAGTCAGAACCAATTGGTTGGAGTTTTAAAGACATTGACAGTAACTCTGTATCGCGTATATTGAAATTTTTTCTATTATGTGTATACTCCGCAAAATGAATCTTCCTGAACACATTCATCTGATGTGGTCTTTGTGGATTCGGCATGAGTACTTCAAATCCTTCCAGTTGTGTATAATTTCAACTCTAGGTTAGCTTAATCAAAAAGAAACTCTTTCTCAGGTCCAAGTACCCCAATGGTCAGCAATTGGCACAATGTACATGCAAGTAAGAATATTGCAGTTACGAATTAAACAGATGCCAAGTTGTTTAGTCATGCATTGTGTGAGGATTTCTTAGTTTGCTTAAAATTCTGCTTCTCCGTTTCTGGGACTTGAACGCACAGAAAAGCAGTATTCAGGAGGGTCTAGCATAGGTTTTCCAAGTGTATTACAAGGTGTCTTGGTTAGTTTCTCCGAATGATTGACCTCATAGGACAGAAGTTTTTAACTTACTGTTACTGTAGTCTTACTCTGCCACCAAATCCACGTTTAATATCGCTAGTTATACAACCCATAAGAATTCATGAAAAGATGAAAGATTAGTTCTGCAGAGAATGGAATATTTAATTTTACCGCAAGATAGATAGCTGATGCAGAGATAAAGGTCCAGTATCGACCGAAGTGAGCTTCTGCAACATAAGCACCTAATATGGGCAACATCCACACTGTGCCGAGCCAGTTGGTGACATTGTTCGAAGCTGTTACAGTACCTTCGTGAAGCCTTGTGGTCAAATATATAAAAAGGTTTGTTGCTATCCCATAATAAGCCAGCCTCTCAAACACTTCATACCCTACGACACATATATACCAAAGAGAAATGAGTTAGAGAACAAAACATCTAATGTACATTACGGTTTCGTATCCCTGAAGATGCGAACTGTACCTGGGTTATGAAAATAATTCAAATTTTACGATGATAATTTGTTTTTCATTAGCACAACTATCATGCATGCCTAGTATTGTGAATGGACATCATTGATTGTAAACAACCCACCAACGATGAAGAAACAAGCTTTCCATCTCCCAGTTTTTGATCTTAAAACAGGCCTTCCCTTGAGATCCACAGTCCCATCTTCTGTGTAATCATCTGTCTCATGAAGAGGACCTTTCCCTTCCACTCTTTCCATCAGAATAAAATAGGTTCGTTTTCAACCTGGAAGCTTACTCGAGGAACATGGAAAACTGAGTTTTTAACACAGGTTGTCACGGCAACTTAGGTAAGAGCTTTTCTTAACCTCTATATGGGAAGAATTTATGCTCTTCCTTGGCTGTTCTCCTTTGTTTTTACAAATAACTTTTTTCTTATTTCATGTAAACCAAATACGTAGCTTATTTCATGGAAACCAAATACGTAACTATCTGGTTTACTACCTTCCAGTTATCTGAAAACACCAACACATAGGCATTGAAATTAGAGCATGTGTAGCAGCAGTCTCTAAACAAACATAAAGGGTAAGCTAACATGCATAGAAACTATCATCCAAATCATATATAATTGCAAACCTGTTTATAATATCAGTAAACGTCTATCGTGCCGGCTAGTTGATAAGATACCATTGATAGATGAAGTAGAGGTTCTAGAAATGTATCTGCGTGAAACTTTCAATTGTTGACTCGCTTGAGAAAATGGATAATTAAGTGTAGAGAATAATGAATGAGGAAAAAAAAGGACATTTTTAGCAAGTTTTGGTCAATTTAATGTGTTTATGTGATAAAAAAAAATTAAAAACGATTGTTTTGTTATTAAGATAATAATTACAACTTATATGCTTACGATATATATTTGTAAATAAAAATTTTAATTAAAACGAATTTCCTCAAGTAGTGTAACTTAAGTTAGCACGATTCTCATAGGTCTTACATTTAGTTCAAAATCTACTAAAAATTGTAATTTTTGATAAGATTGATGTGCTTACATAGTTTGAAATATGATTGTATCTTAAATTATGGACATCATTCTCATAGGTCTTATAAGTCATATATAGTTTAAAATCTATTAAAATTTGTAATTTTTTATAAGATTGATGTGCTTACATATGGTTTGAAATAGATTGTATCTTAAATTATGGACTTCATTCTCATAGGTCATATATAGTTCAATATCTACTAAAAATTGTAATTTTTGATAAGATTGACATGCTTACATAGTTTGAAATATGATTGCATCTTAAATTATTAATTTCTGGTTATAATATGGTCATGTCTCAAATCATATCCTTCTATAGAAACACTCTTACGTATCAACGTATACTCGTGTTTTCAATTTGTAAATTTTATTGATTTACATATATATAACATATTGTCTGTGATGTTTGTCCTTTTACATAAACATCTCTGTCGTACTAACATGTTTATATTTACAATTCGTAGTTTCTGCTCTAATTTTTAAAATAAAATACGAAGTGAATCATACCTGTATTTTAGGCCGAATTTACTAAAATTTTGTAAGAAAATATATTTTATGTCTTGAAATTACAAAATTGCATATATGTATGAATCATACACAACATTCATTCAAAGTTTTGGTCGTATTACCATGCTGTCAATATTTTTTTTTCTCTCTTCCTCTACCTTCTCCTACTGGAAATGTGCGGTTGCAACCTGCAATGAAAAAAGCTTCCTTGGTTTGCTTGAAGATGAAAAATTAAAGATTTTTTAATGAATTATATAAGGACATTAAGAGTGTTTTGCCAACCTAACTAGGCCATTTAGTAGACCAAATAGTCATCCAGCCATATTCTTTAGGTATAGGTAACGGCATTTTTTCGTTATAAAGCTTGATTATCTCGATAAGCTTCTTTAATGTTGCTATTGTTTTTCATTCTGGTTTTATGTACATTTTTTATCAGTTCCTTTTTCACCAAAACTTAACTGTCAGATCTGAGAGCTTTTGTTCATATTTGGATTTTTTAATTTCACATATCATGTTTCATCATACTCTTTCATGGAGTATCTTTAGAGCTTAAGGAGGTCTGCTTCATATTTGAGGTTAATTATCTTCTCTTCAATATTATATATTTGATAGAGTATTTTCGTTATTACTACTCCAACTTCTATTGATAATGATAAAACTGCTGTAAGAGTAGTGAAAGGATCGATATGTGCTAAACTTGAGCATCCACTCAATAGCTTCACGGCGAGCCTTAGTAACAAATGGATTATTTTGTAGGTTTTTGTATAGTTCATTTTGTTCCTTTTTAGAAAATAAAATGGAAATTTCCTTATCATCCAAGATAATGATAAGAGTATTTTCTTTAATCATCGTCATCATTACCTAATCTGAAATCTCGTAGCAAAGCTGGGTCTAGAGAGGTCTGATAGTATACAGCCTTACCCCTACAGAGTAAAGAGGCTATTTCTAGTAGACTCATATGTGATTATGACATGAAAAAAAGTAATAATACAAAAAAATAAGTAATGCAGGTTAAAAGAGTAAATAAATACAACTAAAATAAATAAATAAATAAAATAAAATGCATAAAAATAAATAAATAATAATACTAATGATAATAATAATAAATACTTCATAATAATTAAATAAGTAAATAAATAAAAAAAATAAAATAGAACCAAAGAAAATATGAAACAGTAGCCAAAAAGAAAAATAAAAGAACGATAAAAGGTAAGAAGCTTACTAGTTTGTTGAAGAAAAGATTGTTGTTGTCAAAGATGATGCTGAGCAAACGATGGTACTGTACAGAACTGCCAAAATCCAAAATAAAAACACAAAGAAACAGCATTTCTAATTTCAACATCCCATTTTGTTAACTAATAAGGAGCACAGTGATGTCATCAAATGGCACAAAGTTATAACAAACTGAAGATAGAAAACAATTATGCTATTATAGCATAACCCATCCATCCTGTACTTTGCTCATCTCCGATGGCACAAATTAATGGCATCAAAATAAGACCAGTAAGAAGCACAATAACACTTCCAAATGAGCAGCACAATCACAATCCAAAACTCATAATTCACATAATACATCGCAACATGAAATGATAAAAGCCATTCAAACCTCATGATCAAACATAAGTAATGCAACTAGCCCGAATCCAAAATCTAGTTGAACAATACTCTTATAGGCAAAATCAAGCCGAAGATGTAATTAAGAGTAAGAAAGTGTACTTGGTACGGGAATTCTGAAGCAAAACTTGAGCAAAAAATAAGTGAAAATCACTAAACCCATTTGAAATTGAACAAAATTAATCCATGTATAACACTTAAGATACTAATTGAAAAACTTACCTGGGTATTTCAAACATACCCATCTATCGAAGGTGCATTTGCAAAACCCTAGTTATTGATATTAAATCCAACTGAGCTTTCCAATTAACTTCAACGTTCTTTTTTTGCTCGGTCAGCGTTGAATCCTCTTGGTCTAGAGAAGCGCGAGAGAAACCGGGAGGTTTGCTTAATATCAATCTATTAGAATCTGATACAAGTAAAATAAGGTCTACTTCTTAGATGTGATGAGGTTTGCTTAAACATCCCATTTTATGGAAGAGTTATAATCTAATTCTACATTCTTCCTATAATTAGAACATAACCTAGGAAATCTATCGAAAATGCTTAATCGCTAAGCAAACATTACTCTTTGAGACATCAAATTGACCACACATTAACATATTCAATATAAAAGTATGAAGCGCAATCTTTTGCAACCGAACTAAGCATATGCAAGTCTAAACTTTTATCACTTACCGCATGAGCTTCAAATCTGCCCAGTGAGCCATAATATTCAAACAGAAAGGGATTAAAAAATCAAATCAAACTACAAACGCTAGAAAACAGCCGCTAACATGGACTTCAACTACAAAAAAGCTGAAGAAAGCAACAATATAAGACCCACAAACACCAAATTTGAGAGTAACTAAGTAGATATGCAAACACCAGGCATATTACTTACAGGACCCATAATCGAACGAAGCATATTACTTGTGGATTGAAATTTTCATCTATTCATTTCCATGGTTTTTCTTTCATTCTTTCAGCATTAAACTAACTTCCTATGTCATTAATTAATCTTAAATCATCAAATGGCAAAATAAAACACTTTATGCAATGAATCTTACCTTTGACCAAGGTTCCATATAATAGGTTTAGTGATTTTCTTCTCCTAATGACTTCCAATGCAATCAAACCCTAATATCACAAGGGTGTAATTCACACCATCAAAACCAAAACTCAACTATAACATAATAGATCCAAATTTTCAACAAAACTAGTAAGCTTACCAACCTATTTTCTTCTTCTTCTTCACTTGGATGGCTATGGGATCTTGTTGGAGGCTTGATTGGAAGTAGTAGAGCATGAAAACTCCTTGGATCACTTCTCCATGGCCTAATCGAATCTCTCTCTTCTCCTTTTTCTTTTCTTTTATTTTCTATTTTCTCTCTCTTCCTTCTATTTTTTTCTCCTTGGTCATATCTCCACCTTGGTTTCTTGATAAGTCAAATTATTTATATATGATTGTGGGATAAATTGGAGCTAATTTGACTTATCTTCAGGTAAATTATGCA
>JAOSBN010000009.1:13297627-13313230 GCA_027563595.1 Erythroxylum suave
GTGTGTGTTCGCTTCGTTTAAGCGATTCGATTTGCTTCGATTCGTTTACTTCGCTTTTGATTCTTTCGATGTTCTTCTGTCTTTCGTCAGTTGGGATCCGGTTTTCGGATCGGGTCCCAACACGATTAATTTATAAAAAATGATTGATTGATTAACAAATTGATCGATTGTTAACAACAAGGTTATCAGAGTAAATTGAACAGAAAATTTGAAAAATAAACTAGAAAGTTAACCGGTTCAAAGTTTTCAAAATTGAATCAACTAAACAGGTTTGAATGTTTAATCATTGTTAATAAGCAATTTGATAGGTTTGATGTCTAGAACTTTCGTCAGAACAACAACATTTCAATAAAAGACCTACCATCATTTTTATACATCAATCTAGTATTTCAAGATGGTGTTAAACTTTATTATTTCTTTTTTTGGAATGAAGCTCAAACTTTTCTCCAAAGATTCCCTTAGATTGTTCTCAAATAAAAATGTTTCCATATCCCTGCTTAATTCATGATGAAACCTCTAGAGCTAAAACTTATCAGATTGTTCCTAAACAAAGAGTCTCTTTTCCATCATTTATCTTGTTATCTTTTCATCCTTTAAATCTAACATAGGATTTGATTAGCCAATCCTATAAAGTTTATATGTAAATAAAAGATCATATACTTGGCATTTAATTAAGAATCTTTAGTACAAAATAAATTCCAATTCACCTTGTCCTCAAGCAAATTTTGGCCTACAGTCTAAAGAAAAATACAATTGGTACATAGCTTCACCACCCAAAAACTAAACCTTAAAGGTCATCACTATTTATGGGGGGTAATATGCAGTGACGGAGCCAGGAATTTAAGATAGGAGGGCCCAAATAAAATATAGATTTCACAAAAAATTTCATATCAAAACTAAATAAAAAAAGTTTTATTAAGAATATAAAATAGTTAAAATTACAATGATCCTCGCCTATTTTTCATAGATTGAAATCTTTTCATAACAAGATCATTGTCAATATTTGCAAATACATCTCTTTCAATGTAACACACTAAACAATCATTCAATAGGTCATCTCCCATTTTATTACGAAGTGAACTCTTGATAATTTTCATTACGGAGAAAGCTCTTTCCACTGTGACTGTAGCAATTGGTAAAAGTAATGACAATTTGACTAATAAATAAATCAAAGGGAATACATGATGCTTTCTTGTAGCCACCATTCTCTTAACAAGGTCTCCAATTCCACTCAATTCAAAGAAATTCTTATCCATACGTACATCAATAATAAAATTCCCAAGTTGATATTCAAGTTCAATTAAAGCAATAAGAGGAAACTCTAATGGATAGAATTTTGCAAGTTCAATCAATTTGTCCATGTCAAATGCAGAAAAGGAATCTTTAGGATCAAGACATGTTATACATAAAGCAAACTTGTATTGACTTCTTCAAATCGATTGTTAAGCTCTTGAAGTTACATGTCAATCACAGAATAGAAAAGCTCAACACGAAAGTGATGAAGATTCGTCATGTCTTCGCTTCTATGCCTTGATCTCCCTCTAAGTATAAACATATCTTTCATATCTATCACACTTAAATTATTTTCACCACAAAAGTCAACGACTTGTTTCAATAAAGACTCCCAACCATCATCTTTAACTTGTTGCAAATGACATTTTGAGACTTTAACCAAATGCATTGCATTCACTATATTTTGATCTTTTTTCTGTAAAACTTGAGATAACTCATTTGTGATTCCCAAGATCTTTATCATAGGATGCAACACAAAGAAATTTTCAAAGCGAAGCATAATATCAATTAAATCAATAGCTTCAGCCCTTTGTGAATCATCATTCTCATTTTCTCCAACAAACTCAAGAACCTCAATGACAGAAGAAAACAAATGTATCAAATTAATGAGCATACCAAAATGAGAACCCCAACGAGTATCTCCGAGTCTTTTCAATGTCATTTCTTGATTCAACCCTTGCCCAGTTTCTATCACCCCTTGTGAAATTCCTGCGATCACTTTCTCTATTTATTTTTCTCAAAGCATATCTCTGCTCTTACAAGATCCTCCAATAACATTGCATAAACAAGTAATAGTATTGAAAAAGGAACATACATTTAAATGCTTTTTAGCAACAGCACAAGTGTAAGCTGAAGTTGATGTGCAAAACAATGGATGTAGTAAGCACAAGAATTTTCCTTCAAAATTAGATTTTTGAAACCATGAAATTCACCTTGCATATTACTAGCTTCGTCATAGCCTTGACCTCTCAAGCTAGCAATACTCAAGCTATAGTTAGAGAATAATGACTTGATACCTTTTAAAAGTGAAGTTGCACTTGTGTCACATACATGCATAAGATTAAGAAATCTTTCAATGACACATCCAAAACTATCAATATACCGAATGATGGCTCTCATTTGCTCTTTTAATGGCACATCTCGACATTCATCCACTAAAATAGAGAACAGATCATCACCCATATCTAAAATAATGGCCTTTGTTGTCTCAAATGCAGCTGCATTAATGATAACACATTAAATATCGGGTGATATAAGTTTGAGATTTTCAGGAGCATTTCCTAGAACAACATTCCTAATTTCTTCATTTTTAGAAACTACGAATTTTAGTAATTCTAGAAAATTCCCTTGGTTTGTTGAATTCTCAAACTCATCATTCCCCCGAAAAGACAACCCTTGTATCAAGAGATAACGAAGACACCCTATTGAAGCATTTAGCCTACACCGATATTTAATTTTTGATTTCTATTATTGCCTTGAAAAAGCTGACCCAATAGATAAAGATTGATTCATTAAATTTTCACAAGCAATTCGACATTTATTATGATCAGAGTCCTGATTTCCTACATGTTCTCTTAATCTTTTTTTCTTTCGCCAAGCACTAAAACCCTCTGATACAAAATTAGTATGTTTTCTTTTACGATCAGCCCAAAAAAGATAACAGTATAAGCAATATGCAACATCTTTTTTTCAACACTATATTCCACCCAATCCTTGAAATTATCAAACCATGATACAATAAATCTCTGCTTACGATCTCCATCCATGGTTTGAGGAAAGTTATGATTTCGAGGTTGATAAGGACCTGATCTCGTTTTTCAGGAGGATACTCCATTATATTAGGTCTCAATCCTGGATCGGAAGGAAGATTTTCTAAGTCAATCACAAGTTCTTCAATAATAACCTCCTTTGATGCTGGAGGTGCTTTGTTAACATTCTGATTTAAATAAGACGATGATAACTGAATAGTCGGTCTTAATTTTTAAAATATTTTTTGATAATTGCAAAATAAAAAAAATAGTTATAACCAATATTTACTAATTCCATAAAAGAGGCAGCAACTGTCAAATATACTAAAAAATAATTGAATCTCCTTTTCTTATATATATATATATATATATATATATATATATTCCCTACTATTCATAAGCCTCACAAACTCATTCCCTACTGCAACAACTTAGTTAAATTATTGATCAAACGGTCATACATGCATTCACTGAAACATCCCTAAATCCTGTCATGGAATAAATATTATAAAACTTGTCGATATAAAAAGCAGATGTGACGAAAGAACAAAAAGTTAAGAAAAATGGTCAGACATGCCAGCCTTGCCTTACCTTCTCGTGTCGATTGTTACTTGCCACTGTACAAAGCTGCTATCTTCGCGTACTAACCCAAAAACTTCATTCTAATTACGCATCTACAAAAGAACAAAATCAAGATGAAGACTTTATGACTGGAAAGTGGGAAATATGAACGCAAAAATGGAAAGTTTCAAGCTTTCAGTTCAGCAGACGAACTACACACGTAAAAACCACCAGAGCTTTGGATGTTCATTATCTGAGGCTGAGCAACAGTTCACTCGTTCACGGCACGGCACACTTTGTACAGTTATCAAAGATTTTGATATATATATATTAAAAATAAAAATTTTTAATTTTTTAAAAAAAATCTTGGGGGGCCCAGTGGTCCATCAGTGGTAGTATGGGATCTATAGTAGGCGAGAAATCACTCGTTTGATCAAGTATGTTGCCAATCAATTTTTACCTCTTATTCTAGTATGTACTTCTGGAGGAGCGCATATGCAAGAAGGGAGTTTGAGCTTGATGCAAATGGCTAAAATATCTTCCGCTTTATATCATTATCAATCGAATAAAAAGTTATTTTATGTATCAATCCTTACATCTCCTACAACGGGTGAGGTGACAGCTAGTTTTGGTATGATGGGGGATATCATTATTGTTGAACCCAATGCCTACATTTCATTTGTAGGTAAAAGAGTAATTGAACAAACATTGAATAAGATAGTACCTGAAGGTTCACAAGCGGCTGAATTTTTATTCCATAAGGGCTTATTTGGTCTAATTGTACCATGTAATCTTTTAAAAGGCATTCTGAATGACTTATTTCATCTCCATGCTTTCTTTCCTTTAAATCATAAAGAAGTAGAGCCTTAAGTTAATTAAATTAATAGTTAATTAAAACATCTATGTTCCTAATTTTCGTATGCATTGTAATGTTGGAGTAAATTTGATGATGGGTTACTTAGGGTTGCAAAAAGTGAGGAAGAAAGAAGCTAAATGAGTTATGGGTTATGGGTTATAGTTACATTTTATATAAGTTATTTTGGTTCCAAATCTACTTATAGTGTCTACATTTCCACCAAGAATCATATATATGTCCAGTTTTTCGGTCAAAAATGTGATTCCTTAGCCACATCAACAAACAATTAATAAAAATAACATTTTAACTTTGGTTGTATCAATTTTAAAAGGTTAGTTACTAAATTAAAAACTTTAAAAAGTTAAGCAATTAATTTAAAAAATTCTGAAAGATTAGCTACTTTCAAATTTGTTATGGCTAAAAATTAATATTACCATATGGATGAACTCTACTTTTTAAGTTTAAGAAGCATCTTCAAGCTGTTAAGTATAAACTATACAATGGACAATAAAAGAATATGAATAATGCAATGGAACAATTTATCAAACATATTTGTTGATAATTTTAAAGTCACATCTACATCCTCTAAAACTATATGAAAAACAAGACTTTTACTTACTAATGATAACATAATAGTGCTAGATGAAAAAGGTTAGCAAGATCGTTTGGCACTACTTGGTTGTCTGAAGTTACCCACTGCAAATTTGCTCTTCTTTTTCTATTGTTCTCTCTTTTTTGTTGTTCTCTCTCTCTTTTCCTAGTTTCTCTCTTACATGATTTGTTTCCCACCAATGCCTCTCTTTGTTGGTGCTTCTCACTATTATATTCTCTCTAGTTATTTGATTTTTGCCTCTTTTGCCTATGTTTATTTCCTACCGGCATATTTCTCTTTACTAAATTACTCCCCTGACCATAATATGAGTTGTAAAATCTATCTTCTAAATTAAGTCGTTGATCCGTTAATGACTTGCTCATAATACGTAATTGATAAATTATTAGGTGTTTATAAAAAATTTAGGGTTAATTGTTTCAAAATACCTAAGTTTAGATAATTATCAAAAACTTTCTTTATAACATTATCACTTAATCCCTTAAATTTTTTGTAATAGGATCATTTTATTGCATGACATCATACCCAAATCTCTTCAAATAGCCCACTCTATATATATAGAAGCATGCCCACTCTATATATATAGAAACACGTGCATCTTATATTAAGGCCTTCTCCAAATTAACACACACATGCTTCATTGCATGCAATTCATCATTTTATGTGAAATAACAAATCAATGAGCACACCTAATTTCAGCATACTAACCTATTCTATCTACAATATAGATACTCTCAATTATAATATCCGACTAGGTAAGTGATGGCTATGTATAGTCTGATGAGTCCCACAAAATAATAAAAAATAACAAATTTTATTTTATGAAATTTGTGAAATATGAATGACCACCGTGAGCTATGCCGCATCTTTCATGTAGATAAATGTATATGCGAGTACAAAGTAAATGAGACAAAACTGACTGGTACTTTTAAGAGCAGAGAAGATGAAGATTCACCTTCCATTTGACTGACCCATGCATAGTATAGGCAGCTTGAATTGCATGGCAATGTCGCAGAGATCTTCCATAGCGTCGATATCTCTTTGCATTCTTCTGTATCTCATTCTCACCCATCAATTATTAACCAGCCAAAACTTGGTACCATCCTCACTAGGTCCATACCCTATAGGCGATTATTTGCTGGCTGCGGGCTATTAAGAGGAGCTTCTACCAAATAAGATTACATAAATAGAGAAAGCAGCGCAAAAGGAGAGGATGAGCTGGTTCTTTCAAAGAAATTTCATTTCATACATTCATCACGTGATGAGACCTGTTAAAAGTAATTAAGTAACCCAAAGGGATATTTATTAATTTTTAAAACACTAGCGACAAAGTGAATATGAATAAAATAACAAGATCCTAATGTATTTATCTTTAAGTTCATTTCTAATTAAATCTCTGTTTTTTATTCTTTGAAATTTATTTTGTGTCATTTTTGGTTTATCCTAATTGAAAGGGATTAGTAATAAAATTTCCTGACAGGCATTACATATCCACGCTCATGATTATGATAGCTAATGATTAGTAGCAGAAAGGGTAATTACAAACTCCGAACGATCTCGATCACGAAAGAGTGACTAGTTCGAAAGAACATACAAGTGGTAGACAAGGAAAAGTACCCCGTACGTATAAGTAAATTAACTACAAAAAGGTTAATCAACTTGTGCGTGGCGAACATCGGAATGGCAATGTCCACTTTGAAGGCCAATAGAACAATAGCAGCTCTCACCAGACACACCAATTACAATTTTTCGAGTTTCTGCATGTCACACAATCAGAGTACACTTTCCTGCCCACATGAAGGTTTAAGATAAAAGGCAGCAAATGCCGGATAAACATGACTTAATTTTCAGCATGTTCTGACCACTACTCTGGCTACTGCTACTATTTCTTGTGCATCATGATCACCATTATCCTAGAGCTCTACAATATAATCATAAAGCCTTCACTATATTTGATATCTCTTGTACTAAAAACTACCAGTATTGATTGCAAAGTAGCAACATATAAGTAAAATATAATGATAATAGCATCCAATCCCAAAACTGCCACAATCCCATTGTTCAGGTAGCATTAAACTCTATAAGATCAGGAAATGCGATGCATACTATTCCAACTTTAAACACAAGAAAGGCGTAAAAATAAATTTTGAAATAGAAAAGAGCATGAAAGTCTGACAATTATGACGAAGTGAATATTGGACATGAAGTGATACTAGTGCTTCTAACTACTAGCCATATGTACTAGAAAATTATGAAACCACATCTGAGGTTCAAGCAATCCAGTGATTCATAGGATCTGCTCTCATCAAATCTTGTTCTATCCCATGTATAATCAAAAGCATATCCTATGCAAGATTTCCTGGAGGAGATTAAAGGCATCATCAATCACCACCACCTGCCTGCATTGAGTGAGGACCATTGCGCCCACTACCATTGTTATCAGAGGTTTGTGAAGGATCAGACTTCCATCCTTCATTTTGATATTCTGAATTCCTGTCATAACTATTTCCACTCCGTTGTTGCTCACCAGCTCTACTGCTAACACTACCTTTGTAGTCATGCTCAGCATGGGCTCCAGCATTTCCATAACCAGTAGAATAAGATCCATCAGTTACACCATAATTACCATAACTATACGGTCCATAACCTTGACTTCCATACCCAGAAGCTCCACTCGCAGGAGCACCCATATAATTAGAAGCAGAATTGCCACTAATTGAAGGATTCCAAGGAGCAGCGGCTCCATAACCGGCATTGACACTATAAGACGAAACACCATAGTTGGCGGGACTTTGACTACTCCTTAAGGCACCAGGCACTCCATATGGCCCTGCAGGACCAATAAACCCTGTGCTTCCACTTCCATAACCACCAATACCATAACTTCCATAACCATAGCCAACTCCACCATTTGGCATACCATAACCAAAACTTGAAGCAGTATAGCCAGAATATGGTGGGTAGCCACCAACAGCAACCGAGGGTTGCATATATCTGTTTCCATTCATTCGACCATCGCTAACATCCATATTATCACCAGAGGCACCATACCCTTGATAGCCTCCACCCCGTCCCCCATAAACCGGGAATGCATCTTTTGGGAGAGCCTTTTTAACCTCTACAGATTTACCCTGCAATTCATGGAAAGTCTTGTATAGAACTCTTTCAACTGCATCTTCAGTATCAAAGGTTATAAAGCCAAAGCCACGAGGCCTATGAGTTTGCTGGTCGTACATTACTACCACATCAGTGACATGACCATAATTCTCAAAATACTGACAGAATTCTTCTTCCGTGAGCGAAGAGGGCAACCCGCCGACAAAAATCTTTCGGGTCTTAAAATGTCCTTCATGGGCAGGGCCTCTAGTAGCATGAACATTTCCATGTCTAGACGAGCCGTGTTGTTCTTCTCTAGACAAAGCCCTTTTTGCCTCAACCTGCATTGCCAAAAAGAACAGGGGTATGCACATGTACAGATTTGGAAACACCGTTCGTAAGAACAAGCAAAATTTTTACAAACCATGATCTCATAATGGTCCCTAGTCATTTAAATCGCTAGCTGTAGGATATCAGAAAGCCATGATATGTGATTCTCAGAAATCATAAGAAAGAAACAGAAAAGCATAAGCCCGTGGAAGTCGAGGACAAATTAAAGAAAAACATGGAAATTCCAGAGAAATATAATTTCTGTTTCGGGTCCATCTCACAATGTTAAAGGAACATGGCAAGGCATGAACAACATCGAAATTGGATGAAAAGAGAGCGAGAGAATTACGGTACGGCCATCGATGGTGTGAGTGTCGTGGATGACGCGGTCGAGTAGAGAAGGGTCAGAGAAGACGACGAAACCAAAGCCACGAGGACGTCCGGTGGACTTGTCCCGCATGATAACCACCTGGGAGACATCACCGTACTGAGAAAAGTGATCTCTGAGAGACTCCTCCGAGGTGTCCCACGCAATTCCTCCCACGAACACCTTCCCTTCCTCCCAATCCATTGCTTGCCTCCTCTACCTTTGCAACTATATCACTATATGTATATATATTTCTTTCCCCCCAAATCAAACCCACTCTGCAAGGCAACTGCAACTGCAACTCCTACTCTGATAATTTCAGTCTATTCTTGCGTAATTAGTTATGATAAATAATATATATGAGTCATGTGTGCATATATACGTATGTAGAACAGTGAAACTCAGAGAGAGGGAAGGCGAAAGGAGGGAAAATATTTAGTAGTTAGGGTTTGGTTTGTTTGTTCTACAGCCTACGACCAATAGGTCCAATACCATAAAGAAGATCTATCCATTTACTCAACTAGTTAACAAATTATTATTAAGCTAACATCACGGGGTGGTGGCGCAGTTGGCTAGCGCGTAGGTCTCATAGCTACTGAGTTATCCTGAGGTCGAGAGTTCGAGCCTCTCTCACCCCATGTCTTTTCCCTAATTTATTTGTTTAAGTAACTTATTATGCCCTCAGATCCTCTGTCTCCTACCCAGGCCCTATATGCCTCTAAACATCAGTCATCTATGGACGATCAGTCCCCACTTATTATCCACATTAAGAGATTTGCCTAGAATTAAAATAAAATAAATGTCTACAACCAAATTTTATTTGACCATAAAAGGTCATTTTTTCAAATTAATACAATGATGTGCCAACTTTAAATTAAGCCAATTCCAACTATAAGTAATGTATATAATGCAACATTAATCATCTTTGTGTGACTTTGATACGAGTTGACATCATGAGACGGATGGTAGACATTCATTATACTGCCTATAATTCCGTGGTAAAGTCTATATCCCAATTTGTAAAGCAGGGATGAGGTAAAATAAACCTTCAAAAAGTCTAATAAAGAAAACCATCCCCTCAAGATTAAGGATAGTCGACTCAAATCTTCTGTGTCATTTACCCTGTTTCTATATGTCAAATAATATCCAATCATATGATAATTAGGAAAGAGAAAAATTAGATAGCTAAGATGTTATTGGTACATGAGGGTACAGGAAAAGTGACGCAGAAAATTTGGATCCAAGGATATTGCAAAGATCCGCAAGTAGGTTCAGCATTTTTGTTGAGAAGGTCCGATCAAGTTGGGGAAAAAGTTTTGTAATCGATATAATGATAATAACTACTACCCAATAACACTCGTTTACGTACTTTCTATGTATGCCAACTTTACAATAAAATAACCAAGTTATATTTTAGCCTTGTTTGATAATCAGTAGATTGTATTAGCTGCTAGCTGATTATATTATGTTAGTTGACGACGAATTAATATAGCTGATTTAACCCATAGATAATGTCAACTATTTATTTAAAAATATTTGGTAAAATTAATTGTTTAGTATTAACGATTTATGTGTAAAATAACTTATAAAGGCATTAATTAAAAAAAATTATAAAGAAATGATTATTATATCTTAGTATTTTTTTTTGAATATTTTCATAAGAATTTTTGCTTACGTTTTAATTTGCTTTGGTAAGTCAATCAAAATTAAATAAATTAGAACCTATTTGCCTATGTTTAAAGTAAAAAATAATTAGTTGAATTAACGTTAGAAACTAAACTAAAAAAAATGTAAAAATTAAGGAGCGTAAAACTTATTTTTAATTATATGAAAATGCAATTCCTTAATAAATTAGTTTTATCTTATAAATAAAACTAAAAAATATTTTAAATAATTTTATCTATTAAAATTAACATTAAAATAATTTTTAAACATAATAATTATTTGTAAAAACATTTTTATGTTTAAAAATATTTAAATATAAAAATGCATTTTAAATTTAATAATTTAATTCTTTTTAATTACAAAATTTAATCCAATTATTGTTAAGTACAATAAATACAACTTGAAACTTTTCTCCACGAGCCAATATTTGAATCTAACATTACGGAAAATTTTGGTTAATATAACGGAAAAGCTGTTGCAGTTCTCTATGCTATTTAACCATGTTGTGAAGCCAAATTATAAATTAACAACTCGATATAAAAAAATTCCTAGTTTTTTTATATATAAATAATGTAATCTATAAATTTACTGCTACATTACAACAATAATACCTTATTGTAATGAAAATTAAAAAGATATGTTGCTGCAAAAATCAATATTATATTACATATTTCAAAATATTAGTACTTTAAAGTTACATTTTAAAGATACATGTATAAATTTACTTTAAAAAAAAGATACATGTATAAATTTATAAAATTTATTTAATTAAAAAATATAATTAACATTTATTTCTAAGATATATTTTTTAAAGGCAACATATTATGATATTATGTACTAAAATGTCAATGATTTAAAGTTATTTAAAAATATTAACAAATTTTTTATATTATGGAAACAAAACTTTATACGCATAATGTACGTATAATGTATATTATAACATTTTTTAAAGAATCTAATTCATAATAAAATTATATATATATGTGTGTGTGTGTGTGTGTGTATTATGGTCACGTAAAAGAACTCATCCATTGTGTCAAGTTTGGCAAGGACAATCACAGTGGACCTTCCCTTAAGCAAGTTGAAAACTATGTTAGGGATGGCAATTGGCCAGGACGAGTTATGGTAGATTGTCCTGTGCTTGTGCTAGTTAAGATGGGCTAGCCCGCGACTCGATCTATTGACAAGCTGACTAGCCTGTGGCTTGCCCTATGATTTGCTAGGCTACGGATGGGCTGATCTAACCCGACTCGTCTATTAATTTTTTTAAAAAAATATCAAAACAATGTCATTTAAAAAAAATAAGTAGGCAGATCATAGTGGACCCATAACCTAACTAACTTGGACCAAAAATGAGCCAAGCCGGGTTGAGATTGCTATCCCTAATTGTAATATGTAGTAAAACATAAGAAAAACAAAAACCAGTGAAGCAGCATAGGATCCCTCGTGATCAACGGTCCAGAAACATTAACGCTAACATTTTTTAAAAAGCGTCGAATACTAAATTAGTATCCAATCGATCAAATGCTGCTTAACTAAAGTCGCTCAGGAATTCTAACGGTCACTTCAATTCCATGAAACATAAAACTCATGGAGCCCTTCAAGAATCTCTTGACCGTTCTGTCCTTCTTTGTCCCTGTCTCTCTAACGCTCCTCCATTTTTCTCCAGCAATGCACCTGTTCAATTAACCGATTCTCTCTCAATTTTTGGGTCCATTTAATAACCCAGAAACTGATCGATTGAGAGAAGGAGAAGAGAGTCCTTTTCTGAGCAATGGGTTGCTTCTTTGCGTGTTTTGGTTCTTCCAAAGATCGCAGACGCCGCAAACGCCGTCTCAAGGTTCAAAACCGAGATCAGGTGAGGCCTTTCTGATTCTTGTTTCAGTTCATTCTCCCTCTTTCCTCGTGGGGTTTTGGTTTTTTTTTTTTATTCCCATGAAACAGAACAGTATGTGATTCAGATAGTTGGGGGCTCTCTTATGATGTATGTTACTTTTGGGGTGTAAATTCAAAGATTTGAAGTCTTGATTGTCTTACCACTTGATTATAGCTTAAATTGACTATTGCTTACAGATAAAATCAGGTGAAGTTACAGTACAATCTACGGTTCCTTTGGTACATGGCCAATTTGACAAATCCATCAGTCCTGCTTCTGAAGTTAGGTGAGCAGCCGTGAACTTGCTTTTGGTCCTCATTGTGCTCTTCTTTTCTCTTTTCTTGTGTTGTTTTTGTCATTTGTTTCGGACATAAATCTTGATGGCTTATGATTCCAGGGATAAGCCGGATGATCAATTAACTTCAAGTCCCCCAAGGAAGGTAACATTTGATCTGAATGTAAAAGCTTACGATCATGTTTCCCAGGAGTCGACTGAATTTCCTCCGGATAAAGGAGATGGTGGCAACATGTTTGGAAAGGATGATACTTCAGTTAAAACAAGTAAATCTTGGTCCTCTTCATCCGAAGATAGTTCCATCACCAGCTTGGGGTCTCACCCTCCCAACCATAGATACCAGAATTTGAGGGACAGCGACGATGAAATGGACTATGAGCAAAGCGACATTGACGATGATGAGGACAGTGATGGTAATGGTGGGTTAGACTATGACGATATCTGTGAGAATGATGCGATTATGGATTCGAGGCAACAAATGCCTAAGCATAAAGTGGGGACTGGGGAGATTGATGGTTCTGCGGCAATAAGTGGGTTGCCTGAGAGGGAAGTTAAGTTCAGTCAAAATGTTCGGGATAGGAGTGCTTATGTTGATTCCGTGCTGAACCCTGTTGAAAATCTTTCTCAGTGGAAGGCTGTAAAAGCAAAAGGAAGACTAGCAATAAGGCCGCAGAAAGAGAATCTGAGATCAGATCAAGAACCCCTGGCTTCGTTTGGCTTGGAACCTAGTTTCAGGGAATTGTCATTCAGCTTTAAATCAAAGTCTCATCAATCAAAGATGTCAAACCAAGAAATAGCAGTGGATGCCAGCTTGTCTAATTGGTTGAGTTCATCAGAACATACACCTACGAACAAGCCTAGCGCAACTGGTTTAGATACAACTACACCTGAGAAAAGCATGATACCGGGATCAAATTCACCTAAGAGCTTTGAAGATAGACCTATTCTAGGTGCACTAACAATGGAGGAGCTCAAACAATTTTCTGCTTCTTCTTCACCAAGGAAGTCTCCGAGCCGCAACCCTGATGATATGCCAATAATAGGGACGGTTGGGACATATTGGAATGGTAGCAGCTCTGCCAAGGATTCTGGTTCTTCTTCTTCATACAAAGGAATACCAAACACAACCAGCAAGTACAGAGAGGTATACGCTAATTGAGATTTGTTGGGAAGCTTTTGAATTTAGATGGTTATGGAAAATAATCAAGTTTGATGGCTCTGCAGGATAAGAAAGTTAACTGGCATTCCACCCCATTCGAGACAAGACTTGAGAAAGCTTTGAATGAAGATGCTGCTAAAGTCTAATCGTATCACGCTTCAGATGTTTGCTAAAACAAGTTTGGAGTGCTGCCTTTTTTGTGTGTGCGTGTGTGTGTTTATAGTCTTTTCTTTCTTCGTGAATGTGGGATACCTTGCTTGTAATTCTTTTTAAGTGATTTGTTTGATGGTTATACATTTATTAACTCTTTATTTATAACTTCTATTCCTTTCCATTCTGCTTGAATTTAGTCTGACTAACTTGCTTGTGCAATTATATTCAAATTATGGGGCAATTACAGTAACTGACGTTCTTCTTTACTTTTTCCTGCATAACTGCAAAACAAAAATAAAAGGAAGGTCTTATAAACCTTAAAAAATCTGAACATTCTGTCAAAGTAATCTAAGCAAAATTGAAGATGGTAGATAGAACTTTTTCTGTGAAATTGTTTTTGGAGACGCTTGCATTGTTCAGGAAAATTTGAACAAATTCTTGATGAATGCTGCCACAAAAGGTGTTAAATGCAACATAAAATAATCTTTAGGTTTTTCAGGCCAGTTATTAGAGTAGTTCTTGCTCAAATCAACCTCTGAACCTTTCAAGATTAGCTATTTCAGGAGGAAGCATGTAGATTAGTAGGTTAAGTGAAAGACTTAATTTGACGAAACTTGATAGAATGGTTGAACCGTAGAACGAATGGGACTTTGAGAAAATTGTATATCAATTAAACCTCTATGAGATTTGACAAATCTCTACATTCTGGAGGTATGGGACCTGTAATTCTTTCTGAAAAAAAGGAAGATATAGTTACCTTTGAGGTGGTGTTATCCCAGATAAATTTCTGGCTTGGAGTTGCAAAGAAATTAGTTCTTATCATTTGGATTGGAGATAGGGACTGACATTGCCAGATAGTTTATTCTAAGAAATTCGAGTTAATGGATACCTTTGAGGTTGTTTGATGCAGTTAAAGACAAGTGAGCTGGTGGCAAAAACCTATTTCTTCTGGGATTGTCGACCTTAAACATGCCAAGTTTCCAGTAGAAGACGTTTCACATGTATACACCATTCAACCTGTTTGTTCCCAGATTCCTTGTTCCTAAAGAGAGTGGTCATTCAAAAAAAGTTGTATTCGAGTAACCAGTTGTGCTAAAACCTGACGAGTCATTATCTTATCAGGAAGGTCACAAATATCAGCTTCAGGCGCGCAGTTACGAACATGGGAACCTCCTTCGTAAGAATGCAGGATAATAGAAGCTCTTTTAAAGATGTCGTACTCATACACCTACTTTGCTTAGTTGATATGAGATTGCTTAGTTGATATGAGATTGGGGCTTCCTATTGAAAAATATAGTTTTTGGTGTAAATAGTGGTTTACAACTAATCCACTATTTTGTAAATGGTGGATGACAAGGATCTCATTCTCTTTTATGCTTGCCACATAATTAAGTTAGGTCAAGCAAAAAGTTATGGCTCAAAATTAATTTGAAATAGTGGTTTACAACTAATCCACTATTTTGTAAATGGTGGATGACAAGGATCTCATTCTCTCTTATGCTTGTCACATAATTAAGTTAGGTCAAGCAAAAAGTTATGGCTCAAAATTAATTTGAGCCTAACTCATTTGCCTATAAATAGGCATGATTGTGAA
>JAOSBN010000009.1:13313330-13326391 GCA_027563595.1 Erythroxylum suave
TGTACAATCATTACATGTGCAAAATTCACTATTCACATGCATATATGAATGCATGAACATAACCAAACAATTTAAAAACACTCCTAGCCCGTTCCAAATTACTATTTTACCCTTCCCATCGGTGATGGGATGTTACAGAAAGAGACCTGAAGAGGCTATGCGAGTGTAGAAATAGTACTTGTAAAGTTGAAGGAGATAGTGAAACCTCAAAAAAACTCTGAGGATTGGACGTAGCTTAATGTTAAGGGTGAACCAGTATAAATCACGGTGTCATATTTTTTAACTCTTATCTCTTTAATTTCCTTGTTGTTAGAAGAATATGTATTAATTTTCGCTATTGCTTTACTCATGAAATTGAGTGCGTTGTTTTGTATTTGTCTAAATATGTCAAGAAAATCAATAAGATTTTAAAGATTAATGTTTTAGAGATTTAACACAATTCAACCCCTCTTCTTGTGTATTTTATATTTTATATGTGATTTCTATATTAACAAGTGACTTACTTTAGTTAGTATCAGAGCACGAGTTTCCAAGAAACATTATTACAAAGTGAGGGAAAAGATCTAAGGCTGAATTACAAGTTTTTATAGCAGAAGGTACCTCAGTCATAAGATCCCCTGCATTCAATGGTGAAGACTATCATTATTAGAACGATAGGATGCGATTCTTCATAGAATTCACACACATTGATCTTTGGGATATCATTGAAAATGGTCCATATATTCCAACAGACAACGAAGGGAAAAAATCTCTCATGACTAGTGGTCAGCTGATTAGAAAGCTCACTTTCAATTAAACTCAAAGGCCAAGTTCTTTTTAAGATGTGCTCTAAGCAGAATTGAATATGATAAGGTCATAGACAAAAATTTACAAAGGAAATGTGGGACACACTAGCCATTGCATATGTAGGCACAAATCAGGTGCAAGAATCCAAGATCGGTATTCTTTTCATTAGTGTGAGCTATTCAAGATGAAAGATGATGAGACTATTTATCAGATGTTTGGACGATTCTAAATAATTATTAATGGACTCAAAGCTCAGGGAGAATCTACGACAGTCAAGATCATATCAAAAAGATTCTCGGAAGTCTTCCAAAAAGATGGAGACCTAAAGTAATACTAAAATTCACGCAGTAGATCTTAATATAGAAGATAAACCTAGAACAGAAAAATCTATTGCATTAAAGGTTGGTCAAAAGAATCAGAAGATTCAAAAAATAGTAGCACATCTTCAAAAGCATTAAAGATCAAAGAAATCAAGATTGATGATGCCAGTGAATCTGAACAAGATTCAATTGAAAATGAAGATGGGCTATCCTTCATTTCAAGAAAGATTAGAAGGATGTGTGGACTTCTCTTTCAAAAAGAATAGCAAAGACGATTTAAAGAATGAGAAAAGTTCCATCATCTGCTATAAGTTCAATAAGCCAGGACATTATAAGTCTGAATGTCCCTTGCTCAAAAGAAAACAAAAGAAAATTCAAGAAAATGAAAAGAGCATGATGGCAATATGGGAAGATCTGGATTTGTTTAAATAAAAAATTAGACTAAAAAACATCTGAACAAGCAAATATATGTTTGGTAGCTAAAAGGGAAAGTGATGATGAGGTAATTTTTGACTTTGATGATCTTTAGTATTCCTATTTAGAATTGTTAGAAGATTCACATGTTATCATAAAACAATATAGGTTATTGAAAAAGAAATTTGTTGAAAATTTAAAGGACACAAAACTCTTAGAAGAAGAAAACATCTTCCTTAAGAAACAAGTAGATGATATGAAAATGAAAGTACCTGTAAATAGATCTCAGGAAATTAATCAGCTAAAATAAAAGATTAATAGTCTTTCAGTAGATTTATCGAAATTTATAGAAAGTACAAAAAGGATGAATGATATGATTGGAAATTATAGACATCCAAATGATAAAAGCAATATAGGCTTTAATAATAGAAATACTATTCATAATAGTAATGTTCTTCATGATAGGAATTTTGTTCCTAATAAAAAGAAAAAGAAACAATATTCTTATTATTATTCAAAGAAAAATTGTGAGACTAACCCCAAAGGACCCAAGAAAATATGGGTACCTAAGAAGGATATAATATATACTGCAGATCTCCTTTTCGTCTATTAATAATGTTCTACTAGTTGATGGCTTAAAGAATAATCTGATTAGTATAAGTCAATTATATGATTCTGGTCATGAAGTATCCTTTAATCAAAATTCTTGTATTGTTAACAACAAGGACAGCTCCATATTTTTTTCAGCCAAGAGATGAAATAATCTTTATAAAATTTACTTAGACGATTTGAAAAGTCAAAATATTTCATGCCATATATCAAAAGATGATGAAAAACTAATTTGGCACAATCGCTAGGACATGTTATTTTTAAACATATTTCCAAGTTAGTTAAACTTGATTTAGTAAGAGATTTACCAAAGATAAGTTTTAACAAAGATTTCTTTTGTAAGAGTTATCAAAAAAGAAAACAAGTGAAAACAACTTTTTCATCTAAAAATATTGTAAACTCATCTAGACCTGTAAAGTTGTTACATATAGATTTGTTTGGTCTAACCAGAACAGTAAGTCTTGGTGGAAAGAAGTATGGTCTTGTAATTGTTGATGACTTTATTAGATTTTGTTGGATATTGTTTTTATCATATAAAGATGAATCTCTTAAGTGCTTTAAAGTTTTACCCAAAAAATTACAAAATGAAAAAGGAATTTCTATTATTGGAATTAGGAGTGATCATGGTAGAGAATTTGAAAAGGAAAAATTCAAAATGTTTTGTGAAGAGAATGGAATTTTCCATAATCTCTCTGCTCCTAGAACTCCTCAACAAAATGGAGTTGTAGAGAGAGAAAATAAGACGATTCAGGAAATGGTAAGGACTATATTATGTGAAATGAATGTTCCTAAGTACTTCTCGGCAGAAGCTATAAATACAACTTGTTATATTCAAAATAGAGTATTTTCATGACCTATTTTAAATAGAACTCCACATGAATTATGGAAGGGAAGAAAGCCAAATATTTCTTACTTTCATCTTTTTGGTTGAAAAGGCACTATTTTTAATACAAGAGAAAATTTGGATAAATTTGATTCTATGATCAATTCAAGAATTTTCTAGGTTATTCAATTACTTTAAAGCTTATAGAGTTTATAATCTTCTTTCTAAATCTGTTGAAGAGTCTATGCATATAAAATTTAATGATGATTCTCATCTAGATAAAACAGACGATTATGATGATGAGACTTTATCTGCTACCTTAGTTAATAACCTAGATGATTCACCACTGGACGATCCATCTAATAAATTAGTAGATAGCTCTAAAAGTATTAGCTTAAGAAAAGACTGGAAATATAAATCTTCTCACCCAGAAAATCTGATTATAGGAGTAACATCAGAATAAGTGAGAACTAGATCTAAGTTTAGAAGAGAGGCCAATGTAGCATTTTTTTCTAAATGAGAACCTAAGAAAATTGATGAAGCTCTTTAAGACGAAGCTTGGATTTTAGCTATGCAAGAGGAGTTGAATCAACTTAAAAGGAATAAAGTTTGGTCTCTGGTCCCTAAACCCTTAAATAAATCTAATATAGGAATTAAATGGGAATTCAAAAATAAACTAGATGAATCAAGAAAAGTAACTTGTAACAAAGCTAGATTAGTAGCTCAAGACTATAATCAACAAGAAGGAATAGTCTATAATGAAACATATGCCCCTGTTACTAGACTAGAAGCTATTAGGAACTTGCCTGCAAATGTTGTTCATTATAATATAAAATTGTTCCAAATGGATATGAAAGTGCTTTTTTCAAATGGTTTTATAGATAAATAAGTTTATGTAAAACAACCTGCAGGTTTTGAAGACTCTGATAAACTAGATTATGTGTATAAACTTCATAAAGCTTTGTATAGATTAAAACAAGCACCTCGTGCTTGGCATGATTTTCTAAGTTAGTTTTTGATTAAGAATGACTTTATTAGAGATCAAGTGAATAAAACATCATTTTGAAAAAATATTAACAAAATGATTTTATCGTTGTACAAATATATTTAGGCGATATCATTTTGGTACTACTTCTACGAAATTATGTTCAAATTTTAAAAATCTTATGAAAGGTGAACTTGAAATGAGTATGATTGGTGAATTAAAATTCTTTTTCGGTTTACAGATTAAACAAACTGAAGTAAAGATTTTTATTCATCAATAAAGTATATCAAAGACCTTTTAGTCAAATATAAAATGAAAAATGTTAAACCATTGTCAACTCCTATGCATCCTTTAATCGTCTTAACTAAGGATGAAGTTGGTAAGAAGACTGATTAAACTCTTTTGAAAGGAATTATTGGTTCTTTGCTTTACCTAACTGCAATCAGGCCTAATATAATGTTTAGTGTTTGTTTGTGTGCAAGATTTCAAGCAGATTCTAGAGAATCTCATTATATTGTTGTTAAAAGAATATTGAGATACTTGGTAGGTTTTACTGATCTTTGCTTAATGTATGAGAAAGGTAAAGATTTCAGGTCAATTGGCTACTATGATGCTGATTATGCTAGAGATAGGATTGATAGAAAGAGTAGAAGTGGAGGTTGTCACTTTCTTGGTCATAATCTAATTTCTTGGTCAAGCAAGAGGCAAAGTTCAATTGCTCTATCAACTGCAAAAGTTGAATACATTGAATTGCTCTATCAACTGTAGAAGCTAAATGCATATCAGTTACAAGAAATTGTTCATAGTTATTATGGATCAAGTATTAGTTAAAGGATTATTCTATCCAAGAAGATTAGATTCCAATCTTCTATGATAACACAAGTGCTATCAATGTCTCAAAGAATCCAATACAACACTCAAAGGCAAAGCATATTGAAGTTAGACATCATTTTATAAGGGACTATGTGCAGAGAGGGATCATCATTCTACATTTTGTTAAGATGAATCAATAATAGGAAGACATGTTCACCAAACCCTTAAGTGAAGACAGATTTAAGGAAGTTAGATGAAACCTAAATATGGTGATGTTAAATGACCATTCGTTTGAGACTTCATGATCTAAATGATTTGTCCTGAAGGAACTAAAAAGTTGTAAGTTTTTATACTAAATAGTAATGGTAACTTTCACTCAGTAGTTTCAATCTCATGATTACCAGTTGATCAGTTAAAAATGTTACAAACGGTAATTTTTCAAGGGTGTATATGAAAAGAAGTCATCTCAAAATCTGCAACACCTTACACTCTAGAATTTTCTTGAAACTTCAAAACTAACTTGTTCAAAGTTCTCTTAAAAGAAAGATGATCTAACCCTCGGTTCTAATCATCAAATCTTTCTCAGTTCATTTCATATATTTCTCTCAATTGTTTCTATATACTAACCTTGCTTCTTTCAGAGAAATACATTTCTGTGTTTAGTGTTTACCTTTTACTAATTAAAAGTTTCTAAATCTCTTATCTATAGAAGACTCATCGATTTCACTTCCCTGAAGGATAACCAGATGGATATCGAACCTGAGAATGAAGAAATTGGATGGAAGAACTTCTTCAATATCTAAGAGATGGTGTATCTGAATGAAATATATGAGTTATGGAATAATTCAAAGGTGGTAGATAGCACCTTGGTATTGATGGTAGCTAGGTTGTCGATAATCATTACACAAGATTCCATTGTGAAGGCTATTAGATGTGCAAATGAAGAAGCAAAATTGTTCAACAATACAAAATGGATCGCTCGAAGTCATATAAATGAAGCCAACATCAATCGACAAATATATGCGTCCAATAATCTAGGAGTCAAGAAGTCTTTAACTCTTATTCGAAAGGCTAGGATTCCTCACTCACTCTTCTCCATTGTATCCTAACAAGTGCTGGACCTCATTTCCAGAGCCCAGTGATTCTGAATGACTAAAAACATGGGCATGTGTAATTACCTTGTAAGGTTATTTCCATAAACCATCATCGGTTCAACTACATTCTTATAACATCTTAATAGTGTTGAATCCTAGGTCCATTTTGCTAATCTAGAAGCAATGAATTAAGATGGTCTGGTAACAAAACGGTGAGAGGAAAATTGAAAACTTCAGCATCACTGCGACGTAGGTTCACCGCGGCAAACTAATGTTTCGCCACGGTGAAATTAGGGGTTAATTTGAAGAAGCTCTCCGAAAAAGTTTGCCGCGAAGAAATTTGAAGATATTTTGAAGGATCTCTTAGGTGAAGTTAGCCGTGGCATACTAAATGACTTTGTCATGGCAAAACCAGGATAATGTTCTAAGGACCTCTCGGGAACACTTCACCGCGATCAAACTCCAAACTTCGCTGCGGCAAAATAACGAGATAGAGGTAGAAGTACCTTCCGAGAAAAGTTTGTCGCAGCTAAAATTAATTTGCCGCAATGAAACCTTTAAATCTGCCATCCCTGACCCAAACATCGAATACTAGTTATACTCAAAATCCTCCCAAAATCACTTCCTCAAACAATTCCACTAATCCCTTACATACATCAAATTCCCATCTTTCACTATGGCTATCCTATAGGCATCCTGTTCAGCATTACTAACTCATAATGATCATATCTCCCAATCCCAATTTATAAAAACTTCATAAATTTTTTATCATTGTAAAGCTAGAAAGAAAATCAATCACTCCAAGAAGACAACTTTGTCTAATTCAACTTAGATCATTTTGGATTCACCCTGGAAGTCAAACATCCAAAACTTTACCCTTATGAATGCTTAAAATAAATGAAACACACAAAATTTGAGGATCATAAGTAAAACCACAATCATATATCATTACCATCAAAAGATGAGAGTTTAAGAAACTTTAATGGGCATTTTAAGCCTTAATACATCATAATCCAAAAATACAAAAGTTACACCAAGTCAAGTTGCCTAAAATGCAAGTAAAGCCTTGTTTAACAAAAACTAACTTAAAATACAAAAAAAGTAAAATTAGGAGTAATGCCTTTATGCTTGATCACTCTATTTCCTTCTCATCACCTATAGATGGGACAGATTGAGGGGTGCGCTTAAAGCTCATGGGTAACAGTTTTATAATCAGTAACAAGCAAACCATTTTAAAATGCGTAACGCATAATGAAACACATATTTCCCTATTCTCAATCATCAACACTATATAAGCAATTCAAATCATGAATTCAATAAACTTGTCAACACATAAGCACATCAAATTGGTCTGGATGGTCCATAAATAGAACGAGCTAACACATTCCCATGAAACGATCCTAAGTAGTCCTAAACAGAATAAACTAATGCAATCCCCATAGTGGTTTTGCGTAGTCATAAACATGAGGGAGTTCTTGAGGGAGCTCTGTACCACTATCGGGTAGGCAGGAGAAGCCTTTAGTCAAAGTGCACTTAAGAACGGAGTGGAACAAACCAAACCCAGATAACATGTATTTCATAATCTTGAAATCTTGTTGCCCAAAATGGCATGTTTTTCGAAAGGCGATTTCATAACTTAGTAAAATAATTTTCACCTTCTTTTTATAAACCCTTCACCCAACATTCACTTGGTAATCGTGTAACACTTTATCAAAGCATTTAAAGAACAATGAATGCACATTTATGAAACAATTGAAAACATTTATTTTCTTGGTTTTAAAGAACATTAATGACATGTTATTCAATTATAAAAATGCAACCCACCTTAAATTTCTTGCTTATCAATAGCTCAAAGATGTCTCTCCTCTTGCTCCTCTTGCCTCTCCTCTTTATTTCCTTCAATATTGCCAAAATCCCAATTCCAGTAGGACTACCAATTGAGAGCTCAAAGAAACACATAAACTAACCTTAATCTTAGAATACTTAAACCAATGCTTTTATTAAGCTTCATGAATCAAAACCCTTTCAAAACTCCAAAATTTCACGCACATAATTGCCTTGAACTTTTGCCAATTGATGAATTTCTTAGCTCAAATGGAAGCTCTAATCTTCCTCTTTCTTTTTCCCTCCTTGAACAGCTTCAAAATCACTCTCTAGAGCTAAGAAAGATTGAAACCTAGCTAGCTTTCTCCTCTTTTCTCTTCTCCCACGACACTCCCACTCTTCCTCTCTCAATTTTCGTATTTCTCTTTCTTCATTTGCAAGACGTCACATTTTCTTCCCCCTTTTACCCTTAATGAGCCCAAAAAGTCCATTTTACCCTTCCTTATAAGCTTACATTCTTTCTAGCTTAAGTGATCTTCCAGTTATACCCTTCATTATTCTTACTACTTTAATACCACTAAACCATATAATAAAATTCTACTAACATTGGCACAATAATTAAATTCCAAAAATAAAAGAAATTATTTAATTAATGCGTAACTAAATAAAAGAAAAAAAATTGGGTCCAATATTTCTCCCCCTCTTAAAAAAATTTCGACCTAGAAATTATTGCCTAAGTTATCAAAGAGATGTGGATACTTTCCCTTCATGGCTTTCAAGGGTTTCCACGTAGCCTTTTTCCATAGAATGGTTTCCCTATAAAACTTTGACTAGCTGAACTATCTTGTTCATGAGAACCGTTTCCTTGATATCCAAAATCTCAATTAGAGTCTCCTCATAAGTCAAATCATCTCTTAACTAGACCTCAGCAGTCTAAATGATGTCAGAGAGATCTGATCTATACCTTCTCAACATGGAAACATGGTGGACATCATCTATCTGCAATAATTATGGGGGTAACGCCAACCTATAGGCCAGCGGTCCAATTCTCTCAAGAATCTCATAAGGACCTACATAACTTGGACTCAAATTACCCTTTTTTCCAAACCTCATGACTCCTTTCCAAGGAGAGGTTTTAAGGAAAACCTTCTCACCCACTTTATACTCCATTTCCTTCCAGTGTTCATTAGTATAGCTTTTCATTCTATCTTGTGCTGCTTTAAGCCTCTGCTTAATTGAGTTGACCTTATCAACTATCATCTTAAGTGACTCTGGTGCCACTAATCTCCTTTCTCCTTCTTCATCCCAGCGTACAGAAGTTCTACATCTCCTCCCATGCAGTGCTTCATAAAGAGCCATTTGAATGCTCGAATGGTACGAATTATTGTAAGCAAATTCGATCAATGGAAATTGCTCATCCCAAGCTACTTTGAAATCCATCACATATGCCCTGAGCATCCCCTCAAGGGTTCGAATGGTCCTCTCAGATTGACCATCTGTTTTGGGGTGAAAAGCACTGCTAAAATTTAACTTGGTTCCTAGAGCCTCTTGTAAGTTTCCCTAAAATCTTGAAGTAAATCGAGGATCTTTGCCAAAAACTATATAATCTAGAATCCCATGCAGTCCCACTATCTCATCAATGTACTTCTTTGCTAGCACATGCAGAGAATTAGTTTGTTTAATTGCTAGAAAATGGGTGGACTTCATCAAATGATCAACAATAACCCATATAGCATCATACTTCCTACTGGGCTTAGGCGAACCCATCAGAAAATCCATAGTCATCCTTTGCCACTTCCACTCAGGAATGGACAATGGCCTTAACTTGCTTGAAGGTGCCTGGTGTTCAGCCTTGACTTGCTGACACACCAGACACTTACTTGCATATTTTGTTGTATCCCTCTTCATGCCTTTCACTAGAAATGCTCTTTCAAATCTTCGTACATTTTGGTGCTACCTAGGTGTATAGCATAAGGCTGGTTATATGCCTCATCAAGTATCTCATCCTTCACCTCCTCGACATTCGGAATATAAAGACTATTACCTACAACTATAAGTCCATCATCCCTCATTACCAGTTTAGATTTCTTACCATTCTGAATTTCTCCTTGGAGTTTGTTCAATTATGCATCTTGTGCTTGCAACTCCTTAACTTTCTCCCTGAGTTTCAGTCTCGCTATTAAATTTGCCAAAATGCAATCTGGCTCCTCTAGTGTCAAACTTATCTTTAGCTTAGCCATCTCTATCAACAACAACAAATAAACTATCTGAACATAGGCTATGGAGGATTTCCTACTTAAGGCATCTGCCACCATATTTTCCTTTCCTGGATGGTATTCAATCAATAGGTCATAATCCTTAAGCAACTCTAACCATCTTCTCTGTTTCAAATTTAACTCTTTCTGGCTCAATAAGTACTTGAGACTTTTGTGATCTATAAAAATCCTCATTTGAACCCTATACAAATAATGTCTCCAAATCTTCAGGGCAAAAATCACTACTGCTAATTTCAGATCATGGGTCGGAAAATTCAACTTAACGACTTTAATTGCTACGAAGCATAAGCTATTACTTTTTCTCTTTGCACCAACACATAACCTAAACCCTTCCTTGAAGCATCACTGTAAATGGTATAACGCTCATCTCCTATAGGCAAGGTCAGAATTGGAGCACTTTTCAATCTATGCTTAAGCTCCTCAAAGCTTTACTAACATTCATCACTATTGATAAACTTTTGATTTTCCTTAATAATTTGGTCATCGGAGTAGCTACCATAGAGAATCCTTCCATAAATATCCTATAATAGCTTGCAAAAAACTACTGGCATCTACAACTGTCTTTGGTTAATTCCACTTCACCACTGCTTCAATTTTTCTCAAATCAACATTTACTCCATCCTTCGAGATCACATGCCCAAGAAAGGTTACCTCATGAAGTCAAAATTCACATTTGTTGAATTTGGCATACAATTCCCTCTCCCTCATTGTTTGCAACAATATCCAAATATTTTTTCATGTTACTCTTCGTCTTTGGAGTAAACCAGAATGTCATCGATAAACATTATGACAAACTGATCTAGATACTCCTTGAAGACTTTATTCATAAGATCTATGAATGCAGCCGGAGCATTAGTCAAACCAAATGGAATGACCATAATGAGTCCTAAAAGCTATCTTGCTTACATCAACCTCTTTGATTCTAAGCTGATAATAGCTTGTCCTAAGATCAATTTTAGAGAAAACATGTGCCCCCTGCGACTGGTCGAACAAATCATTGATTTGCGACAGAGGATACTTGTTCTTAATGGTTACCTTGTTGAGTCTTCGATAATCAATAAACATACACCATGTCCCATCCCTCTTCTTAGGAAATATGATAGGTGCTCCCTATGGCGATGAAATCAGCCTTATAATCCCCTTCTTCAACAACTTTTCCAACTGCTCCTTAAGCTCTTTCAATTTCTCTAGTGCCATTTTATATGATGCTATAAAAATAGGTATGGTACCGTGAATCATGTCAATGGCAAACTCAATTTCCCTCATCGGTGGCAAACTAGCTAAGTCTTTTGGAAACACGTCGGGAAACTCCCTCATAACCAAAAAATCTTCTAACTTCCTTTCATCCACATTGGAATCCATGGCGCATGTCAAGAAGGCTTCATACCCCTTTTTCATCATCCTGTCAGCTAACAAAGATGAAATCATTCTAGGTGACTGCATTCTTCAATCTCCTCTAAAAGTCACCTTCTTTCTATTACCAAAGTTGAACTCTACCTCTTTAATACCACAATATAACTTTGCACCATATTTCTCCATAGCATCGACACCCAATATACCATCTAACTTTAGTTAAAGTAGCAATAAGTCTACTACCAGTCTAGCACCCTTAATAACTAGTTCATAGTCTTTATACACTTGACTTATCATCACCTTCCTCCCTAAAGGAGTGCTAACAATCAATGGATCTTCCAATGGCACCAAATTCACAACACATAATGCCATGCTTGCAGAAACAAATGAATGCGTGGAGCCAGTCTCAATTAAGACATATAGTTCAGAATTAAATAAACGAGCCATATCTGTGATAACTTTAGGTGTGCGCTGCAGCTTCCTCTTTGGTCATGGCAGATACCTTGGCTTATGTCTAACCCTTTAGCCTTCTTGGAGGAATAGCCTTCCTTGTAGCCCCAGAACTACCCATCTCAGTGACTAGCCTGGTTCCCACTATTTTTTCTCTCCTTAGGGCTTGCAACTACGGCCTCTCTTGCCTTGTCATATGGGGACATTCCCTAATCAAGTGTCCCTTCTCCCCATATCAAAAACACACTCCAAGTAATTTAAAGCACTCTCCTTTGTGAAACTTCCCACAATGCTCACATTGAGGGTTTGTATACTTGCTCTTCTCCAGCCTGCTATTGGCTCCCATAATTGATGTTTGTGCTGAAGCTGCCCTTGATTTTTTGTTTTTAGTCGAGGCGCTACTTCCCACCTCACTCTAAGTATGGAAACTCCTTGTACTCCTCTCAGGCAATGGAGCACTCATTCCCTTCCTCAAAGACTACTCCCAGTTCTTCCTCTTCTTATTCACTTCAAAATTGATATTCTCCAGTTTCTCGGCCTGAAGTGCAACATCTATCAACTGCAGATAGTCACAAAAATTATAAATCAACACGTTTTCATTGATCCTCAAATGAAGTCCTCCCTTGAACTTATGGCATTTTTCCTCCTCATTCAATGCAATGTTGGTCGTATATCGGGAAAGTTAAGTGAGCCTCACTTCTTACTCACTGACACTCATGTCCCTCTGTTTGAGATTTAGAAACTCTCTGGCCTTCTCTTGTACATAAACCCTGGAGAGATACTTCTTCTTGAACACTTCCGCAAAATCTCTCCATGATAATACTAGAGGCATAATCTGACTGTGAGGCACTGATTCCCATCAATGCAGTTCGTCCCACTACAGCAAGCTTACTGCATAATCTAGTTTCTCCTCATCAGAGCACTTCATTTGAAGCAGGACTCTCTAGGCTCCCTTCAACCATGCTTCAGCCTCTTCCAAATTTTTAGTACCATTAAAATCTACGGCTCCATACTTGCGAAGCTTATCATACTGCGCACTCCTCTCCACTAGAGCTAGCGTCAGAGCTTAAGATCCTTAGCCCATGGCATATATGAAAGCCTTAGCAAAGGCTTGAAAGAACTGCGAATCCATAGTAGGCATAAGGTGTAACATCCCGTCACCGATGGGAAGAGTAAGATAGTAATTTGGATCGGGCTAAGAGTGTTTAAAATTGTTTGGCTATGTTTATGCATTCACATATGCACGTGAATAATAAATTTTGCACATGAAAAATGACTGTACATGCATTCATGACATTTTCCCGGTATAAGTGT
>JAOSBN010000009.1:13332384-13370108 GCA_027563595.1 Erythroxylum suave
TGCTATACTTCATAACTATAATCCCTTTTGTGTGATTACATAATTTAAATATAAAGTCATAACTCACAACTATAACTTAGTTTGTGTAATTACATAATTCTACCATAAAGTCACAATTATAACTATTTTGTGTGATTACATAATAGTTAATAACAAGAAGAAATAAAGTAATAATAATTTCTCAACAATCATAAGATATATACATGCAAATGACTTTCATAAAGTTATATAAATGATTCCTTAAGAAAACTTGATGATTAAGCAAATTCTATCCAAGAAATTCTCATGTTTCTTAACCCAAACTTTAAATATATACATTGATTGCTATACTTCATAACTATAATCCCTTTTGTGTGATTACATAATTTAAATATAAAGTCATAACTCACAACTATAACTCAGTTTGTGTAACTATATAATTCTACCATAAAGTCACAATTATAACTATTTTGTGTAATTACATAATAGTTAATAACAAGAAGAAATAAATTAATAACAATTTCTCAACAATCGTAAGATATATACATGCAAATGACCTTCATAAACTCATATAAATGATTCCTTAAGAAAATTTGATGATTAAGCACATTCTATCCAATAAATTCTTATGTTTCTTAACCCAAACTTTAAATACATACATTGATTGCTACACTTCCTAACTATAATCCATTTTGTGTGATTGCATAATTTAAATATAAAGTCACAACTCACAATTACAACTCATTTTGTGTAATTACATAATTCTACCATAAAGTCACAATTATAACTAATTTGTGTGATTACATAATTCAACCATAACTCACAACTATAACTTATTTTGTGTGATTATATGATTCAAATATAAACTTACATCTATAACCTATTTTGTATGATTACACAAATTTGTAACTATAATTCATTTCGTATGATTACATAATTTAATTATAAACTGATAATTGTAACTCATTTTCCATGATTATATCTAACTATCATAAACTCACATCTTTAACTTAATTCTTGTAATCATATAATTAAACCTAAATTAACTAACCCATTTTGTATATTTCAAAATCAGTTTATAATATATAACCTAATTTATAATAAAGACCAACATTTAATTCAATACTTCTCAAATTTTAAATAATAACACAAACTTCAATTTTTTATTGAATAACTGAATCCCCGATTTCTCAAATCCAAACCACACAACTGACAAAAACATATTCAAAATTTCAAATTCCAAATATTGTAATTCTATATAGATTATAGAATCCTCAAATTCCAAAATTCAGACAAAACAAACACGTCTATGCATTCCAGTATCTAGCTATCTGCTATCCTTAGTTTCTAAAATGTAAAGTCTAAACTGACAACTATAAGTCACTCACACACAGCAACCACTTAATTAACTTAACACTCAACAATCAACATAATACAATTCAAGGATGATTGCATTTTGCAACCTTGAAGTTTAAAGTTTCCAGCTCCACTAGGTCTCGATGAGGCTAAGGCGATTGTGGGAAAGAGGGTGACGCCGAGGCGAGGTGAGGTAAGGCAAGTAGGCAACTACAATGTACATACAAGAGAGGGTAAGGCAAAGGCGAGGCAAGGCGACTGCAACGTGCAAGTGAGAGAGGGTGAGGCGAGGCGAGACATAGGCAACTACAGCAGACAACAGTGGTTATGGAGGGGGGTCGGGTAGATTTAGCTATTTAGATTTAATTTTTTAAAATTACAATTTATGCCAAATATTTTCGAAAATACAATTCAATCCAATAAGTGGCCAGTATCCGACAATACCAACTCACGAGATAAAATTACTCGGTAACATACCATTTTCTTGCCAATACCTCCCAGGCACCATTGGTTGCAATTAACCTAGTAAAAAGTTAAACCAGACATTCTTTTTTATAAGAAAGGGCTGAAAACCGATATGCTACTTTCATGTTTAATTTGGAGACCCGCACCTAAGTCTTACATCACATCTTCTGAAAATTGAGAAATAGGCCAAGCAATGTACGTTGTGACAACTTAGCTTCACTGGGAGTGGGAGATGAAAGACCTGTCAATTCCTTGCCTGCCAATTACTTCTTCATCGGACAATTTGCTAAGGCTTTCAATCACTTACATGTGCATATATATAATGCAAGACCTGTCAATTCCTTGCCTGCCAATTACTTCTCCACCGGACAATTTACTAAGGCTTCCAATCACTTATATATATATATATATAGACACACATAAAAGAACCACTGGAGAGCTATAATTTAATTTTAAAAGTTGGGCACAAAATATTATATAAAGCAACACCGGAGAGCTATAATTACTATAAAAACGTGGGCACAGATTATTGCAGTTTGATCAATCCATGGGATTCATGTATAAATATATATGTTATATGTAAATTCACACCTTTGACCAATAAAAGGAGACATAAAAATAACTGTTTTTGTAACTTTAGATTCTTTCGCATAATTAAACACATTATATATCTATATATAAACATATATTTTTATATTTCTTGGTCACTAAGATGTCATATTACTTTAAATTTTTATATTTTCATTTTAAAATTATTATTGAAGGAAAGTATCCTAGTTTTCTTAAATTAAAATAACCAAATTATTTGTTATGACTTTATATATTTATATATATATATATATATTGTAAAACAAAATTTGGAATCAATTCAACCCTAGTTAATTTCGCTTTACTTCTTTATAAAATATTAATTATCTTGGATCAAATGAGTTATTAAGACACGGTTTTGATCATAATAAATATATTATTATTAGTACTTCTATCTGTGGCAATATTAACAAGTGTTGGTCCTGAAATTGCACTTGAGGAGCAAGAATACAATCATCTGTTTACTTTTTGCTATCCGTAGATCAACAATAACAATAATAGTCCTGTGAAAGTTTTGTTAATACACGAAGTCTAAGATTGTCTAATGGTACTCAATCTTATCTTTCACTGATAAAGAAATTGTTTCTAATAAACCCATAAGAAAGGAAAACAAGAGAAATACACACAGTATAAGAGTGTGTGTGTGTATAAATTACATATATACCTATTAAAATAATAAAGTAATAATAATTTAAAATAAAAATAAAATAGACATTAAATAGTAATAATAAAATGAAAATAAAAATGAAAATAAGTGAATATGTATAAATAAAAATATAAAAATAAGTAATACAAACACACATGCACGCATGTGTGTAAAATACACATATACCTATTAAAATAATAAAATGATAATAATTTAAAATAAAAATAAAATAGACATAAAATAGTAATAATAAAATAAAATAAAAATAAGTGAATATGTATAAATAAAAATATAACAATAAGTAATACAATAACAACTAGGTCGATGGATGCACCTTTTGAGAAAATAGTCAATTTGATTTTAATGGTTTTTCACCAAATTTTCCTCTTTTTCTAAAAAAATAGTTGACTATTACCAACTGAAACACTACTACGAGATCCAAAAAAGTGATCCTACTATCATTCTTATCACCATACCTGAAACTCCCATGAGTCCATAAATATCTTTCTGAGGTCACCCTTATATGACAATTAAAATCTCATGTTAGAATAACTCTCTCGTCAGGGGTATCTATTGAATCCCCTCTTCTAACTCTTCCCAAAATTGAAGTTTAAGTTGTTTATCCTATCTTACTTGAGATGCATAAGTACACATCAAATTGAAAATAACACGTTTCATCACTTTTTCTATTTGTAAACCAACGAATGAGATGTCTATTTTAATAAATGATTATGATAAATTCACATATGACGTCATAAAGTAATGAAAATTATAAATAAAAGAGAGCAGAGAAAGATAGACAACGCCAATGTAAATTGATTTTACTAAATAATCATTTACCTACGTTTACTTCCTAAGCCTCAATTGGAAATTTATTATCTTCTTCCTTCAATAAATAAAGAATAACCCTCTATATAGTATTTTATTTGTTTGGGTGAAGGGAACCCTTAAAATTGTCTTATTTTTTCATATGAAAAGAAAAATCCTTTATAAATCTTGTTTAAGGTAAAGAGTAACCCTTACAAAGTATATCTTAGTCAATTTTACCAATTACAATAAAAATACTTTTCTTGCACACACCAATAAACAATTGCTCAACATGTTATATAATGCACATATATGTTCTCTAGCTTCTTAAGGCTCTTAATAACTTCTTAGTATGTCTAACTAACTTCCCATAACTCATATGAGATCTATTTATACTTAAAATATCCTCAAAAAGGTTATTAGAAATAAAAAAGGTCGTTGCAATAACTACTAATAATGATATTAGTTTACCAATCTGACACATTGGTTAGTTAACTAATTATTGACTAATATAATGTAAAAACTCATGATACCTTGTTTTTTTTTGATACGTTGGATGACCACACTAAAACATTAATCCACCGATGTCTGCAGAAATAGTATATTAGTTTACTACACCAATACATTGATCAACTATTGTGTCTAAGAACATGTTTCCAACAATTTTTAAGTACTTTTAAAGATTAAACCACCTATCTTTTTTTTTAAAACTAAAACTAGTTTCAAAATCATTTCAAAAGTTCCTAAAAGATCATTTTAAAGATCAAGAGACTTTTTTTAAAGATTAAAATAATTTTCCTTTCAATTATGAACGAATTTATGCATTATGTCCTATACATAAATAATAATGATAATGATTTCAATATAATGTTACAAAAAGTATTACAATGATTTGATTAAGTATTTATGCTTTATTCCTCCTTATTCTTGGTTCTTCACTTGATTGTATATACACTCCACTTTGTTTATTTTTTCCAACTATTAATTGTTCAATTTATTTATTTGACTATTTTTCTTACATTACCCTTTTATTGAACTCTACCACTCGCATGTTACTTGATTCCGTTATAATAAAGTAACTAATATTACTAAAACTAAATTCATTGATAGCAATGTATTTTATTATAATCAAAATTATGGTTTAAGATCTCAATTGGTCACTAGTAAGTTAGTATATGAAGGATCAAGTTTAAGCAATCAAAAGATGAAGAAAATGAGTAAAATGGAGTACATATGCAATTCAAACAAAGAGTCAAGGAAAAATAGTAATCAAATATATTGAGATTTAAATAAATAATGGCAATCCTTCTTTTAATCTTATCTTAGTCATTCAAGGCCTCAACCATTGCGTGATTGTTTGAAAGGTATATTACATATACTTTGTCATTGTTAAGAGAAAATTTGAGAAGATTTTAAAGAAAAAATTCTTAATGCATCAACAAACTTTTAGGAAAATTTTTAAGTGATTGTGGAGCAAGTTTTTGTTCAAAAAATGTACTTTGTTTTTTTAAGAATTTGAAAAGTTTTTCAAAACTTATTTTAAAAAGTTTGGTTAACCAACATAAGGATTTGAGTGACCAAAGGTTTTGATATACTGTTAGACCAATATTGATAGTGTAATTAGGAAGTGTCTTCGAAAATATATGCCAAAAGTTTGTTACCATATGGATCGATCAATACTACTTTTACTTAGGGAAGACAAAACGACGTCGTTTTGAAAATAACAGCAGGCCACTGGTTGGGCCACGCTAGCCTGCCGCCCTTGGTCAACTCGCAATCTGCTGGGTGGACTATGGTCAACCCTTGGCTAGCTCAACTTGGGCCAAAAATGAGTTGGGCTGGGCCGAGTTTGACATTCCTACTTTTACTAGTTGTTGTAACGATTAAGTTTTATTTCTAAAAATTATTTTAAGTTGTTTTAAGTACAAATAGATAACATGTTAGTTATGGGAGTAATGATTTTTTTAAAAAAAAGTAAAATTGTATTGAAAGTATATAATTACAGATAAAAGAACGCGTCTCATATGTAACAGCTTAAGCATGTTACTACAAGGGCAGAACAAAGACGCCTCAATACATAGAGTAAAACAAAACGACATCGGGTAACTAAAGCATGAAACGACTTCGTAGAGAGGCAAGGCAAAACAACAAAGGTAGAAGCCTAAGATGCACAATCTGTCTTTCTAATTGTTTCTCCATAACATACCAAATTAGGGTTGAGCACGAGCGATGATCGTCGACTCATTGCGTGTCTCTAACTTGCATGTCTTCATCTTCTTTCCTTCTTAATGATCGAGGTTTTTGTGAGTAGATTCCAGAAGGAACCTTCCCATTTCTTAAGTGGGATCAGTCAAAAGATGTTCAAGCAGTAGCCAACGTATCTGTCCAGTAATCCTGAGGTTTTTGAAGATCATGGAGCATGGAGGATCAAGCCCTTATTGTAAGAACTTGTTTCGTCCTTAGACTTAGGGTTAATATGATTTTATTTACCTTTCTTAGATGATGCTTTTTTCTAATACTTGATTCCTTTCTCTGATGACTCTTCTGATGTCTCTCTGCGAGCATAAGGGCACACACCAAGTGTAACATCCCATGTTTGGATCTAGACCTTAAAATAGTGAATTGGGTGTACTGTGAGAAATTTGAAGTGCAATTTATACTCGTGCATCATTGTATATTCACACATATGTGAATACTTATTTTGATACATTAAAATAATTATACATGCATTTATTGACAATTTCTGGGTATAATTGACTTATAAATGCAATTAAAATGCAAATCATGGATTATTTGTGTTGAAAATTTATTTGGAGCGTGTCATTATTATTTTGAAAATTTTGGTGAATTTTAGAGAATTTCTGAAAATTTGGAGTATTTTTTAACTAGAAAAAATATTGAATTATGGACCAAATGAAAGTGTGACACGTAGACAAGTGAAATAGTGACAAATACATTCCATGTAGTGGGGACATGTGGCAGTGAAAAAAATAATACACGTATTTACATGTTTAGGAAGGAAGATTCTACAGCTGGAGTTTACTCCTCATTTGGTTTTGTTCATTACCGAAAACACAAAAATTATCTTCCTTTGTCATACACACTAAACAACTTATGATTTATGTTTGAGAACTTGACTATTGATTCTTACATCAAAGTAAAGATTGCAGTCCATAGAGAGTTTGATTGTTGTTAAAATCTCATTGTACATCCATTTACTGAAGTTTGCATTGCTGGAAATTTAACTAAATTAAGTAAGTGGAGTTTTAAGCTTTGTGATGCCGTGAATGGCTTTTTGATAATGTTTGAATCGAACTGAAATGCTTATGATGTTGGAGTAAAATGAAAGTGCAGAAATTCATGCAAGTTGATATATAAATATACTTTGTTTTTACTGTTGATGTACGTAAACCACTTGGGTGTTTTCAGATGAGTATTTATGAATGAATGCATACATGAGTGGGATGAGGATTTGGTGAAATCGTGATATAGTGAGGCTAAAATGATATGTTTTGATGAAGTGGAATGAAGATAGAAGTGTAAAAAAATGCAGAAATTTTGCAGGAAAAACCGTATGTGAACTTTGATTGTGAAGAATGTGTAATCATGAATTCTAAGAGATTTTGATAGTGATCTGTTTTGATGTTTGCGTTTGATCTTGCATTTGAGTTAGATTAGAGTTGAGATAAAAGACTTAAAATGAAACACTTAAGATGAAATGAAGTTGTTGATGGAAATTAAGGAATGCAGAAAACATATATACATAATGAAATATTTGTGAATGATTTATGGTTTTTGATGATTGTTTGTAAATATGGATTTTAATTTGTCATGGATGATCTGAACTAAATTTAAGGGTTGAAAAGAAGTAGAAAAGGTGGTTTATACGTTAGATATGTGAATAGAATAAGATAGAAGTGAGAAAATCTGGAAAAATGGCAAGAAAGAATGAAAGAACGGAAGAAAACACAACAGATTGCAATCGTGCTCAACTCTGTTGAACATGGGACTTAAACCATTAGACTCAAAACACACTATTTTACATCTACATCAACAATTATAGCCATCTGAAATAATTTGGGAGAGATTGAGTGATAATTTGAGACAAATTTGATGAGGAGTTCTGGAAATTTGTAACTGGAGTATTTTCACTAAACATGCTTCGGTTGTTTTGACAATATCTTGATCTATATGTATCCAAATGGAATGATTTTGACTTAGAGTAAACTAGAGACATTGGGCTAAAAATTGTATGAAGAAAAAGAATTTTAATTCTGTCTCTTAGAATTTAAATTTATGGGTGGAATTTGAGTAAAGAGTTTTTTATATTAAAGAATGTTTCGAAGTTGTTAAAATTACTTATAAAGTGTATTAAAGAAACATATCCAAGACATTGTCAATGAACGTGCATAATACATGATACATTTATGAATGTGCTTATGCTTGACTATTTATATGAATGTGTAAATTTTTTTTATGATTGCATATAGAAGAACAACTAGATCGCCCACTTCCTGATATTGTTGGAACTTCAAAGCAATAGCTTTGGGAGCAAACTGTGAGTAAACTAAACGGTCTCACTCAATTAATTGTTTTAATTATGATTGAATTCTCTTATAAATGTGTTATTGACTATACTGATTTTGGAGAAGAAGATCCGAAGATTATGATTTGATGATCCCAATATTGAAGTGCTCCTTGCATGTGAATTTGAATGAATAAGTGATATTTCACATTATTGTTGAACGTCATGCCAAGGTCTGATGATAAATGTGAAAGTGAAACTGAAATCAAATGATTGATTGTATATATATAAATGTGACGCATTCCATTACATAAATGCATGAATGATAAAGGCAGTTATGACCGGAGTTGCTAGTGTAAAGACCTTAAAGCTCTTGCTATGATCAGAGCCTCAAGCTCAATTGTGAGAATATCCGGTATCTACTAAGGGATATGGGACATTATTTAATACAGCTCGGTATCCACTAAGGGATATGGGCTAGTAAAAAGGCACTTGGTCACAACAATAACAATAACAAGTGAAAGTAAGTCTCACGTGCATTACATATACATTTTAATACATGTGGTTAACTGATTAAAAATGTATTGGTACCTTGTATTTAAATGAGAATGTGATATGTGATATTTCTTGCAATATGAAAAAATGTGAAATATTTGTTACTTGTGATAAGGTGTTACATGAATTGAGTGAACCATCGATTATGGTTACCTTACTGAATTCGCAAAACTTATCTAAAATTGCATGTTGACATTTCAGGACCGAGAGAGGACTTTAGTTATTGAGAGACTACAAGAAACATAATTCTTGTACTTTTGTGAAGAAGAAACTGCTTAAAGGTCATTCAGCTGAGACTAAAAAGTTTAGATAGATATTTTGTATATTTCCTCTTTCATGTAGCGTATTTTTATTAGGCTTGATAATGTACGTACTCTGATGATATTGGAAACTATCAATGTACATGCATGGATGTTGAAAGTTACATTGTAAATTTTGGTTTTTGTTTAGGAGATGAAAAGAGGAATACAGTTTATTAATTTTGTTATTTTTCGTCTTCAATTTTAGTAACTTTTATGTATAATAATTGATGTCATGACTAAGTTAGATATATTGCCATGTTATAAAGTAAAGGTGAAATAGTTAACACACCATTATTATAGATTATATACTAGAATGTCCTCAGGGTGTTCTAGTATGTAATTTATAGTAATGGGGTGTAACACCAAGGACTCGGGTTGTATTCTTCAAGCATCGTATCAACAATGTCTCAGTAACATAGGTACATGCCTCCTTCCTCCTTTAATTAAACTCATATCAAAGTTGATAGTTGATCCTCCATGAATAGGCTAGATTAGGGCATATTTCATCAGGTTTAATTAAACTGAGAATTCTTTCTCTAATTCCTCCAATCAGAGAGATAAGAACATTTTGTCTTGTGTGAATTTTACTTTGAAATCTCCTACAGTTTCTCTCTCTCCAGATTTCCTTAATAGAGGAGGCAAAGCAGGAGATACATATGAACTCAATATGTTTAGGTGTACGACTCAGGTTCAGAAACCACTCCATGGTTTTTGTGAATGATGTGCCTGCATTAGAGATAAAATTAAGCTCCTTAACCCTCTCCCATAGGAAATGTGAAAACGGTCATTTGAAAAAGAGCTGCTCCCTTGTTTCTGGTTCTGTGCCACAAAATACACAGATTGCATTATGGGGAAGAACATATAATCTGTCCATGGTGCTTAACTTGTTCAGCACTAAGAGCTATAGAAGTATAGAAGAGCTCGTGATGAGAGACTTATGCCAGACTATAGGGTACCAAGATTGCCCTGTATTAGTACAGTTAAGTCACTTCCTGAATCTTACAATGTTGAAAGAGTTTGGAGGTAGGTTAAGGCAGTGAAAAGTGTCTTCCCTTTGTAGGTTAAGGAGATAATTTAGGATAAGATACTGAAGCTCCCCTGGGATGTTCCATTGATCTTTTAGCAAGATAGATTTTACCTTGGCATTGATAGGGATCTCATTCCATAGTTGAAGTGTCGTGGGTATCTAATAAGTGCTCCTCTACCTGTCCAGTTGTCAAACCATAGGGAAGCTTTCTCTCCATTCCCAATCACACATGATACTAATGGTTCAAGAATATATCTAAGTTTCAGTAATTGGGTTAAGGACCATGAAAAGGAGGATTTAATAGGAATAAACCAAATGCTAGAACCTTTTAAAATATAGTTATGTAGCATCAAATCTAGAGTGATTTCTTTTCCAGTGGGATATTCCAAAGATTCTTGATCAAAGTTGCTCTATTAAAAGATGCAATTGAAATCAATCCTAGGCTCCCATCTTTTTTACCTTTACAAACTTCACTCCATTTTATCTTAGCAAAATGGCTGACAAAGTTTAGATTACCCCACAGGAATCTTCGAAAGATTTTCTCAATATACGTGATAACCCCTTTTGCTAGGGACATAATTGAGAACCAGAAAATATGTAGGGAATTCAGCACGGGTTTGATAAGATGCAACCTTCCTCCAAATGAAAGCACCTTAAGACCACATTCCTAATCTCCTTTTTATTTTTTCAAACAAAGGCATACACTTTGACAATTGAATTCTGCTGGTGGTACCCAAGTAGGTTAATGGGGCTTCTGCTTTCCATTGTGTTAGCCCCTACTACTAGGATATATTGGCTTTTATTCAAATTTATCTCCAAACCCGAGAGATCCAAATAAATAAAGAGTAGACATTAGAAGATCAATGGACTTGCCATGTGCTTTTGAGAAAAGCAGCAAGTTATCTACAAAACATAGGTTGATTAGCCTTATTTTTATCTACAAAACATAGGTTGATTAGCCTTATTTTCTTACATTTATAATGATATTTAAAGGATTTGTTGTTTTCCACTTTCTGTTGAAATAAAAGAGTGAGGACCTCCATACAAATAATAAAAAGATAAGGAGAGATAGGGTCACCTTGACTTAATCTCCTTGCACTCCTAAAGGAATATGTTGGAGTGCCATTCACTAGGATAGAGTAAGTGGGAGTAGTTATACATGCTTGTGCTTAGTTAATAAATTCCTTAGGGAACCCCAAAAGACCTAAAGTCCATAGAATAAAATCCCATTCAACATGATCAAAAGCCTTCCGAAAATCCACTTTGATGATACAATTCGGTGGACTATTCTTCCTTTGATACACTTTCATCAACTCCTGCACCATAGACATGTTATCACCCATTCTTCTACCATATAAGAAAGCACACTGATTGTTAGAGATCAATGAGTTCAGTACCATCTTTAGCCTATTTGCTATAATTTTAGAGATAATCTTATATAAAAAAGTTGGTGCAGTCAATAAGCCTGAAGTCATCCAAAATAGAGGAGCAAAGGGATTTAGGAATCAGACATACAATAGAATACCCTTAGGGAAAAATTCCAGCACTGCCTTTTTAACCATAGGGCCAATATCTTGCCAAGTCTTTTGGACAAAAATAGCCATTGAACCCATTAGGCCTAGGAGATTTGTTCGGGTGCATCTGGCACATCGCATCTTCTATTTCTTTTTCTTCCACAAGTTTATGAGAGCTGCTACTTGTTCCCGAGAGATCCTTGTATGAATAAATGAGTTAAGAGTATCAGTACTAGCTAGATTCCTAGAAGAACCATAGAAATCCTTAACGTATCTCTCTATTTCCTCTAGAAGGTCTTCTTGCTTTGAAATTACCTCCCCATCTAGCAACTTTAAAGAACAGATTCGATCAGCATTTTTCTGGCTAAAACCGAATTGAAGAAGAATTTAGAGTACCGTTCACCATCCTTTAGCTAACTTTAGCCCGTTACTCCATTAGGCTGTCATGGTCCCTAGCTTTAGAAAGATATAACAGTAGTAAGTTCTTCTCTATTTTCAAAAAATCAAAATTAGTTGGATACAATTAAAGTTAATGCTATCTTCTTTAGCCAAAATAACTGCTTTCTCAATAGAGACAGGTCTTCTATTTATTAATGATTTCATCTCCCTTTTGATAGCTTTAAGTTTCTAAACACAAACATATTGATGAATACCTACAACCATATCCTCCAGCCCCTTATTAATCGCCTCAGGGAACCCCTTATCTTTCTACTAATAGATTATTAAATCTAAATGGCCCACTTCTATCCTAAATATGAAGTAGGTTTACAATTAGCATCGCGTATGATCTGAAAATAGAGGATCCAGGAAAGAAGTGACACTATTTGGGAACTGTATTAGCCAATCCTGATTCACCATAGTCCGGTCTAGTTTCTTCCCCAATGCCCAACTTCTTGTCTGCTTGAAACTCCATGTATAATGCTACCCCTGAAACCTTAGGTTAAAGATTCCAAGCTGAGTTACACATTCTTTGAAGTCCTTTGAGAAGTTTCTCATACTGAAATGGCCTTTCTTCTACTACTTTTGAAATCTTGGTTGCTATGGCTGCAAAAATAGTGGGAAATTAGTAATGTGTTATGGCCCTTCTTCTACTACTTTTAGAGCTTGCCCCTTCGAGGAGAAAATAACAATAGGTATTTGTCTTTTACTATGACAACCTCCACAAAACCATTATTTTCTAAGCTGCCTGCGCCCATTTTTGTGTGACTGGGAAAGCAAGACGTTTGTCCCAAAAGAAACCAATAAGGGAGTTTTCCTAGGATTGAGCCCCTTCCTGCAATGTTTCAGGGAAAATAATAGTCCGACCATCTTTAGTTTTAGGAGGGAAAAATTGTATAGAAAGATCTGTAGAACTGCCCACCACTTGTTTCCAAGTCTTCCTTTCTTGAAGGGGTAGGGGTGGCTGAAGAGGGTAAGGAAGAGGTAGAGGTATGGAGGGAAGAGGGTGCAGTTGAGGGTGGTGCTTGTAGAATGTCAGTAGGTAGGAAGGTTTTGGATGAGGCTAGGACATATTTCATAGTTGCTCCTGAGGTAGGCTGTGAGGAAGACGGTAAGGGTAGATGAGGAAATGCCTCCCTGTCAATTGCCTGATTTGTGCTCCTAAGAGGGGTCTGCAAAGTCAGCATTGTGAACTACAGTGAAGACATTTTATAAAAGAGAAAAAAGAAGAGGGGCGAGAAAAGGGTAAGTAATGGAGATGACTAAAGTACCCTTGAGAAGTTCTGGTTGTAAAGTGGGTGAGAGAGTCAAATTAGGTTGGCGGGATGGGAAGAAGACATCAGAGGGAGGTTGAGAAGGAGGTTGCAAAGGAGAGGTTAATGGAGGAAGAAGGCTATAGGGGAAGAAAAGCAGAAAACTAGAAGGGTTATGAGAGTAATGTTGGACATACTAGAGAGTTGCTAAAAGTTTTCGAGAGAGTTGGAAATATATGTTTGGATTATATAATAATATTGAGCCTTTGTTCATTTGTGTGAGCAAGGAAAGAAATTTTTAAGTTATATACTTGATGTCAATGGAGAAATTACTTGTTATATTCTTTGTAAGGGTTCCTCTTGATCTTAAACAAGATTGTAAAGAGTTACACTTCACCTATAACAAAGTAAGACAGTTGCAATGGTTCCTTTTCACTCACGACAAAGAGGATGTTGTATGAATGGTTGCTATTTATTTATTAAAGGAAGAAGATTGTGAATTTTCAAGTGGAGTTTGAAAATTTCTCTTGATCTTGAGCAATATCTTCACTAAAAAGAAAGAGAATGAATGTAGATTGAAGATTATTTGACAGAACCATTATAAATTGTTTTTTTCTTTTTTCTACTCTCTTTTATTATTCTTATGTTTATTTTATAATTATTTTATATAAATTTATCATAATTATTTTTTAGAGAATATTTAAGAAATTAGTTTAAAAATTAAAAAGTAAATTTTGTGCAAGACTGAAAAAACAATTAAAATATACACTACTCTTTATTGAAAATATTTTTACACTCATTTTTATTTGTATTTTTTAATAAATAAATATAATGGATAATTAAATGTGAAGGTAACTTATCACAGTACGTTCGGTAAGTATGTGTGGTGGATCTTGATTTACAATTATTCTGTATCTTTTATTGTCTCTTTCCTATTAAATCCTAACCGTGACTGGATTGCACCCTTAACATGTTTTGAGTTCTTAAATTGATAAAGTTAATGGACTGACCATGCAATCTAACAAATGTAATCCAAAAACCGAATTTAACGATTTTCTTAGACAGAATTTGAAGTGACAAGTATCTGATTATTGATTTTATGGCTTAGTATTATCCTTTGCCTTCAATTTTCACACGAGGTTGAAATAAGATAAAGAAATGGACAGCAGAGGACCCTGAAATGCCAGAAACCTGTTTTGTCATAGTTTCTGGGAAAATTTTCAGGTTCATCATGGCAAGAATGAAAATGATATGGCCACTATGTAGACCTAATGAGTACGGTTTGACAGATGACTCCGTTCTGCTATATATCATTATATTATATCCCAGATCATTCAGAACTCAGAAATAACTAAAAAAATGAAAGCAGAAGCGGCTGCTATTCCTATTCCTAAGCTCTTTCTTGCTTTCTTCCACGTTGTTTTCCTATCCTACCTCCCATTAAAGGCCACGTCTTCAGCAAGGACACAAGCAGAAGCTCTCATCAGATGGAAAGACAGCTTAGATTCTTCACCACCTTCTCTCAGGTCATGGTCTACCTCCAACTTGAACCACCTCTGCAACTGGACAGCCATTGTTTGCGAACCCAGCTCAGGAACGGTCTCCAAACTCAACCTCTCAAACTTGAACATAACTGGAACACTTGCACAATTCAACTTCACTCCATTTGGGAATCTCGCAAGCTTTGACCTGCAAAATAACAAAGTCGAGGGAATCATACCATTGACAATTGGAAGCCTATCCAAGCTCACGTACATGGACTTGAGCAACAACTATTTTGAGGGCAACGTGTCGATCCAGATTGGAGAATTGGCAGAGCTCAAGTATCTGAGTCTTTTGAACAACAATTTCAATGGTACTCTTCCTTTCCAACTCTGCAATCTTCGGAAGTTACAGTACTTAGACATTGGATCAAACTACTTGGAAACCCCAGATTGGTCCAAATTTTCTTGCATGGCTTCACTGACTTACTTTAGCCTCTCTCTCAATAGCTTTACTCTGGCATTCCCTGATTTCATATCCACTTGCCGGAACTTGAGGTTTCTGGATATGTCCCAGAATCAGTTTACAGGCACAATTCCAGAATCGGTATATACCAATCTTGGAAAGCTTCAGCACTTCAATGTCACAGAGAATTCATTCCAGGGACAATTATCAGCAAACATTTCTAAGCTTTCACATCTCAGACACCTCCGCTTTGCAAACAACCAGTTCAGTGGTGAGATTCCTACCGGTATCGGTTTGATGTCTTCTCTCCAGATTCTTGAGCTGTACAACAATTCATTTCAAGGGAACATTCCATCTTCTTTAGGCCAACTTAGCCATCTAGAATTCCTCGATCTTCGAATGAATACCTTAAATTCAACAATTCCTCCAGAGCTTGGCCTTTGCAACCTCACATACATGGCCTTGGCTCTGAATCAACTCAGTGGGGCCTTACCTTCCTCCTTGTCCAATCTGCCTAACTTAGCCGAATTAGGCCTGTCTGACAACTTCTTCAGCGGTGAGCTCTCACCTCATTTCATCGCCAACTGGACCAACTTGTTGTCTTTTCAACTCCAGAACAATTTGTTCTCTGGAAGCATCCCACCTGAAATAGGATTATTGACAAATCTCAATATTCTGTTCCTGTACAACAATACGTTCTCTGGGTCAATCCCGCCAGAGATTGGTAACTTACAGAACTTAACAGGCTTAGACCTTTCAGGAAACCAACTCTCAGGAGCAATTCCCCTAACAGTTTGGACTCTGTCAAATCTCGAAAGCTTAAACCTTTTCTCCAACAATCTCTCTGGAACACTCGCACCAGATGTCGGAAACATGACGTCACTACAAATTCTTGACCTCAACACCAACCAACTAAACGGAGATTTGCCCGAAACTATTTCACAACTTACTTCTCTTGAATCAATAAATCTTTTCACCAACAACTTCTCTGGAAACATTCCAGTTGATTTTGGAAAGTACATACCTTCGCTGAGATACGTTAGTTTGTCGAACAACAGTTTCTCCGGTGAATTGCCGCCTGAACTGTGTAGTGGTTTCAGCATCGAAGAACTAACAGTTAACAACAACAATTTTACAGGATCACTGCCTATTTGCCTGAGAAATTGCTCAGGGTTAATTAGGGTTCGTCTTGATGAGAACCAATTTAATGGAAACATCACAGACTCATTCGGGATTCATCCAAATCTTTCTTTCATTACCATTAGCAAAAATCAGTTTTCCGGTCAAATTTCTCGGAACTGGGGAGAATGTCAAAAGCTCACAAGTTTACAGATGGATGGAAACAGAATCTCCGGCGAAATTCCGACTGAGCTTGGGAAGTTGACTAAATTGGGTGTTTTAAGTCTAAAATCCAACAACTTGAGCGGTATGATTCCTCGCGAACTGGGAAATCTGGGCATGTTATTTAGGTTGGATTTAAGCGATAATCATTTGACAGGAGCTATTCCTCAGAACTTGGGCAAGTTGACAAGGCTCCAGTTTCTTGATTTGTCTGATAACCAGTTAAATGGTTCGATACAAGAAAAGCTCGTGAATTGTGTGAAATTATCAAGCTTAGATTTGAGCCACAACAATTTGAAGGGTGAAATACCTTCAGATCTTGGACGCATACACTCACTGCAGTATTTGTTGGATCTTAGTAGCAATGAGTTGTCGGGTTCCATAACTGAAAATCTAGGAATGCTTACATTTTTGGAAAGTCTCAATGTCTCACATAACAATTTATCAGGAAAAATTCCTGATGGTTTCTCTAGCATGATTAGCCTGAACTCGTTTGATTTCTCGTACAACAAGTTGTCAGGTAGTATCCCAACCGGTGGCAACTTCAAAAATGCATCAGCTTATGTTGGAAACTCGGGCTTGTGTGGGAATATACAAGGATTGCCTCCTTGTAATTCAATGTCAGCTGGTAAAAGATCCTCTAATTCTGATAGAAGAGTTGTCATTGGAATAATCATTTCGCTTTGTGGTGTGGTAGCTATATCAGTTATTCTGTTTATCACACTCCTAGCTCGTTGGAGATCCAGGCTGCTTGATGAAGAGACCAAAAACATTAACAAGCATGAGAGTTGTAAGTCAATGATCTGGGAAAGAGAGGGGAAATTCACGTTTGGAGAAATTGTTAAGGCCACTGATGACTTCAGGGACGAGTACTGCATCGGAAAAGGAGGATTTGGAACTGTATACAGAGCGGAATTGTCCACAGGTCACGTTGTTGCAGTGAAGAAACTGAATATTTCTGATTCAAATGACATCCCTGCGATAAATCGCCAAAGTTTTGAGAATGAGATTAAAATGTTGACAGAAGTCAGGCACCGGAACATCATCAAACTTTATGGTTTCTGTTCCAGGAGGGGCTGCATGTACTTGGTTTATGAGTATGTCTCGAGAGGAAGCCTTGGAAAGGTGTTGTATGGAATTGAAGGGGAGTCGGAGCTTGGCTGGGCTACAAGAATAAAAGTGGTGCAAGGAGTGGCTCATGCAATTTCATACCTGCATAATGACTGTTCTCCACCTATTGTTCACAGGGATATAAGCTTAAATAACATATTGATAGAGTCGGATTTTGAGCCTAGACTTGCAGATTTTGGCACAGCCAGGTTGTTGAACGCAAATTCATCCAATTGGACTGCGGTTGCTGGGTCTTACGGATACATGGCTCCAGGTGAGCTAACCTTTAATGCTTTGCATTTGTCATTTCATTACTTGGAATTTGAGAAGAAGTAGCATAGTTGAACTAAATTTCCTTAAAGGATTCCTTAAAATGGATGTGCTAATGGCTAAGTTTCAGTGACTGAATAACTTAGAGAACAAATAATTCCCCTGCCTAATTTGCAGAGTTGGCTCTTACAATGCGAGTTACAGACAAGTGCGATGTCTATAGCTTTGGAGTTGTAGCATTAGAGACTATGATGGGAAGGCACCCAGGAGAGTTTATATCTTCCTTAAGATCGCCTACAACGCCTTCCTTATCAGAGTTACTCCTTAAAGATTTGCTAGACCAGAGGCTTCCAGCTCCTACAGGCCAATTAGCAGATAACATTGTTTTCATAGTCACAATTGCCGTAGCATGCATTCATGCCTCTCCAGATTCCCGACCCACAATGCATTTTGTGGCACGGGAGATATCTGCACGAACTCAAACTTACCAATCTGATCCTTTGCACAAGATGACTGCTACCAAGAGCCTTGAAACAAAAATAGCAACTTGAAGAGCTGTAGGTTTCCACTTGCTTTTGGCTGCTTCAAGATATTCCATATGTAATTCGAAATTCCTGTACATAACCTCAATCTAATACATAAAATGTAAGAGAAAATGAAGTGCTTGCAGAAGAAGCAACATAATTTGTCCCTGTCATGTTAAACCTCTGTTTCTTCTCCAAAGATTTTCTTTTATACTGAATGCTGCTCGTGACTCATTCAGCCACAAAACATTTTGTTTTCGAGGGCAATTTAGAGGTAAAATATGATTCAAGTCCTTATGCAACTGTCTTCATTAAAGTGTTGGAACTTTTAGATGTTTCTAACTGACCAACGGCCTTGGATTGATCAATGAAAATGATCCATTCTTTGATACAATAGAGGACAAGCTTTCACAGACTACCAAAATCTGTCTATATGACTACTGATACATTGATAATCCCAAATGAAAACTTACAAAGCTTTTCTCAGAAGTGATATGAGCAGTAAAAAACCAAATATGCTAGGGCTTTGACAAGTTAGAACTAGCACTCCACCCCACACTGTTTAAGAATTGGGCCGGTTTGTTTGGGCAAGAAAGGATCGATTCGAACCCAAATGAGTGAGAAAATTGATGCAAGAAGAACAGACCAAAGGACTACAATGGTGGGAGTCCTGTTTTGCCTTCCCATCAGACCTTTGAGGAAAGGGTAGAGATGAAGAATGACCCAAAAGGCAAAGAAGAGCTTCCCAAAAAGAGGACCCCATGAGCTATAACCATTGTTGATTGCATCTGACACTCCAGCCACCACTCCCACCATGTTAAGGATAATTAGAGTGGTTGGTGGGATGAGAAGAGTTGTCCATTTGAAAAGGTAGAGCTCACCAAACTCCGTATCTTCTGCTGCTTTTGCTGTAACAGTGAAATTTGTGTCAACTCCACCAAGGACCTTGAGAAGGCCTTGGAATACCGCAAAAAGATGTGCTGAGACTCCTCCAATAACCCAGAACTGCTCATTACGCCACAAGTCCTCTAAAGACACCCCACTCCAACGAATTTCTAGCACTCCTGTTACGATGATGGAGAGGAAAAGTGCTAGGAACCATACACTGGCTAGGTTGTTAATCTGCAAGATACACAAATTTCTGGCTGTAAGCTCTAATGGATCATTCATCACCGAGATACGTAAGTGTTAAAATTAATGACAATACCAAATACTTACAGAAGGAACGATGAATTTTCCAGTCAAAAGACATACAGCTGGGATAGTACAGTAGGCAAGTAAAGGAATGGATGTGAAAGGGTAAACAACAGTGTTAACGTAAGCGAGCCTCTGCAGCCATTTCAGTTTTCCTCCATATCCATACCATAGCGGACAGTGACGACTAAGGAAAATTTCTACAGACCCAAGAGCCCATCTCAGAACTTGGTGCAATCTATCTGACAGATTAATAGGAGCTGATCCCCTAAAAGCTGCTCTTTTTGGTGTACAGTAAACTGATTTCCATCCTCTGCAATGCATTTTGAAGCCTGTCAAGATGTCTTCTGTCACGGAACCATAAATCCATCCAACCTGCAAATCAACATGTTACAAGTGTCTGAAACCAACTTGTTTACTAGGATTTACATAAGCTCATGAGGAAACAAAGACGTGTGAATGTGAGATAATAGGTTCAATACTCTAAATCCATCCAGCCAGTGAACGTTGAGATAAGGCTCACCTCTTTGCCCCATTCAGTTTTCTCTTCATAACCACAACTTATGACATGGATGGCTTCCTTTATAAGTGATGAAGAATTAGTTCCTTCAGGCAGGCCACCGTCTTCCATCAGAGTGGAGGCAATAAATACTGGTGATTGCCCAAATCTTTTCTCAAAGTTCTTCTGTGACATGAGGGATGATTTTTCCAACTCTTCATAACCTTCAAGGCCTTCTTCAATTTCTTCCAGATCAAATGATGGTCCAGATGCTTTTCTTACATAGTTTTTCCCCATCATTTTCTTTTTCTTGGGATACATAATTCTTCCAAGAAGACTCACTTGCCCTTTCTTCTTAGATTTTGACCTTCTTGAACCACCGCAGCAACAGCAGCACCATGAAGGCCAACAATCACATGTCATCTTTGGCCTCTTCTCAGATTTTGGTGGATCATAGCCATACAAGGACTGCCGGTTGAAGACACATCCAGTACCAACATATACTGGTCCTTGGATCCCATCAAGGCCTTTCATGTTGATCTATTTATCAAAGAAATATAAAAGATATGAGTCGATGAGTAGCCAAAAATTTATCACATATCAACTGCAAGTTTGTGATGATATGCTTACATCAAAGAATACAACATTGCGATTGGCATATCTGTCGTGACGATCAATACCATCAAACCTTTGAGGAAACTGCACATAGCAGATCTTCTTCCCAAGTTGGGGATCCATCAAAAAGCACATGGCTTCCCTTACAGCCTTGCAGTTGTTAAGGTAGTGATCACAATCCAAATTCAACATAAAAGGAGCATTGGTGAGCACTGCAGAGACTCGAATCTGGAGATGGCATAAGAGTTAGTTTTCGATCAAATTTGGACTAGTAAACCAAATACGCAACAACAACAACATCCCGCAGAAATTTCAGCAAAATATGGAGAGATCTAATAATATGTACGTTTACCCTAATTAACAGACAGGATGTTTCTAAAGAAGTAAACCAATTAGTGGCCCGAAAACAACTTACCAGAGCATTCATAGCACCGGCTTTCTTGTGGTGTGGATAGCCAGGTCGCTTTTCACGTGAGACGTAAACAAGTCGCGGAAGCTCTTTCCCTTCCACATCAAGTGCACCTTCACTTCCCAGATAAACCTGAAAAGGAACATATATTAAGAACTATAGCAAGGAATATGAGAAAGCATATATATACACGATTTATTTAGACCTGAATCATGCCAGGATGATCCCTGGTGTTGTTTCCAGGCCATGGGGTGCCATCCTGCATCACCCATCCTTCTTCTGGTTTCTTCTGTGCCTTCGCAACCAATGCATTAATCTTCACCTTGAATTCTTCATACTCTCTCTATGATAAAAATACCACACGATCAATATATCAATGATTGGATCACAGATAGTAACTTTGGAACCAGTTAGAGGGATTGGTTAGTTACCTTCATAGCTCTGCGTTCCTTAACAAAGTTGGGATGTACCTTATCTTTCAAGTAGTCAATCTTCTGAGAGAAATAGAACTCTGGAGCTCTTGGCTCAACATTGTGCTTTTTGCAGAAAGGTACCCACCTCCTTGCAAATTCGGCAGTTTCTGCTAATGTATCAAACAAAAGCATCGACGCACCATCATCTGACACATAACAGCTGACCTTATTGACTGGATAATCAACAGCCAATATTGACAGGACCGTATTTGCTGTTATTATTGGTGGTTCCTTGAGAGGATCCACAGTACTAACGAAAAAATCAACTGGGGCTAGCTTATTAGGCTCTCCCTCTCGCTCAAACCTCATGGACAGACGATCAAGGTACGTTTCTCGAGTAATTGGTAACCATTTTGGAAACTGGTCTAGTATCCAGGAGAGTGCAAACCATATCTCACAAATAACAGAGATGAGCCATAAGGGAAAAGCATCGTAAGCTGGTGTCAAGATTCGGAAACGGAAAAAGAAAACAAGTATGATAAGTCTGAGAACAATAACAATGCGATAAGGATTGATTTTGCTGGAGGCAATAGGAATTTTCCTCCACAATGGTTGCCTAGCTTCAGCCAAGCTGCAGAAGAGAAGTGTTAAACTCCGTCAGTATTATAGTTATTACTTCCGAACAAGAACCCTTCTACAAGTTAATAATGGCTTAAACATGGGACAGACTTTTCAAACTTGCATACATAAATTTCATATGATCTTGTTAGTAATTGGACAAGATGTCAGTGATGAAAATCTGAACAAAAAGCAAGGGCCAGGAAAGAACAAATAATAAGGAAAAAGGCTTACAGGTAATCATCTTCATCTCCAGGATCATTTCCTCCATCATCTTTATTCACCAAACCTCTCTTTTCTTGCCGGACTTTCCATTTCTCTACCCTCTCTTTCCACTCTGAGTTGCTGTACAAATCTTTTTCTCCTTCAAAATCCTTCCCAGCGACTGCAAAAAAGTCACACAAAACCACAGATATGGTTTGGATATTTCCTGATGCCAAAACATGTTCAAACTTAGAATTTGTAGAGTATGATTTGGTTATTACCACTTCCTGTAGTAGAGAATGCTAGACCAGAGGGATGGCCCTGCTGTTGATCGTACTCCCCAATTTCCTGCATTGCCAGTCACCATTTTGGCCTTAGACATCCTCCAACTTCTCTCACATAAAATTAATAATTGCAAGTTTACTCGTTTATTTGAAGAACTTAGAACTTAAAGAAAGTTTTTTTTTTTTTGCGACATCGAATTAACGTTCTAATCCCTTTCAGATATGAATTTGATGAACTTTTATGCGTTCCATTCTAAGAAGCATGGATACGGATACGAACATGTGACACACGACAAGACACAGACACAGACATGGGAACGCATCAACTTTTAAAATTTGGTGGACACTAACACGACATATATATATATTATAAAATTTAGAATTAAGAAAAAAATTCAGAATTCATAATATGATATATATTGATTAATGTGTTTCAAGACTTCTAACATCTTGATAGTTCATACATATTTGGTACTTTATCAACCCCTCTCGAAAAACATGAAGTATATATTCTATTAAGCAATTTGTCTACAATTTCCTATTCAAAAGTAGTCAAAGAAATAAATAGTCAAAGGCTAGGATTAAAAATAATTTGCTCGAATGATAAACGGTCAAGATTTTGAATCCAGCCATGTCCAAGCCGTGTCTAGATATATCCGAGCTGACAAAAATTATTTTTTAATTCTGACACGTAAGGATACTTGTCGAACATGAGTCCACCGTGTATCAGGTGGTGTCCGACATGTGAACACGGCTCCATTTTGCGGTGTCCGTGCCACATAGGTTCCATCCAACCGAAGCAAAGTTTACAGACTTGAGCTTGTTTATGGGCAATGAGGAATAATGTCTTATCTCTATTCTAATTTCCAATCCAATATCCATTGGAAAACATTTCTACAGTTCTATTTTATCCATCTGAAAATTAGAAATCGAGATTAGAGTTACCGAGTGAGCAAAAACGTTTTTCTTATCAGATTCGTCACTCTTAATCTGTATTTCATGCTCAATATCATCAGAACCAAAATTGTCATCATCGTCGTCCTCGTCTCCAGGAACTCTTGGACAACCTGCACAGAGCAAACCTTGATCAAGTCTAATGTTTATACATAATCCAAGTGCCCGAAACTGATAGATTCATTTCTTGATCTCCTAGCTCAAGAGGAATAAATAGAGGGCTAAATATGCAAACCTTTTTGCCGCTTATAGCGAGTGTTACACTGAGGACAGGTCTGGTTTCCTTCACTCCTCTCGTACAAATAACAAGGTTTACAAACAGGAAAGCCACAAACATGACATGCAACAAATGGCTGCCCATCTTCTTTCACTTCAATGTTATCTCCACAAACTCTGCACACTTTGGTCGACGCAGAATGACGAGGGGGAGACCGCTGATACAAAAGAATATATTTGGTTAAAGCACACGCAACATAACACGTTAATGATGAGAACGGAAAGAAAATGAAAGAAAAAGAATAATGAGAAAAGGAAAGAAAAGGAAGAGGAAGAAGAAGCTACCTCGTCACTGCCATGAAGAGAAAAGGAACTCATGGCAATGCCAGCCATGGTTGCTTCTGGGACAACGGAGAGAAAATGAAAGGAGATGGCGAGAGGAGAGGAGAGGAGAGGAGAGGTGGGATGTTATAAAAGAGATGGAGAGAGTTAGATGGTGATCATTGTAAAATATCAAAGTGTAAGTGCATGTGTGAACGTGTGAGCTGTGATTAAGAGGTACTGTGTACCAAACTGTGAGTTGGGAAGTCGTGTGTTTGAGTCGAAGAGACGTTAGCTTAATTGGAAGCGATAGGTAGGAGAAGAAGGATGCAGCGACATTGCTTGGTCAGGCAGGTACATCTCATATATCATATGCCTTCCACTCAAAGCTGTCTTCTCCAACCAGCGTAACACTATTCTTTTTCTCTAAAATTTTAAAAGAGAGTACTCAGCAATCGTTATTATTTAGATACATACAAGATAAATCTCTAAATTGACGCAATAACTTATAAATTATATTAATTAGATATTTTATATTAGGCAAGCCCCAAACAACAGGTTCAATTGAGAGAGTGTAAATAGAGATATTCGTACGTATGATCTTTTGATCTTATATTCTCCCACTCCACTAACTCGACCACCCCTAACTTACAAATCACGTCAATAAGATACTTCGTATTAGACAAGTCCCATACAATAGGTTCAATCGAGAGAGTGTAAATAGAGAGATTTATACATGGGATCTTTTGGCCCATATTCTCTCACTTTACTAACTCGGCTACTTATAAGGGGCCTTTTATTCTAAATGCATAAGAGGGCTTATGAATTATGAGTTCATAATTCTTTTCTTTTTTTTAGGACAGCATCGTTTTATAAATAAAAAGGATAATTTCAAATATTTCATTTTATTAAATATCAAAAAGATATTTAAATTGGGTATTTTATTAGCTGACATATGTAAAGAATTGATGGAAAAGTATTAATAAATTGAATTTTTATATTTTATGACAATACTTTATAAAGAATTTATCATAAACTGTCTTTTTCTTGTTACCAATATAAGTCAGACTAATTAATGCTATTATCTTAGAACCTTCATTTTCTGTATGAATGGTCTTTTGCGGTCAAACGTCTTTGTTAATTCAAGAAAGGCCTACTTCTGTCAAGGTTTCTTCTGCATCTGTACCAACCTGAATGCTGCCTTGTAAAGAAATCGAACCATTATTTTAGGACCTCGACAGGAACCCAAATGCAGCTAAAACATCAAAAACACAATCAAACCAGGGTCATCCTGACTAGGGAATTTTATAATCTCTTACAATCAAAACCACAAAGCAGGGTAAATCCTGAAAATGAAATCCTTCGTCCCTTCAGACAATAACCTTACACAATTGAACTTCCACAGCATGTAAACGAAGGGTCAACTTCTAACAGTTGTCAAGGCTCTGCTTTTTCTGAATCATGACTTGTGGCGTTCCAACCCCAAAGCACCTCAACAGGTGCAATCCCAAGTCCCTGATTACTCTCCTGTTTCGAAGCGCACATGTGCATGGTTAATTGATGTCCATCTTGCGTACAAGTAGAGTAATCTGACTTAACTGCAGACTCAAAACTACAGTGAGGATGCTCATCAAGTACATGTATAGAATGGGAACTTCGACGATGAGAGATTTATAACTTACCCTGCTATCAAAAATATAAAACTAACCCATTTATTTCATTTTCAGTTGGTCATTATTCCGTTATCTTGTGTTCCAACGACAGTTTGTTAACAATTTTGAACTTGTGGTTACAACTAGATTTTACACTAACAGTTAGCCAGATCCGTTTACCACCAGAATCAATATCCCCTAAAAAAAGATGGAATCTTTCAGTAGCTAAAAGTGTCTTGAACCCACTTCCACCTGCACCTTTAGCCCTGCTTCAGTAATTGAGACGTTAAGTACTACTATAGTTGAAATACTAATCAACCTTTAGTGCAGAAGGACATGATCTGTGGTCAATCAAAGCAGGGGGTCAAAGTTGAGGAGCTCTAACATAAGACAACTAACACCAATATACTCGAGACTAAATGCCTTCCATGAATCAATGTCATCTTTTTTATTCTATGATGACTTAGGCATCTGTTCTTGGTCGTTTTGCAGGCTGTGATGATAAATCACCATTATCAGGCTCAGGGTTTTCGGAAGCTCCATTTTGTGAGGCCTCAGGCTCCCGGCTCAGACCAGGTGAACTTTCCTGCACCTCAGCAGTGTTATTGATTGTGTCAGTTCCTGATATGCCAACATTCACCTCAAGACGTTCCACTTCATTTTTGGCAAGCGAATCTTTCACTGCTTTTGAAGAAAGGCCCGACAAATTCTCCAAAGCTGACGACGGAAATTTCAGCTTTTCAGAACCTGACTTGTATTGCTTCTCAAACATCATTTGCAGGTACCTTCCTTGCTCTTCTATTCGTAACTGTAAATTTCGTTGGATCTGCCAAGAAAGGACCTACGTAGTTACACACTGATATGTGTCTAAGCATGCATACACACAGACAGCTAGAGTCTTGAAGCCTTGCAAACATGCATTCTACTCCCTCTAACAGCAAACTGACATCTGCTTAATAAATTGTGTAGCATAAACAGTTCATGTAGTCAATGTACTATGTAACAAGCGTTTGCAAAAACCAAACCCAAAAGCACAGTTCAGAAAGGTGAAGAGTTACTGTTGCACAAAAAGGGAATTTATAGTAGCATCCATCAATAACTAACTCTCATGAGACTGAACAGATAACAGAGTTCAAGTACGCCAATTAAAGTTACCCAATGGAAAGGCAACCACTGCCACCATGATCTCTCTCTCTCCCCACTGCAACCCTCTACCCCACCTAAATAAAAGAAATGGAAATCCACTCTCACTGAAATTGATGGAAGCGATTTTGCTCACATTTCCCTAACTATACTGCATAAACTATAATTTGTTCTGCACATGTTTTGCTGCAATTATAGACCTAAGCCAGCCATAAACCATTTACCAGGGTTTTGAGGTATATAACAAAGCTATTTACTTAATACAGAGAAACCATTCTCAATCTGTACCTCAAGTTGTTCATGCAATCGTTTCTGAACCTCCACTTGTAATCGCAGAGCCTCAGTGATCTCAATACCCCTGTGATTAATATAAGATGTGAGTAGAAAGTTTAGAACCAATAAAGATTAAATGGGAGATAAATGTACAAGAACTTTCTTTCAGAAACTAATAAGTTGGTCCCTTAAAGCAGAATCCTTAAATGCCCTTTTATGAACAAGCCTTATACTCGTGTCAAATTTTTTGTTTTGAGAACCTTAATCCATTTACAGTGACATTCAAGTTATTAAGTTGACCAAATCCAATTTCTTGCAAGTTTCTTTGGTGATAGTTGCATTTGATCCATCGATAATAGCTTGTAGCAACTATAGCCACCAAGAATATTATCTCGTGTTAGAAGAACCACCTGAGAGTTGCACAATCATTAAAACCTCAAACTAAATATCAAAACCCCATAATTTCAAAATCAATGACTTCTATTGCTATAAGAAACTCCAAAGTTAATGGAAGAGAAAATATAAAAAGATGTATTTCTATGGCTTAAATGGGAGAATTAACCAAAAGAAAATATTTGAAAATTTTCCTTTAGAGTATAGATAAAGGAAATTCCAACAGCTGGAAATCCTCGCAATTTCTATCATATGTGAACATGTACCCTGATACAAGCACGAGAAGAGTGATAACCTTAATGCAAAGGAACACACCACAAATACAAACATAAACCTGATAACTTACGTTTTCAAGTCTAAAGATGACATTCCTTCAATAGGATTCAACCTTGTTTCTGAGGATCCTGCAATTTAATAAAATCTTTTCATCACTCAAGATAATATACACTCACAAGCAAATCAAATGTCATATAGCAAATCACACAAACACACACTTAGAAACGGAAAACTCTTCGTAAGGCAAAAAACTGAAAAGACAAAAAGGATTTCAAGATCTCACACAATGGAATAGTAAGGTAACTACAAAAACATACAGGTCCATAATTTAACAATATGTCAGTATGAAGGTGAATATTTCCCTGTTGGAGAATGATATTATGACTCTAAATGAATACATTAGTGTACAAGATTCAGTTTTATAACGCATTCCTGCCACTCTCCCCCTCAAAAGGGAAAAGAGTGCTAGCATGGGCTTTTATAGTTAATAACTTCAACAGAACAAGTTAATAGTTATCACGTACCTTCACATGAATCTGGTCTATATCTGGCCGTCCTGTATTTCTGAATTTAAGAAGGTTCCTTGTTAAAACCCAAAAATAATAATTGCCATAAACATCCATATGCAAGCAACTGCAAATGAGCAAATCATTTCAAGTCATGTCAAAAGAGATAAAGTTAGACCTGCAAGTGGCTTTTTACATGATATATGGTCAAGCCTTCAACTTTCATGAGTTTGAGCACACCTTTTGGAGTAGCTCCTGTACATTGTGCAACCAAAAAAAGTCAATTTAACAGGAGCCCTATAGGTTGACTAAAGATTCTATAAAGTAAGAAGAACGACAGACTTTCACTTCCACCAAGCTGGCCGACAGCCTCCACAAAAGCTTCATGAAGCTCTGGTGTCCAACGCATGCGCGGCTTAGCTGGTGCACTGTTTGTTGAAGAAGTAGGGTTTAGAACAGAAAGATTTTCCCCTGATGGAGGTGGAAGCTGAGGATAAACATGAGGCTGTTGTGTTCGAGCACTTGGAGACGGTTTGGACACCTGGTATGCCATCTGAAGCAACAAAAATGAACAAGATAAACTGTTTAAAATAGCAAATATTCATTAGGAAAAGGTAGTTTAATTGCCCTACATGACCAGAAGTGCCAACCTTAGGTTCCATATCTGCAGCAGTGGTGTCCACCAGAAGGTCATCCCAATTTGATGTCAAAGCCTCATCATCAGTGAGTAGTTGGTCTGCCCATTCCTGCCAATCATTTTTTTTACTATAATCCTCAGATGTCATGACACCACTACAACTGTTGCTTTCTATTTGATTGTTGTGGACAAGATTGTCCGTGGGGAAATCTAGAAAAGATGGCAGTGATTGAGGACTCCAAGAAGCACTGTTTTCCTTTCCATAATTACTTGATGCTGAAGACTGAAGCAATCCAGGAGAAGCTTGTGCCATTGACAGAGCTTCCACATTTGTTGATGATTGAGAAACAAAACGAGTATTTCTTGTATGTGTCCCGCTGGGTGAAACGGTAGAGTACTGAAGGTCTGTTGAGAAGCCTGGAGATGAAGAAAAGATGTGACCCACTACCTCACTGTTGGAGGTTGGATGACTGGCATGTACACGAGGCCTTGCGATAAGCTCCCTTTCTATGGAAACCTGTTGAGAATCGGGTAGGTTCGGGCAAGTCTCTTCTAGTTGGATAGGCAGGACTGGCATAGATGAAGACATTGCTCCTGACACTCCTACATTACTCAGCTGCTTTGCACCTGATCTCTGAATGGATAGAGTTGGGCGAGCCTTCATAGTTGTCCTTTAAAAAAACAGAGGCACAAGACTCACCTACTACATCAACTGATACTAGTTTCTTTGAAGCAATCACGAAATTTAATACATTCCAAAGCATTATCCAAGCTCACAACATCATAGCAGTTAAAAGATCAATACAACACACATACAACAACACGAACTATTAAACCAGTGCAATGTTCCATCAAGGGGCAAAAACTATACTTGCAGCACTGAAATTCAAAGGGACATTAGTACAGCAGAAGTTTTGAAAATTTCCAATCATCGCTAGATAGTGGTAATATATAAAAGAACCTCAAAATCCAAGAAACTCAAGGGAATACAGCGCCAAGCAAGAACAAATATCTTTTACGCAAAAGAAAACATCAAATGCACTAATCACATTTAAGGAGAGAGTGCATTTTGGTTAACTACATTATTCCCAAAACACAGTTCTCAACTCTTAGTTGCAATCAGATGTAAGGTCGTAGATGCAGATGTATGATTCCAAGTTCAGTTCAATCTCAGCTAGAGTTTAAATATTTGATTAAATTCTGCTAATAAAAACGATGCCAATGATTTCCAAATTTGGAATGGAACAAGGCTCTCTCGGATAACTTGAAACCCTCCAACCAACTAACAAGCTTCACACACAAGGACTTATATATTAATGGCTCTGTCATCACTTCCTCTAACCAAGGTAACCTGAACTTCAACTTAAGCAACATTAAAAAGCTCTTCGCGAATTTTAACAAATCCATTTCCCAAATGATAGTCCCCGACTCTTTGAGATGGCAATCTAAATTTTTACCATGTTACTTTCGCCAGGTCCAAACCCTTAGCTTAAATTCCATTACATCTGGGGTCCAAGTTCTTCACCAAGACGACAAACATATCTCATGCGTAAAAAAAATATGGATTGAGCAACACCAAGAAACCGATTTCAATATTGGTACAAATTGAATCATCCACCGGTTCTTGCAAAACGCTTCCCACATAGGAACAAACGAAGCATCAGCATCAGAGCTTCATACACAACTCCCCCATATCAAACTATGCATGCCCATCAACTTCACTATTTTTCAAAAAAAAAAAAAAACTTCACCAACCAAAATCGCACCATTCAACCACTATACGGTAGTAATAAGAACAACAAAGAATAACACAAAGACAACCCGGTTCAATTTAGATCGTTTACAGATGAAAAATAACCAGAAAAACAAGTATCAATCGAATTGCAAAAAGAAAGAAAAAAGTCTCAAAAAGGCACAGAATTCTTACCTAGAAAATCATGAAAACCTGGAAAAAAGAACAATACCAGACGAAAAGTCGATGCAATCAAGGTACAGAAAGAAAGCAAGAGACAATCTATCTAAAGAGACAAGCGGGTTGTTTTTCGAAATTCCGTCACCGGCGTGCCAAAAAGAAGTGAACGGTGACGAGTGCGCTCTGCTCTCATTTGGCCCCCCTTCGGCTATGTGTCTTGGGGTTAATAAGGAACAGTGATTGGTTCACTCGCCTTCAACAGCGCGTGAGATCAAACTCCCGAGACAGTAGTTGGACTAGTTAGTGACATGTATGTGGGCCAGGCTTGTGATTGGTGGGCGCAATTATTATCTCATGGGGCGCACGTGGGGATGACACTTGGCTATGTATGTTCTTTCACTTGTTCCAGAGCCACCTTTGCAACTTTTTTATTTTTATTTTCTCATATATATAGAGTCTGTTGACTGTGTTCAGGCATAAATCCTCGTACACAAATTAATGTCCACTAGGGCCTACCAGAAACGTATGCCTAGTTGGTCCGTTAATGTTGTTACTTTCTTCTTTTTGCTGCTTTTATTAAATAGCTCCTTTTCCTTTTGGGTGCTCCCCAAAAACTAAATTTTATTTTTTAAAACGGAGGAATTCGTAATTATTATCTTTTTAATATATATTGGGTAAAATTTTAAATTAATATAATAACTTATAAATTATGTCATTCGAATATTTTATATTAGACAAATCTTATATGATAAGCTCGATCAAAAGAGTGTAAATAAGAGAATTTAAATATAAGACCTTTTGATCTTATGTCCCCTACTCTAACTCAGAATATTCTAAGCCTATAATCATATATTTCAAGTATGCTAAGGAGTAATGAAATCATTTGTAAAAGAGTATAAATAAAGTCAACTTTTTTTAATGCTATGTTTAACATTGTAAAAGTTGACCATAAATTGCAACTTCAAAACATTTAAGGGGTGTTTGATTCTACTTATGTTTTTCTGTTGTAGTTTTTAATTTTAATTTTTTCTTTTTTGTTTACGTTTTTCTTTTAAATAAAAACAAAATTTTGTTTAGTTGTTAATGTTAATGTAGTTATATTTTTATCATCATATTAGATAAAACTTTAAAATAAATTATTTTTTATTAAATAAATTTATTTAATCTCTTATATAATATTTATTAACAAATTATTAATAAAATTGTTTTATTTTAATGAAATAAATATTTTTAAATTTTATTCATAAATTAATATTTATTTGAAATGTATTTTAATTATTAAATAAATTTTATTTGAATATTTATATATTTTAAATTTAATCATATTTATTAATAATTATTAATATTTAATTACATATAATTTAATTATAAAATTAAATATCATTCATAATTTTTATTTATGATTAATTTTAATTTATTAAATATATAATCTGGAATTAAATTATTCATAATTCTGATTAATAATTAAATAATTAAATAATATATTTAAATAATAATAAATCAGATAATGAAAAAAATAGAAATGGGAAACAAAAATTAATTTTATGATTTTCATAATTTTTAAAAACTAGAAGAAACTAAACTAAAAATAAAAACTAAAAATTCAAATAAATAGATTTTTTAATTTGAAAATAAAAAAAAACAAAAATAGAAACAAATAACTCTTAAATCAAAGCTTATTAAATTTTATGTTCCAATTATTTTGTTACAACTATATTCTGTTATAACCGTATTTTATTAAATCTTATTCATATATTTATCTATAGATATAATACCCAAAACCGAAGATCTAATCTAAAGCCAATCATACAAATTCACCGTTAAATACAAATCCACACATGTAAAAGAGAATCCAATGCCGTTTTCTTTTTCCTTCTTTTTGAACCTAAAAGAGGATCCTGTTCCTGTTAGGTACGGTCTTCTGGTGGCCTCCACATGTTTCAATTTTGTCCTTTGAGGAGCGGCACAAGACAGGACGTGGAAACCAATAGCTATAAGTTGGTGGTTCTTTTGACATGTCTGACTAGACATACCATCGAAGCGAAAAGACCTCAAACTCAGAGGACGACAAGATTAATAATACCTAAGACAGTTTAGGCTTTGTTAAAATTGTCTTACAGTTTTTTTATGATAACATATTCAAAATTCTTTATTTTTGATATTTTTCTAAATTTAATTTTTAAAATTCATACAATTTAAATTAAGAAATTTCCATAAAAATACACAAGTTTTAAAAAATTAATTATTAAATTAAACATTTTAAAAAATAGACATTATTAAATTTATAGCCAAACTTTGCGAGCTGTACACATCAATCACGGTATTAAATTATGGGTACATCAGTCTACTAATAGTATTATGGGTACATCAGTCTACTAATACTATATATATAGGGAACAAAATCTTTTATACTCATTAGTCACTATCCTGTTACATGCAATTTCATTTATCTATTTTTCTAAATTTTACATATTTATATAAGTGAGACCACGTAAAATAGAGTAGGTACAGGATAGTAAATATAGAAGATATGATCTCCTATAAATAGAGGCAATGATAGTGTAAACGCATAATCAATGTTGTTGATAGTTTATCAAAATTCTCAGTTTCAATTGCTCTGTTATAATACTATTTTATTAAATCTCATTCATAATTTTATATAGGTTATATGTAAATATGCGGATAAGATTTAATAAAATATAATAAGAATATCATAATTAAAACAGAAGATCTAACCCTAACTTGAATTAATGAGTATCAGGAAGCATTATTTCTTATTTCTTAATTTAAACTCCATCAAAAAATAGATCTATCTTATTTAAATATGTGAATAAAATTTAATAAAATATTATAAAAATATCATATTTCTAAAGATTGATTTGGTTAGGCTGTCTGGGATAAACGTCAACCCTTTTGCTCCTACGGGTCTATGCCTGCGCTAAGCTGTCTGATAGGTGCATTTATTCATCTGGATCAAGGCAAGTACGTTTCTTTATAATAGACTCCCAACACATGACCTCTAATGACTTTTGCCACCTTACAACCGTAACCTAATTGATTAGATAGCGATTTGGTAGATGGTTTTATGGAGTTGCTAAGCTCATGATTATATCTGGAACGGATAAGGTTTGGCTTTTGAAGGGGTCAATATCCTTGTGGCTTTATCGGATACGAAATCTGAAGCTTACCCTTTAAAAGTTTGAAGCATCATAAGGCATATATCCTTTATATGATGCCCCAGTATCCACATGCAATATCCTTCGTCCACTAACCTTCTTATTGGCTCTACTTTTTACTGCTGCTCTTTCTCTGGTTCATCTTCAAGACCAATACAATCGCAATTCAAGAAACAAGAAATAAATATATACCAAAATACGTATAGATCTACTACTTTTTTCGTATATATAATCAAATAATGCAGATGAAATTATATGGTATAAGTATTAGTTTATGTTCTTAGGGCAATCGGTTCATTGTAATTAGTAACATAATTATTTATAATTCTTCATCTTATTTTGACATATACTATAAATTTTGTAAAATAAATAAACATTATAAATAAAACTACGATAAGATTATAATTCTGATATTCATATTACATTTATGTCTTATCCTTAAATTATTTTAGTCATTATTATATTAAGATTTAATGAAGTTTAAAAACACTAGTATTTTTCTTCCTTAATTATAAAAAAAGTAATCAATTTCATAAATTAAAGTATGAAAATACTTAAATAATATGGTGATTATTAGAGAACAAGTTTATTGAATTGACCTTATATGAGAGTTTCATTTGAAATATTACTTGTATATTTATGAAAATTCTCATTGTGATGATTATTTAAGTGATTTTTTGACTTAAGATCTCTAAAATTGTATAAGAATACTATGTTTTAATAACACTTATAACCTGTTTTAATCAATAGTTGCTAGACATAATATGAACTCTATGAAGGTAATTGAGAAATCAATATAAGATTCATCTTCCTAAAATGATTAATAATAATGTTTCATTATTCTCGGTTAATATTAATTTGAGAAATTCTTGGCTAAGGTGAAATGACCTTTGAAAATAATTTTCAAATGTTATTAATTGAATCAATTATTAATGAAAAGAACTAATATGATTAGACTTAAATAAGATAGACATTATTTCTATACTCTATGTTTAATGACAATATTATAATGTGAAAGACTTGGATTATGTGAAAAAAAACATGCACAAAAATATTATTCAAAATCACTTTGACATTTTTAAATATTTGGATGATCATGAATGATATATTGCTAGATATCAATCTTAATCTATGAATATAAATTATTTAGTTAGAGAATTAAAGTTAAATTAAAAAGAATTTAATTTATATGCTCCTAAATTATGATTTAGGATTACAATTTATATCCATTGTCAACAATTTAGGAATATGATAGGTCACGCTCAAAGAATAGGTTGAAGAAAGACAATTTATGTTAATCAAGTTAGACTTAATTGTAAAATTTGATAAACTTTGCAATTAAATATGAAACATTTATCAAATAAATATTAATACAAGATGATGGATTCTTTTGACCACAATTGGTATTTAAAAATTAATTTTAATTAAAGTTTGATTGAAATTGAAATTTTATTTTAATTAAATTGCTAAAATATCTAAAAGTTATTATAAATAGTCTTACGCTTCAAGAGAATTAGCACTTTTTACCTATCACTCTATACAATAGTTGTATACTTCTCTCAACACATGTTATAGATATAGTTAGAAATCAAATATTTGAATGACTATAGAGTGGTTGAGAAAAATTAATTTCAAAAATAATTTGAGGAAAATATCAAACTTCATAATAAAATACGAATTAAAATTCATGCTTTATTATATTTTATATGTTAATCATGTTATAGATTAAATAGAAATTAAACAAAAATATTTAATATTAATTAAATTATTAAATAATTTTATAAGACAGAAGTAATTCGGTCATTATGATGATTATAAATACTACTGAAATTTGACTTTTTATCTAAAATATGATGCCAATTTTACTTTTAACATTCTTTCCCTTTTCCACGTTCTATTTCTGACTTTCTTTATGAATCAAGTTACTACCGAGTGAAATGGCTTTTTATTAAAATTACAAAATTATCATTTTCCATGGTGTTTTTCCTTTTTTTCGAGGGACATTATTATATTACTCACACGGGTTGAAACTTGAATTGCATTTTACTGATTTTACATAGAAATTGAAAACAAATACTTTAAATTTGATCGTATAAGGAGATACTCCTAAGGTCTTATTTAACAACCAAGAATCAGAATAAAAAATAAGAATAGGAATGAAAAGTGAGAATAATAAAGTGAGAATAGGAATGATAGGTGTTTGATATGCAAGCACTAAAAATGAGATAATAGAAATTAATAGTTATACCACTATTTGGTATCAAATATTAAGAGTGGTAATGACAAGCTTTTACTTAGGTTTGATTATTATGTAATTGATTTAGTAAATAAATAATTAAAATATTTTGTACTATTATTAATTAAAATGTATTTAATAACTATAATTTAAATTGTTTTTAATGATTTAATAAATTATTAATTTTTAAATAATTGCATATGATTTTTTATGAGAATAAAATTAACAAACCATAATGAACTTATTTTATGATATAAAGTCAATGAAATGAAATAAAATAAATATTAAATAAAGTAATGTACAATGTTAATAATAAGAACCAAACACAAAGAAAAAAGAAAGAAGTTATGTTTACCCTAAGCTATTTTATTTGTTATTCATAATATCTTATTTCAGGTTATACAGGTTATCTAAAATCTATTTATCAATCCTTATCTTATCAATTATTAACAACCAAACAAGTAAAAATTAAAAAATGTAAGTTACATTCCTAATTACCAAGTGTATGTTTTCTTGTCATTAAACAGAACTCATGATTCTCTGATTTTTTTGTATTGTCAATTACTGAAAAGTAAAAACTTCTATTCCAAATGCAATAATATGATAAAGTTAATTATGAAAACCCATTTGAGTAGTGCCCCTGATCGTTTGAAACTTGGCGCCATTTGTTGTAATTCCATATAAACCAATATTGGATATTTTTTCTTTCCAATTTATTTAGGGGTTGTTTGTTCTACTTCTTTTTTGTTTTTTTGGTAGTTTTCAATTTTTTGTTTTTATTTTTCTTTCAAATAAAAACAAAAACATGTTTAGTTGTTAATGTTAATGTAGTTATATCAAGGTTTTAAAGACCGGACCAGATCGACTGTTCTAATCGGAAAAAGTTTGAACAGCCAGTGGTCCAGTTCGATTTCACATAATAACCTCTATGTATTAAAATCAGTCAGTTTATCAACAAATTGGCCAGTTTTTTAGAACCTGTCCAACTGGTCTATCAATGCTGAAGTGTTGATTGGTTCAAGATCTTAATTCCTCATCCTAGTTGGTTCCTCAAGCTAAGATCGGTCTATGTTTCTCTTCCATAAAATAAGCATGACCATATCTAACTGCTTTTAGTGTATTGAGATCCTGTTGTTGCGACTTCTA
>JAOSBN010000009.1:13371515-13391575 GCA_027563595.1 Erythroxylum suave
TGTTTCTCTTCCATAAAATAAGCATGACCATATCTAACTGCTTTTAGTGTATTGAGATCCTGTTGTTGCGACTTCTATGTGCTATTCAGGTCTTTGAATGCAAGAAAACGCTTGATCCGAGTACAAGATGGTTGGAACACCAGCGACACTAGCATTATAAGATACAGAGGACCCCGTCGTCGATGCCAGGTGGCACTAACAAGGCTCGAGAAGAGAAGATTCCAATGATGGTTAGGGTAAGGCCATTGAGTAAAAGAGAACAAGCGCTTTATGATCTTATTGCTTAAGAGTGGCCCGATGACCACTCCATTGTCTTCAAGAATCCAAACTCCGATTGTCCTTTGACTTCATACACATTTGGTATATTTTCAATTACCTTGTGAAAACCATCAGAAAATGAGTTTTAGATGGTGACAATGAGCGAGCGAGCTAGCTATTTTCATATGGCAGATAAAGTGGTCGATCCAATTTGCTCGACTTGTGAAGTGTACGCGGAAGGGTCTAAGGATGTTGCTCTCTCTACTCTAAGAGGAATCAATGGTGTGCTCATTTGGTGAAGAGCGTGAAACTATGAAGCTATTACTTATAGTTCATAAGTGTTTTGTCTTTTTAATGTGAGTTTCAATTTGTTTGGGTGTTTTTAATTTTTCTCCAGCTACTATATTTGCGTAAGGATAAACTAGTAGTGGAAACTCGAAAGACATTTATAATGAGAGGAATCACAGAGAGAGTTGTAGAAGACATCTTTGAGCATATAGGAAACGTAAGTCGGCCTTTTTTTGTTTTATCTTTCTATGTCTGAGTTCTAACACTTTAGATTGGTTTATTTAAGACTTAATTACCGTATTCCATCAAAAGACGATTACATGACTCAATTAGTACCTTTTCTTACATTCCTTCATAAGAATTAGAGCAATTTAATATCTATAGATGCGTTCATGTCAATGAATATATAAAAATAAATTGTTGTAGAGCTTTTGAATTGTGAATCTGGTCCTTTTCGACTTTTGGATGATGCTGGGGTAGTTGAACAACGTAATATACCAAAACAACAGTGATTTTTAACTATTTTCTTGTATTTGAAATTCCAAGCAGTAATCTCTCGTTACTTCTGCATTACAAAAAGGGATCATTGTCGAGAAGCTAGTTGAAGAGGTGGTCAAGGACAGCCAATGTTGACGACTCTTAGTTGGAGCTTATGAAGGTAACTTTTCTTCAAACACATCGAGAACCATTCTTCTAGATGTGTGTTTCAAAATATTTATTAACTTTCGTTAATTGATGTTATTACTTATTAGTCTTTATGTTTGGACCTCAATATACAGATACAACTGTTCATGAGTGTTTGCTTTTGCAGCCTAAAGGCAAGTGGGTGAGACTGTTCTAAACAACAAAAGTTCAAGATCACATCAGATAATACGATTAGTAAGCTCTATTGGTCTTATTAGCTTTTCCTGATTTTGTTAGGATAGTGCAACTAACCTTTGTTTATGAATGCAATGAATCCATTTGGTTATATTCGATCCTTTTCTCTTAATGAAATTGCTCCTATAGCTTTAAGTCCTGTTCGTGATCAATTAAATTGTTTGTTCTTCAGTTATAAGAAGTATGTATATAGAATTTAGGATAATGGTTAACGCAGATTTTTTATGCAACACTAACTATCATGGTATATGTGCAGACCATCGAGAGCAGTCTTCATGAAAAGTCAATATATGAAAAGTCCTTTCTAGCAACTTTGGTACGTAATTCAACTTTATTCGTAACCAGGATTCTTGGCATTGTGGTATCACTAATAATCTGGAATTTGACAGAATCTAGTAGACCTTGTTGGAAGTGAATGTGCATCTCAAACTAACACCAGTGATATAAGATTGAAGGAAGGCAGTCATATCACTTGTGCAAAGGATCTTAGGATTTGTTTCTTGTCTTACTTTCGTCTCCAGTGGAGGAAAAAGGAGTGGCCAAATACCATATAGAGATTCAAAACTCACAAGAATATTGCAGCATTCACTTGGGGGTAATGCACGAACAACCATTATATGCACCATGAGTCCTGCTTTCAAATAAGGAAAACGCTTTCTTTTGCAACCAGCACAAAGGAGGTTACAAACAACGCCCAAGTGAACATCTTATGCTATTGAGTCACTCAAAGCTTTTATTCCCCTCAATTACGTCAAATTGTTCTACTTTCCTAGTTTTGGAGGCCACGCAGATACTTTGACGATGATGAGACACAAACTCCTTCAAAAATATAATTTTAATTTTTATTGTTATTTTAAATTTTATATTAGACTCATATTTATTTATTATTATTTCACTATATAATAATAGACATTGGTGTATTTTTTTATTTCAATAAAATATTTTTTACTTATTCTTATAAGTTTTACTTCTTATTTATTATATACCGGTTTTATAGGGTTCACTATCTGTTGAACCTCTAAATCTTAAATCTTTCTTTCGACTGGTTCGATGTCCGATCCGATTTTTAAAACATTGAGTTATATTTTTACCACTGATAATAATTACATATTATAAAAAACTTAAAGATAAATTTTTTAACTAAATAAATTTATTTAATCTCTTATATAATATTTATTAACAAATTATTAATACAATTATGTTATTTTAATAAATTAAATAATTTAAAAATAAATTTTATTTATAAAGAAATATATTATAATTATTAAATCAAATTTTATTTGAATATTCATATATTTAAATGGAATTATATTTATTAATAATTATTAAATTTTAATTTCACATAATTTAATTATAAAAAATATTCATAATTTTTATTGATAATTAATTTTAATTTATTAAATATATAATGTTGAATTAAATTATTCATAATTTTTATTAAAATTTAAAAATTAAATAATATATATAATTGATAGTAAATCAAATTATAAAAAACAGAAATAGGAAACAAAAACCACTTTTTTAGGTTTTCATAATTTTTCAAAACTGGAAAAAAATAAAACCAAAAACAGAAACTAAAAATTTAAACAAATATGTTTTTTTTACTAAATTTGAAAATGAAAACAGAAAACCAAAATAAAAATAAAAATGAAAACAAACATCCCCTTAGTTGAGCTTTTGCTACATTTTTGATAGCATGCATCAGAGACATAAATTGAAATCCACAAGCTTTGACTTGATCACTTTGTGATTTAACATCATATTGAAAAAAATTAAATTTAATATTGACAATAATTCTAAGTGCAAAAATAAATTTAGCTAACAAAAATGTTAAATCATTTCAATAATTTATGAAACTATAAACTTAAAATTAATTAATAATGCATAGAATTATACTTTTTATTTTCCCCTTAAAAAATATAATTTGACAAATTTATATGGTGTCACAAAATTTTCAAATAATTTTAACATGAAGTTTGCAATATAATGATATATGATTCTTACAGAAAAAAGAATAAGTATTGATATGTGGGAAGTAATATAATATAATGATATATGATAAGTAATACAAGATTTTAATTAGAAGTTGAACAATTATTACAGACAAACAATAATAAAATTTCATGCTTATTCCATCGAAAAGAAAAAGAAATAATTATTTTTCTAAGATTCCAAGTGACGCAAGACTTGATAGATAAGGTAAAAGAGTTTCTTATATCTGGATTCCCATGAAGGCCTCTTGTACGTTCGAAAGAATCAATTGAAACAGTCAAAGATCTTCCCCAGGATTTGGTTTATTAACACCCTCTTCCAACAGCTTCTTGGCTTTAACTAAGTAGAAGATACAGTGAATGATTTCTTAGATGCAGTATATCATTGAATTAGATAAACAACACGTACCATGGGTTTCACCTAGGGAACAAACAATATAGAACTTAAAAAGCTAAATCAAATATTATAAAGAACCCAAATTCGAACACATGCATAATCGATTGAATGACTTCATCATTGTCACAATGAACATATGTAGTTTTTGCAATTGATAACAACTCCAAAGCAATTGATTTTCTTAATCCTGTATGGAACATCAGTACATCAACATCGCCTCCGTTTTCATCTATGTTCTTTTGAAGATTTGAGGAAGCTTTACACAATATATAGTATATACAATCACACATTCATCTAATAGCTTGCTAATGGAAAATGAGATACAGATAATAAAGAAAGAGAGCTAATTCAGATGATACTGAAAACCTTGAAGAAGAGGATCGTCCATTGAAGGCAAGCGACGATTAGAATTTGATAAGGAGATTTACTGTGTATCAATTTGTTCTTTATCATGGAGAATTATACCACATTCCTCCCATCAGAGTTCATTTTTGCCATTGGAAACTATCTGCCATGTCAACATTCTATGATGAATATATGTTAACAGTTTATTATGAAAAGCCAGTAAAGACAAAAACATGTCATAGCTAAAATCAATATAGATGCTGAGTGTAAAATTTAATAAGAAAATGAAAAATTATATGAAGTTAAATGCAATTAAGAAAAATATTCACAGAAGAAGCAAAGATCATCAAAACTTTATTTTTTAACCATCTAAAAAACCCCTACACAAGCACATTCTATGTTTACTACTTATCGTTAAAGATAAATAAAACCCAGAGCATATGCCGCAGATTAATAAGTGATCTGGCATCTTTAAGAATAGAAGACTTCTTATTTGAATGTTCTTTTCACATCTGACACACTTCTAAGATTATTAATGGACATCAATAAGTCAATATAACTTGTTGAAGTTAAGTTTATAACCTATTGACATAAGAAAAGAAAGTTTATATTACACACAACATTAATACTTTTATACATTGTCTATTCCAAATATAAGTCACAACCTACAAAAATATATAGCCAAATTATACAACATATACCAGATAAATTTTTAAGTATTCTATCATCAAATCTAATACAAAGATGCTTATCAATTAAGGTAAAGTCCACTACTTATCTTTGTAGTTACGATGAATCCAAGCATTAATTTTGACATACAGGTATAAGCATAATGAATTGTGTTTGACCAGAAGCATCAGCAAGAGAAAACATATTAAACCTGAACTTATAACAAACAATAGAAACATTGTAAATAAGAAGAAACACTGAGGAAATAACTTTGTAGATCTCGAATAATCATTTATGTATAGAAATATCCCAATTCCCCATAAAATTGTTCCAACATTCTAGCAATGTTAATTTTGTGATATATTAATTGAGACAAGTTCATATGATAAGGTTGAGAATATTAACTATGTATGTACTACATTTAGGGGATGCAGAATTAAGTGTGTTTTCCTCTAAAGCCACTATTCTGATAAAAACAAGCTAACTATGTAAGAATTAGATCCCCCGAGGCCCTCATCTGATATAGAGAGAGCTATAGCTATGGAATTCAAAATGGAAGGAAGTACAGAAACAAGAAGGGTAACCGTAGGTAATCAATAAGATGTAGAAATCACATAGAAAATGTATGTAAGAATCCTAGCAAATGAACAGACTTAGCTGAAGAGTTGAATGAAGAGTGGGGATCAAACCTGTCTCTCCAAAACAAGACCTTATGATCTCTAACTGCTAGTTGGAAATAAGGATTAAGCAAGAAGACACTGACAAGTAATTTCATACCTCAAGGTTAGCTTTCACTTGGGATGAGAGTGATCTGTGCCTCGTCCAAGATAAAGCTAATGACTAGCTATTAGAGATCAACGACCAAAGGTAAAAGGAAGAAGAAAAGGTAAGAAGCAAAACAGAGGAATCCATACTTGACAACTTGGCCAACTCAAAGAAGAAGATCACCTTCGATGGTTTGACACTAATTAGGAAGCATCTAAAGACTCTTTTAGCTAGGGAAGATTTATTTACCTTATTTAAAAAACACCATTGTAGATATATTACCTTGTCTGCTGCTTACAACAACGTCGTCATTTTTTGTTTTGTTAATAATTGTGGGTTATGTTGTTGTTTTAACCATGCTTGTTGTAGGAGAGGTAGAACTAGTTTCGTTTGACTGTGTTTGTTTTAGGAGAGGTACTTTCTCTCTAGAGGCTGTTCTATACATGAATTACAATTATTATCTATACATTTATATATCATTATATTAATTACCATATATAATTACATGAATTACAATTTAATTTAAAAATAATTACAATATAGTGAAAAATGGAAATAAAAAATTAATATCGGATTCATAAAAATCAAATTAAATATTATCAACAATTATTCTAAGTATAAATATAAATTTAACTAACAACAATGTCATTTTAAAAATTTATAAAACTTTAAACACAAAATCAATTAATATTACATATATTTATACTTTTTATTTTTCTCTTTTAAAATATATGATTTGAAAATTTAATGTGGTGTAACAAAACTTTATTTACTATATATAAATTCTATACTATTTTATTAAAATTTTATATTACATAAAATTTGTTAAATATATAAATATATCAATGAAAATATTTGGCGATGATTAGAAAAAAGTTCACGAAAGATATTTCCAAAAAAAAGATCACCAAAGCTTTAGATTTGGCGATGATTAACAAAAGTGTCATCAAATGGTTAGCAGTTTGGTGAAAATTTTGAGAAATTGTTGCTAACCACTAGCAAAATCAGTTTAACCATTGGTAACATTTTTCTGAATTGTCACCAAATGTTTTCCATATTTCTTCCAAATTAACTGAAAACAACGTCATTTATTTATTAACACGAAAATGAAGCTTTTCCCCTTTGTTGTTTACCGTTGAATTTCCTCTTGTTTTTTAGTTGAAGAAGGGTCATCTATTTTGGTTATCTATAATTTGTTTTGGTCATCTCTGATTGTCCGTTTGTCTAAGTAAGATGTCCATTAGGCATTATTTTTCTGTTATGTTTTCAAGAAGCCTACTTTTGTGCTATGTTTTTTCTACTACCTTATCATTCTTTGGGTTTTGTGTTTTGCTTTCAGTATATAGGTTTTTGTTTATGTTTGGAAGATGGTAAATTGTGTTCTTGTTCTTGTTTTGGTTAAGTATGGGTTAACTTTTTTTTACCATCTTTTATGTTTGTTTGGGGAAAAAGTACCAATTGTTCGATAAAAAGGCTATTAGAGATGTCCTGATTTTGTTTGAATTGTTTGTAACAAATTTATGGAATTCCTGATGAAAGGAATGTATTGCTATTTTGATAAAGTAGAATATTTAATGCTCTACTGTGTATTAACCAAAATGTAGAGGATTAAAATGTCAATTTAAGTATATTCATAAACTTGTATAAATACGTAATTATATGCCTATAAAGATTTCTCATAGCATCACCTAGTTTTGAACTTACAATAATAAGCATTTTATATTATTATGCATAAAATGAGTCAAATAAATGTGATGAATTTTGTAAAATATTTAAATTCATATAGGTTGGGTATTAACTATATATTGATGGGTTCTTTGTTGCATCCTGTACTATTGTGACTAAAATCCTTAAAATTTTCTTTATTAGCAAAGAGGTGAAAAAATAGATTTATTATCCACCTTTAATCGATTCAAGAATGAAAGGAAATATTCCCCTTATTGTAGGATATGACATACGCTTATAAATATTATATAATTTATCTTTGTTGTACCAATTGTCAACAAATGCTTTAACCTTTTACTAGGAATGATGAATAACATTGATGACACATTTATATGGATAGCCATAAAGTTTCCATCTCTATAACTACAAGTTTGGTCCCAAATGCATCTATCCTCTTTTCAAACTTCAAGACAAATATGTATTCTTTTGATTGTAAAATTCAAGACTATTGGTTCGTTAATAATTAAAGCTCCATAATTGATCCAACAATGCTAACTTTCAACTTATGTACATATCCTTATAGCTTTGAATATTCACTAATATATCTCTTTGCCTCTCCTTTCTTAATTTCCTTTTTGCAACTCTAAGCATAGTTTAATTGAAAAATACATCTATGGAAAGTTTAGAATCACTTTTCAATAAAATGATCTAAAGATTTTCTTCAGTAGTGTAATAATCATAGAGGGGGTTATTTCTTTGCTTTAATAATCTAACACTTCCCTTTTATACTTTTAAAAAGCATAAAATTAGTAATTGGATTTTAAAATGTAGTTATTGATTGATTTATGTTTCAATTCTATTATATTAATGTTGATTATTTCATTATTTTTCAATGACCTGTGTATTTTTCCTTATCATATAAAAATGATTTGTCATATGTGTTAATTTTTTTATTGTCAAGTTTGTTAGATAATGCTTAATCATATTTAAGTATACATGTTTTGACTTTTTGAATTAATTAATGCCTCTAAGGTTAAAATTGCTAACTTTAATGTTGAGTGTTGTTTTTAAAAGTAAATAATGTTACGTTTCTCTAATAACATATGCTATAACCTTTATTTTTTAAGCATGCTTTACTTTGATGTTGAAATTTTTGGGTTTTTGAGCATTAATTGATAAGATCTTATGCCTAGCCTAACATGTTTTTATGGAAGCCTAAAACCAATTATGATACTCAAAATTGGCCCCTTCACATAGTTAGGTCACTTTGGAAAGTTTAAGAACTTATGAATTCATTGTAGGTAAGCTTTCATATAATTTAGACTATACAACTTCATCATAACTCAAGTATATTACAAATATCTATTAACAAGAAAGTAGACAAAAACAATTGAAAGCAAGAAAGTGTAGTACCTCAATGATGTAACATATTCATTCTCCAATGTCAAGTCAATAGGTCATCTAAAATTAAAAAACTAAATTTCTAAGCATTCATTCTTTCATATTTAAATACAACTTTATACCTTCATCTAAAATTAAAAAACTAAATTGCTAAGCATTCATTCTTTCATATTTAAATACAACTTTATACCTATCTTTTCAGATATCTATTTACTTTTTTAAATAGAGAGCACAAAGATGAGTTTAGAAGCAAAGGAATTGTTAACGTTAAAGGAAGACATAAGGGTAACTTCCCATCATGGTTTAAGAATTGAGTAAGTTATTGATGGAATGATATGACTTTGTGGCAATTTATAGGTGAGATTAACTTCTAATTAACATTTTTGTGCAGATGATATGGTTACATAACGGTAAATTGCCAGAGGCAACGACAACATTATGTGTTTTGGCAAAAATATACTAGTTGCATTATTAATGGAATTAGATTTCATTTAAAAGATAGTAACAGTCGACTTAGGAGTCAACTTTGTGGAGTTATTGTTAAGTGATAACATAATGATGATTATATTGACTTCTACGGTGTCATCATAGAAATAATAGAGTTGCATTACATTAAGGATAAACAAGGTTGTTTTTTTTAAGTGCAAATGGTTTAATCTTATAGATAGATGGATAAACATAAAAGTGAGCGTCAATATTACTAGCATCAATGTTAATAACCTTGATGACATCGTATAGACACAATTGGAAAGTTGTTCAAAAGTTTCAATACCAAAATCTTTTTGGTTTTTGTGAAAGAAAAAATGGTCCAATGGGTGAGGATGATGATGAAGAATATCAAAAGCTTGAATTGGAGCAGAATAATAGATCCATATAAATAAAAGATACGGACGTATCTTCATTCCATAGGAGAGATGTTGATCCCAATATAGTAAAAGCAAATGAAATACAAGTCAATTTTTTCTTATAAAGAGATGAAGACTATATTAAGGATTCATTATATGACTATAATGATATTTTGGCCAAATATAATAGCGATGAAGAGTCGAATCATAATAAAATTAATGATGATGATTTTTAAGAACTTGATCATGATGATGGAAGGTAATAAAAGTGTTCTTTATATTGTTTGAAATGTAATGTTGTTAGCATTTATGTGAATATGTATTGTTGATGTTTGAGTTATGTTAATACGAATTGTTGATGTTTTAGTTATGTTAATACAGATTATTGTTTCTTGAGTTATGTTAATGCAGATTGTTGATAATTGAGTTATATTAATGCATATTGTTGATGATTGAGTTATATAAATGCGTATTGTTGATCTGTTAGTTATATTAATGCGTGCTGTTGATGATTGAGTTATGTTTATACGCATTGCTGATTATTGAGTTATATTAATGCGGTTTGTTGATAATTGAGTTATGTCAATGCAAATTGTTGATAATTAGGTTATATTAATACGGATTGTTGATGATTGATTTATGTTAATGCAGATTGTTGATGGTTGACTTATGTCAATGCAAATTGTTGATGATTGAGTTATGTTAATACAATTAATGTCAATGAATGAATGTATGTTTTTAATGATGAATGGATGTGTAGTAATGTTAATAAAATTTATGTTTTTACAAAGGGATTTGCAGCTTTAACCATATCAATTGGTTCTTATCTAACAACAACATTCGACCTCAGCCATCAATGAAGCAAGTTAGTAACAATCTCATTCTTCCTTAAACAATAATGAATCAACTAGTACATAGGGATCTGTAGGTTCGTTACTCTTTAACACCTACAAATAAACTTATGCTCAATTATATATTTATGTATTTAATGCATATTTTCTTATTGTTATTCATTTGTTGTCAAGTTACAATGTCAACATCAAAAAAAGATGTTGAGGTATATCCAGAGGAAGTGAGTTGCAACAAATGACTGTTGCAATAAATAGCAAGTTGTCAGTACATATTGATACCTTGCAAGGTTACCCTCTAGACAATATCCAATCTACAAAATTTTTAAGTAAGGTGGGGATTATTGCAAGAACATAATTACCTGACTTGAAGCATACTAAAGATTTGAAGGAAGACAACTTACTTGAAAATGATTTGGATAAAATTGTAGTAATTTTTCAATTTATTTAAATATATGGAATATTGTTTCACTTATTTTAAGATTAATTATACTTTTACTTATTGTTTAGATATGAAATTGAATATCATCGATAACGACAATCTTGATGTTTCGAACTGTGTGACTTCATTATTGAAACAAAGGACTAGGGATCATTGTTGCATCAATTTTACAAATCTTTTCCTTCTAATGCAGAGGCATGTTTCGAAATGAATGTCTCCAAAAAATTGGAATAATTTGTGACTATTAGGCCTCCCCCAAAGTTCATGTTTGTTTTCTTTCCCTTCACATTTGCTTCCATTAATCTTGTTAGATGATTTAATGACTATCTTTTTTTCTTTATTTAGGAAAAATGTGAGAAGGCAAAGGTCAATAGAGAAAAAATGAAAACTTCTCACAATAAGCTCCAAATCATTTGTAATTGTCTGAAATGATTATGTAAGGTCTTTTTTTATAAGTTATAATTATATCAATAAACATTGTATTATTTATTGTGCCTTGTATTTTTTCATAAAACATAGTGAGAAGGAACTATATGGGCAAGGGTGTGATGAGATCACATTATACGAAGTCATTCAATATAAGGAAGGTCAAGGGTGGATGTGAGAAGAAGCGGAAAATGACTATATAAGTTTAAAATTTTATTTATTTATATAGTACTAACTAATAATATTTGCATTAAATACTTTTTTCTAATTTTAGAATAAGATGCAGTAGTTCGTACGAAAATCAATGTCGAAGGCCAATGAGGTCAACGTAAAAAACATTTGCAATATCGTGCTTAGTATATGTTTTGGTTATATTAAAGGTCTTGGCTAAGACTCTAAGCTAAATGTTTTAACCTCATCAAGATCCACATACGTTTACTGTCTTGAAGAGGTAAATAAGTCGCTTGAGTTTGAATTACGATATACTTAAAAAAAGTTGACCAAGCATGATAAGTAACTAAAAAAATACTTGGCCCGAATTATCAAAGTAGTGAAGAAGAAAGTGAATGGTATTAATTACATCTCTTATACTTTTTTCTTTTAATTCCTATTTGTATTATAATTTAAATGTAATACTTTTTCTCGGATTACAAATTTTAAGATGATGCAACGGGGCTGGGTGATTTGTATTATATTTTGTAAACTAATCTCTACATTTATTATTTTGTATATAAGTAGTTGTAATTAAAAGCTATATATGAAGAAATTTAATGATATGTTATTTTTTATATATAATGATTCAAATTATCAATTATTTATTTTTATAATTTTATAATAAATTAACAAAAAATCTAAATATTATATACAATAATATGAATTAAAAATATAACAAATAATTATAATTCAACATAATATAACATTTCGTTAAAATATAAATAAAAATTTAACTACATTTTAGTCAAATAGGTAGCTAAAACTTTTTGGGTATGTTTCTATTTTAGGCACATTTCTAGAAACGTAACTAAAAACCTTTAATTAAAATTGGGGAAACGTTGTTAATGTTAAAAGTTTTAACTACGAAAAATAAGCGTAGTTAAAGTATTAGTAACGATTTCTTAAAATGTCGCTAATAATTATTGTTGTGAGAATAAAGTGTAGGCAAAAACCATTAGTGATGATTAATGAAAATTGTTGCGTATAATTTTCAACTTTTGGGATTTGACGACATTTTTTGCGGTGAATATAAATTATCACCAATTACGTATCATTAAATTGTCAAACGTCCTTTTTGTTGCGGTGGACGTAAAAATAGACAGATTTGGAAGGTTGTATGCATGCAAATGCACATGGTAGCTGCAACTTTGTTTTCTTTGTTATTTTAAGTCATTGATATTGAATTAGTATAATATATACGTGAAAGGCCTCCCCTAATATTAACGACAAAAGAGGAAGGGGGATAGGTTACCGTGATCCACTCTCTGTCTTGGATTTCTACATGTAGCCCATCGCCCTGAATTTCAGACAGTGTGCTGGTCGCAAGCTTATCTAGATGAGGAGTCAATGCCCGATCTCTTTCACGGTTTGGTGGTAAGTTATATTTCTGAACCTTAAGAGTGTAGGTGTTGCTGTAATGAAGCAAATCAAAGTCCACACCCAAATTCTCCAGTCTCCCACCACCACTTCACTAAATATTCTAGCTCAACCAATGCCCTTTTCCAGGGAGAAGATCGTCTGTACCATCAAGCCTTTGCCATTCTGTTCCATTTTCCTTCAGCCATAAACTTTGCAATTAATAAATGGGATAAAGCAAAATTTGTGTTTAGTGAAGAATGGTACAGGGATGGCACAGGCTTGATGGCACAGGCCATCTCATGCCCCTTTTCCACCATTTCACAGTTTTCCTGAACAATACAACACCTCCACATGTTAAGCAAATCGAACGTGCACAAGTAGCTTTTATGCTTGACTCTGGAAAGAAAGAATATTAGTAAGACCAGAAACCATACCATGTCCACAAATCTGTCATGTCTCCAAGTATCAGGGATCTCGACTCTCAAAAAGCGGAGCAGTGAGCACTTGCCCAATGTACCCACGATATGGTATTGGAGAAACATTTTTAATTTGATAAAGTTAAATTGTATCAACATCAATTTCTTTTCTATATTAAAGATGATTAATTAGTACTGTACAAAATTGTAGCTCTTCGACTTCTAGAATTGAAGAATGATTTACCTTCATTACAACAACTTTATTATCAAGTCCAATAAAAGGAAAGTTTATTTTAGACATTGCTCATATCATATAAAAATATAATGCTTTTGCAGTTTGCACATAGATGTGTTAGAAAAAAAAACAAATTATATATAAGAAAGAAACAAGGAAATTAATTCCTTCAGTTTTCTTTGTTCTTTTTTTCTTTGTACACAAAAAAAAAAGATTGAAGGCCTTATTAATTTATAGATTGCATCCTAGGGATAATTTTATTATACCCTTAATTTTGAAAGATGAATCCAGTTCTAGAATAAAAGTTTTATGAAATCGTAAATGTTATATTTATAAAAATGTAAATTTTGGTGTCATTTTTATTTAGTGTTAAAGCCATAAAAATGTTATATCTATTATGCAGTTTTACCATTAAACTCTATTGAGGATTTGTAAGGTTTTAGAGACGTCAATATCATATAGATAACAAAATATAATGACACTAATTAGTTCACTAACGTCTTATAAATATTGATAGCAACATGTAAGATAGATGTGAAAAAAAGGTATAATACTTTAATGAAATTGTTTCACTCTATTTAAATTACTAAAAGTATAAATGTAGACTACAATTAAAGGCATTTATTATAGTACGATAATAGTTACGATGAAAAGAAGATAATGACATGACTTTTCTTATTAATACATACCATAATAGTTATCATGAAAAGAAGATAATGACATGACTTTTCTTATTAATACATACCTTCAAATCTCCTAGACAAAATTATGTGTTTTCATACACCCTCAACATCGTATGACTTAATTGTATTGTCATCTTTGCCTTTACAACTGAATCTCACCCATCGTCAAAGATTTCTCTTAATGCGCACTAATGTATGCCAACATTTACCTATTCCTAAGCATTTATCGACCTTGCCCATTTCCACTGTCTACTTGTAGATCTTTACCTTGTTTTCTCATCAACATGTCATCTTTACATTAATTGGTATTAAACATTGATTGAGGCTCATCAATACGTACATGGCTATACCATTTAGACTTAAGGGTCTACCGCTAGGCTTTTATTATTGTATTAATGAATAATTATCTTGAGAAAATAAATTATTTATTTGTAAAATTTATCTAGGGATACATCTAGTTAATTCACTACCAATATTGTAAGTTAAGAACTTTTAAAATGTTTCAAGATAAATTATTAATTAAATTTAAATATATGTGTGTGTGTGTGTGTGTTTGTGTGTGTGTGTGTGTGTTTGTTTTTGCGTGTGCGTGTGCGTGTGCGTGTGCGTGCGTGTGCGTGTGCGTGTGCGTGTGCGTGTGCGTGCGTGCATGTGCGTGTGCGTGTACGTGTGCGTGTGCGTGTGCGTGCGTGTGTGTGTCTGTATGTATGTATGTTTTATTAACCTTTTTTCTTTACTTTTTCTTCTTTTATTTTTCATATTTTTAATATCAAAGGTTCATATCTACTCTTCAGATTTTTACAAAAATTCAAGTAAATTCACAAGTTTTAACATTTTTTAAGTAAATCCTTGATAATAAAACTATTTATAAAATATCTTTATTTGGTTGGAATTGAATGTAATAGAATTAATTTTTTTAAATAAAAACTTATGTGGTGTAAACTTTTTAAATATGCATCATTAAATTTGAATATATTTAAAGAGAGTCTTAATATATTTTATTGTTTAAAGGTTAATTTATGAATGTTAATAATGATAAAATAATACATACTAAATTTAGAATGTTAATGATTTGCCCATCTAAAATTAGAAAATAAAATTGTTTTCTTTCGCATGTTAAAATTATTCTATTATTTTATAGTTTATCAAATTGGATATTGATGATGATGGCTTCACATAAAATATGGTACTTCTCTATTTGGAAAATATACATAAATGTGTCACAGAATGCTTTCATACCTTTCCTTCTTAATTACTTCTTACTTAATTCTTAATGGCAGCCTTAAGCCAAGTGTTAGTTTTCTATTATAGTTAGCAATATTGAACAAACTTAGCACAATGGATATATACTAATATATCATCCCTACCCAAGACATGTACTTTATGTAAGCTACAAGATGAAACTAGAGACTATCTTTTCTTCCAATGTGGAATTTCCAAGCAAATATTAAACAAATCAAACAGTAACACTGGGATATCAGTTCTTTATCTTAGTTGACATTATTCAAATACAAGCGAAACTAGTATCCAAGGATGATAAGAATGTCTACTTAGTGGCATTGACTACCTGTTTTTAGGAGATATGGAAAGAAAGAAACTTAAGAAAATTCATAAGCAAGGAAAAGAACTTAAGCACACCGATAGCCTCATTAATAGCAAGTATAAAGAAGCAATTTAAAATCAATCATTTTGCAAGGAAATGCAATAGCATACTGGGGACTTCATAGAGAATTTAGAAACTTGGTTTCATCCTCAATGTAATTTATTTTTCATAATGTTTAGTAATCTGAGTTGCAGAAAGTGGAGAGTAGTTATTGAGAGTTTAGAGAGGAGTTTACTCTAAAGTATGATCCTTTTGTAACTTAACAACTTTGTTCATGATATATTTATAAGATTTTATTTTTACAAAAAAAAAAAGTATAGGCAACATTGGTAATTAAAGATGGTCATATAACCATTAATAGAAAACCTAGTTATCACCAAAAGTTCAAAGAAGATTTCATTAAAAAGGACAAGTTTAATATTTTCTTATTAGGGGGGCATTCATTGTCAAAGAGAAAAATTATGTACAAGTATGATTTTAATACTCTTCGTGAGAATAAAGGAAAATAATGATCAATGGTGAAACTTAATAAACTTAAAATTTTCTGCTAAGTAAAATTTATTATCATCCTAAATAACTCAAGTGATGCACCCACTGTAATTTAAAACAAAAGAGGCAGACTTTTTTAGAATTTCATTCATTTTAAAAATATTTTTATTATACTAAATTATTAAATAAACACATTGTGATGTTAAAAACACTAAAATGAACCTTTGGTCAAGTGTTTATTAGCTATAAAAATATGTAGCCAATAGTTGGAACATATTTGAGCTTTAGCTACAAAAATATTTTCGTAGCCAAAACTTTTCCTACGAATTTTATAAAATGTAGTGGATAGCTAGAACAAATTTGAGCTTTCACTATGAAAAATATTTTGTTGTTAATAAACTTTTCTACAAAAATTTATTCACAATAAAAAATATCGCTAAAAATTATTAGCCATAAAAATTTTTTTAGCGAAACTAAACATTGCTAATAGTCTAAACAGACCTGTAAAATAAATTTTTTAATGTATTGCTTCAATAAGTTGTGATTTTCAAATTTCATCGTCAAAAAGTTACCTTTAGCTATGAATGCAAAATCGTACTAAAAGAAAATGTAGCCAAAAGTGATATTTGTTGTAGTGCAATTACTATATTCTTTTACATTTACATTTTACTATTGAGTAGAAAATTACTTTTGTTTGGCATAATTGATACTGAGTTTAGTGAACAAAATTTCTCGGAGATAAATTGTTGGAAAGAAAAATTGTATATCTATTATGCAGTCTTACTATTAAACTCTATTGAGGAGTTGATAACAAGGTTTTAGAGACATGTCAATATCATATAGATAACAAAATACAATGACATCTGAGTTCACTAATGTCTTACAAATATTGATGGCAAAATGTTAGATGGATGTGAACACAATGATAGCACTATACAAATAGTTACATAATTTATAGCTAAAAGGTATAGTACTTTAATGAAATCGTTACACTCTATTTAAACTACTAAAAGTATAAATGTGGGCTACAATTAAAGACATTTATTATAGTATGATAATAATTATCATAAAAAGAAGATAATGACATGACTTTTCTTATTAATACATCATATGATAAAGATCATAAATATTTTTAATTTATGATTTTAAATATTTGATACTAAATTTGGATTCGATATTATTACAATGTTCATGGTGTAATAAAAAATAAATTGTTGAGTAAAAATGGTTATTCCAAATTTATAAAAAATATTTTTTTACGTATTGTATAAAAGGAGATTTATGCTTAACATAGTAACAAGAATACAAAGTTATATTATTTTCATTTTGGACTCAACGGGTTGTTTTTTCAAGGCTTGTTTATATTGAGGTTTTAGAATTGAGTTTCTAAAGTCGATAACACTTTTTCTGTTTCGGCTTTTGTGGTGTAAGCTTTGTGTAACTGTTTTTGTAATAGTTCAGAACATTCACTTAAAAATTCGTGTGCATGTTATTGTATATAAGGAATATTATTTTTAAAATTAATTTCTTATATAGAATCTTTTAATTTTATTTCGATTAATTTGCTGCTATTATTTTTAATTGGATCTAATGGATTTACTAAAATGGTTAAATATTATTATAAATAGACATATGCCCTGAAGGAGTTAGCATTTCGTAATTATGCTTTTTACATTACTTGTAAAACTCCTCTCATCTCAAATAGTTCGTATAGAGATGATTAGAGGTCAAACATACGGATGATTACAATTTAATGGTTGCAATAAACTAATTTAACAAATAGATGAAAAACAGAAATTATCGTCTTGATTAACGAGAAGAACTGTATAAAGAGGCTGTCTGCATTTTTTGGAGAAATATAGCAAAACCATGTTGGGCAGCTACCACTTCACCGTGAACTTATCCATCACTGCACCCAAAACCCATGTAAGCCCCAGAATGTCCCTCAACCAAAACCCCGCTAAAACCCTTCTCTCAACCGTCACGGGACTTCTCTGGGGATCATCTCTCCCCCCAGGCCTCCTAATCTCATCCGTCCGTACGGCTTGGAACTCCAGTTGGCAGCTAATGATGTCGCAGCTCGCTCCCTCCGACCCCTCCGGCGGATACTCCAGACCCGCTTCCAAATTCCGGCTTCCGACTTCCCAATTCTCCCCCGATTATATGTTGAACCTTCACCTCTACGTCGGGCTGCCGTGCCCTTGGGCCCACCGTGCCCTTATCGTTCGGGCGCTCAAGGGCTTGGAAGATGTAATACCAGTCTCAATTGCGGCTCCGGGTCAAGACGGGTCTTGGGAATTTCGGAACACCCGAAACACCGACCCCGATATCCTTATTTCGGGTCAGGATAACGCAAACGGGTGCAGGACTCTGAAGGAGGTTTACCGACTGACAAGTGGCAGTTACAGTGGTCGAGCAACAGTGCCGATGCTATTTGACGTGAAGAGAAAAGAGGTGGTGTGTAATGAGAGCTATGATATTATCGAGTTTTTCAATTTGGGTTTAAACGATTTGGCTCGTAACCCGGAACTGGATTTAGCGCCTAACTTGCTTAAAGGACGGATTGAGGAGTGGAATCGACTGATTTATCCTAATATTAATAATGGGGTTTACAGGTAATGTTATGATACTTGTGAAGTTAGTCTTTTGTTGTTTTAATCGGTGACATTTGGGTTTATGTGAGGTTATGGTGTTGCAGGTGTGGGTTTGCTCAAAGTCAAGAGGCTTATGATTGTGCAGTGAATGATTTGTTCAGTACGTTGGATATGGTGGATACTCATTTAGCTAGTTCGAGGTATCTGTGTGGAGACACCATCACACTTGCGGATATTTGCTTGTTTACAACCTTAATTCGGTTTGATCTGGTGTACAATGTTCTATTCAAGTGCACCAAAAAAAAGCTGCTGGAGTACCCTAATCTCCACGGATATATGCGTGACATTTACCAGGTTTAAACAAGCTTGGTTACTTGCTTTTTGTTCATTTACACTTGAGATACTGCTGCAAAGTTGGAATGCTATCATTCTCTGCAACTGAGTAGTTTTAATTTCTTCCTATTTTAATTGAGCTCCTACCTGGGCAATGTCCAACATTTGGCAACTATATTGGCCTTGAGTTTCTAATATTTTTTGTTCTATCTTGTTAGATTGGACTACTTTTTTTTTTTGGTGGTTGAGAGAGGAAATTCACTTCTTTAAAGTTATCTATACATTTTCTTTTCTGGTGTCACTGCTTGAAGTATCTACATGTTTCATCCCTGGACAGATCCCAAAGGTTGCCGGAACTTGCAATCTTTCTGCAATTAAGGATGGTTACTATAAGATACTTTTTCCGCTAAATCCAGGCAGCATAAGTCCAGTGACACCTACCGGATGTGAGAATGAAGTTCTTTCTAGTCCACACAACAGAGGGTTCTTGTCGTCTGTAGATAAAGACATCCAGGCTTATGCTTTTTAAATCTTCCCTGTACAGACTTTTGACGTGTATCAAATCTTGGCAGATATTGTATAGTTCTGTATATTGTTGAAGTCTTTTGAAGATGTTATTGTATAATGATTTCACTTTCTTGTAGTTTAATATATCCACCTTTTAAATGATTATTGATTCCAATGTTATTTCTGCCTTGTTTTGAATGTTTATTTTACATTCATGTATCTGCTGACAAGTATAACATTAGAAAATCTAACAATTACCCAGAGAAATCAATGTTGATCGAGGACAACTTTGGATGTAAAGAATCAAGCCACTTTGGAACAAAGCAGAACCATAGCGTTCTGTTTTTTCATGGTGGTTTGTTTAATAAACTTAGCAGAAAGAGTTTGATTCATAACATTCTGCTTCTCT
>JAOSBN010000009.1:13457881-13470963 GCA_027563595.1 Erythroxylum suave
ACCATAATGCTAAAAGTAAGCCCACAACCCTTATATTGGAACCAATGCACTGCCCATTAAGTTGTTAACCCAAGGTCCATCATCATTTAGACCAATAACTCACAACTCTTTTCTTTCGCGTAGTTGATACTTCACGAGAACAGGAAGGACGCAGCATAGCCCGAAAGCATAAGCAGAAGAGTTGCAAAGTGCAAAGGAACAAACAAAACACTGAAAGCTGCTCTATCTCAAGGCAGAATCATACGAATCTAGAGATCTCTGGTGTTTATACGACGCCGTCTGCCTCTGCTTCCCAAGTAAGTCCTCTGCCGTTTAATTGTCTCACTTGTTTAGGGTTTAGTCCACCGGAGGTCCTAATTAGGGTTTCGAATTTTGCTCTTTTTTTTTTGGATTTTACCGTTGCTTATGTGTCAGTTGGATGGTAGTTGAGTCTCATGTTGTTATATCTTGGTTTTGATTGCTTTCTCGGAATTGAATGTATACCATTTGTATTCGTGCAGTTGATACTGTAGAGGTTGAAGTGTAGTTTGAAAATGGGAGAGAGTGAGACTGCAGTTGCTGGAACTTCTACAATGATGGATTATACATCAGCTGTGTATGGTACCGGCTCTGTTGATACTAGGCCAAGTGTTGTTGTCGATTCCAGTGGTTTTGCTACAGAGGGGTCGGTGTCTACTGATGCGGCAGATGTGGGTTATGCCGGTTCTAGTTTAGCTGATGGAAGCACAAATGTACAAGGGGCTATTGTTAATACAGTATTTGATACTAAGCCAGTTGTTGGAATAAACAGTACTGTTGGAGATAATGCTCCAGTTGTACCAGCTCCAGCTGTTGGTTATAATCCTGTAAACGGCACTGTTGGTGGTGAAGCAGGGAGTACAACAATTGATAATGGAAATACCAGAGATATTGTGGATGGAGTTGCTGTGGAGCAACAATTTGTGGATGGATCTGGTATGTTTTCTCTGGCATGCTTGTTGTGACTAATTAACAAATTTTTAGTTTGCTTTGTCTGAAATAAATTTAAATCCTTTTTGCTGCACCTTCTCTTCATTTGGAGTAAAGTAAACACAAACTTGTTTATTCTTTCTAATAAAATTCTTTATTCCTGAATATTTATCTTTGTTATTGGCCCTACCATTGTTTGTGTCCAATGATATAATTATCGGTGGCAGAGGATATTCTAGTTAACTCTGTCATTTTGGATATCTGTAGTGCTTGTGAAGGAGATTGAGGTGTTTATGCATGTCCTTATTGTTTTTGTTGTTTGTGTCTTGCCAGCATTGTCTGCTGAAGAGGAACGCCTATGGAGTATTGTGAAGGCTAATTCTCTAGATTTTGATGCTTGGACTGCATTGATAGAAGAGACAGAGAAGGTGGCTGGGGTATGACATTTCAACTTCCTTAGTAATTACTGCTTGTTCTTGAGAAATGTACTTACAATGGCACATGAGGATCTAAGCTTTCTAGATTATAGAGATGAGAAACTGTTTAACTAGGCTGTGTAAGTTAAGGAAGTGTTAAAGCCAAGCTTTACTTCTGTAAAAATCTTTTGAGAAATATGTTTACTGTTTGTACAAGTATAATTTTAGTGGCTGATAAGATGTCCAAACATCTATTATTGATGTCTCAAAGCCAAAAGGCTTGATGGCAGTGGAGAGAACAAAAGATGTGGCCGCAAGAAGTGAAATTCAATCACAATTGAAGATGAAAGTGCCTTTATATACTTCTCTACTATCTCTTCCTGATATAATTGGAAGGGAAATCATTTTTCCTACAACCCAAATTAATCTTGAAAGTAGTATATATGGTTACACACCGAGCATCTGGTGGTCATGTGACTTCAATTTCTCATTGCCAATAGGTTCTTGTTTAGTGTTGTTCAGTGTTTAATGCTTATTTATGATCTTTTAGACGTGTTTGTAATCTCAATGCTTGCTTTGGCTAACTTTCCACACATACTTATGCAGGACAAGATTTTGAAAATCCGAAAAGTTTATGATGCCTTTTTGGCTGAATTTCCATTGTGTTATGGTTATTGGAAGAAGTATGCAGATCATGAGGCTCGCCTTGGTTCTATGGACAAAGTTGTGGAGGTGTATGAACGTGCTGTTCTTGGGGTGACCTATTCAGTGGATATATGGTTGCATTATTGCATCTTTGCGATAAGCACATATGGGGATCCAGAAACTATTAGAAGGTATTAGCTGTTTGCATGCAGTTGTCATTATTTTGTCTATTTGAATGATGATTTGTAATTTCTGTTTCCTCGAGGATCTGTTGATTTTTGTTGCTTTTGGACACCTTTCAAGGTGCCTGCAGTGGTGGTTTGTTACTAATGGTGAAAGGTGTGGTGGAATGCTTTAGAATCACATTTTTAGCTGTGCAAACCTTGATATCGGGTCTCCTTTGTGGATAAATGTTTGTGTATTATTTTAGGGTGTGAATTGGCTTTTCTTGGCTTTATTTAGACCATAGTTTCTTTCCTCTTCCAAAGGTCTGGATCATAGTAATAGTTGTTTATCAGTTATGGCTGTCATTGACTTCTGAGGTGTATCAATATGTAAAATGCTGCTGGGAAGATCTCATCCGGATAAGGGCTAAGATGGCCTCACTCGGTGATCCTTTTCAGGCATAGTATGGTTTTTATCAGGAAGGTAAATGCAGTATTTGGAAGTGTCATGCTGTTAGAGTGAATTATCTGTTATCCTTCAACCTAATTGATGCATCTGGCAGTTGGATGTGTCGACAATTCGCTGTTCTAATCTAAATGATTCTTCTATAACATTGTTTCATATTCTGTTTTGTGTCAGGCTTTTTGAGAGAGGATTAGCTTATGTTGGAACAGATTATTTGTCTTCCCCTCTATGGGACAAATATATTGAATATGAAGAAATGCATTCAGAATGGAGTCGTATTGCCTCTATTTACACCAGGATATTAGACTTTCCAAGTAAACAGCTGGATGACTATTTCACCAGGTAAGGGTAACTGCAGATTTTCCCTTTTTGGGTTGTTCTTTTCTTGTATCTACCTGTTATTCTTGTATTCTGTTGCTTGGTCTATGTCAAACTAAACATGTATCCTTGTCTCCATGTGACAGATTTAAGGCTTTTGCAGTTAGTCGGCCTCTGTCAGAATTAAGGACTAGTGAAGAAGCTGCTGCTGCTGCAGCGGGTAGTCAAGTAGGTGAGGGAGAGATTCATCAAGATGCTGCTGAACTGTCTTCTAAACCTGTCAGTTCTGGCTTAACAGAAGCAGAGGAGTTGGAGAAGTATATCGCCATCAGAGAAGAGCTGTTTAAGAAAGCTAAAGAGTTCGATTCTAAGATATGTGATTTTGAAAATGCTATTAGGAGGCCTTATTTTCACATGCGGCCCCTCAATGTGGCAGAACTTGAGAATTGGCATAACTACCTGGACTTTATAGAAAGACAAGATGATCTCCACAAGGTATTTGAGTTTGTTGGCTATCCATCCATAACCACTATGTGGTTTGCAGTTTTTAGTTTTATTTCTTGTACATTGACTTACACTTAAGTAATATCTGCCCCATCATATGGTTTGTTGGCTAACACTTGGATGAAGCAACCTTTTTAAACGGGAAATTGAACTGAGACTAAAGCATGGGCCCTCGATTTGGTTTCTATGAGGCTAAGTACTTCAAACCTTCATTTGTCAGTGGAAATTTTGGGTTCATGTATGCATTGAAATTTTATTCTTTTTAAAATTCATATGTTATGCTGCAGGTATCTTCTTGTCTCCTAACCATCTGTCTGTCAGGCAAAGAAGGGTCCCTAAAATTTGGGGGGCCTTCTCTTCCCCCATGGAGTATATCTTGTGCATATCTCCTTTGTGCTTTGTTATGATCGTCACGAATTCAATTCAAATCAAATTGCTTTAGGTCGTTTACCAATGTCAGTAATTGACGATTATACAATTTTAACAGTTTTGTTTCCCTTCTGATAATGTGTTTTCCGTTTCAAATTTACCCACTAGTGCTTGATAGTTGTGATTTTGTGGATTAGGTGGTGAAGTTGTACGAAAGATGCCTAATTGCATGTGCCAATTATCCGGAGTATTGGATACGGTATGTCTTGTGCATGGAAGCCTGTGGAACTATGGATCTGGCAAATAATGCACTTGCTCGGGCTACACAAGTCTTTGTCAAGGTATGATGGATTATGGGTCAAATGTTTCAGTGTTATATTCTGCCAATGTGCTTAAGTTTTCCCTTCTTGGGAATTTCTACTGAAAAATGCAATCGAGTGGAAAAAGAAGTGTAATTCTCATGTGGAAAAGATTGTGAGGGATGAAGCCTTTAATTGAGATGATTCTAGACAACCAACAATCATAAGAGATCTAGGAAATTGCAGAAGTAGATAGGCTGTTGCAGAGTGCTTTTTCAATGGTGATAATTGTGTGATTGGACAAAAACCATTTTTCGTCTGCTATGTTATTTTTTCCCTTCCCTTAAGTATAGATTTAATTTTTTAGTCTCAGTTAGGACGTATTTTGGGTATACATCCGTATGTCTTTATGTTACTATTATAGTTGTTGAATTCTTATAGCTAACTGAAATGTAGGCACCTAGAAGACTGATTCTAAATTTTGATATATGTTTTGAGGATAGAAAGCAGTACTCTTTCATTTTTGACATGTGTATTGTTCGGTTTTACAAGTTAATTTTCTGATCTCAAAAACTCAACAGAGACAACCCGAGATTCATCTTTTTGCTGCTCGCTTCAGAGAGCAAAGTGGGGATATACCAAATGCTAGAGCTTCTTACCAACGTGTACATGCTGAAATTGCACCTGGTCTTCTTGAAGCAATTATCAAGCATGCAGACATGGAACATCGACTGGTTAGTGGGATTTACAAGTCATTGTGAGGTTCAAATTTTGATGTGCTTGTATCATCGTTTGAAATGATGCCTTTTTAATATTTCAGGGAAACCATGAAGATGCTTTCTCTTTATATGAGCAGGCCATAGCCATTGAGAAAGGAAAAGAACATTCACTGACCTTACCAATGTTGTATGCACAATATGCTCGATTTCTCCAATTGGTAAGTTTTGCACATGTTTTTATGCATAATTGTTATGCTAGAATCTTTTGGCTGATGATTCCGAAAATCTCTGGAATCTGAATTAGTTACTTACAATTCTAAAAGGTTTAATGAAGGACTATCTTACTAGTGTAGTTTGGTAATACTCAAGAATTTGCTTGTTCCTGGATATGCTTGTACAACTTAGTTTGCCTGCATCTGTCTACCCTTCTACTAAATCATGAGATGCTACCTCAAAAAGAAATAGTATCCTGCTTCTAGTGATGGATCATGTTGTATATTGGATTTTTTTTTCCTAGGAATTGCTTGGTCTCTTGATTTTGATAAGTTCCCAAGAAAAAGTTGGCTTTTCCATGTAGTTTCCACTCTGTAATTGTTGTGGGCAAGAAAAATGCCTAGTTCAAGGTAGACATGGTATTGAGCAGTCTTGCAATGATTCTGTTTTACATTTGTAATTGATGTCTCTTTAAAATATCACTTGTTAATCAGCACTACCCTTTAAGAGTTTTGTTATGTGTGTTTCCAGGTTTCTGGTAATGCTGAAAAGGCTAGAGACATTCTAGTTGAAGCTCTTGAAAACGTTCCACTATCAAAACCTCTTCTTGAGGTCTGCCTCCTTCCTTCTATCTCTGTGTTGTTTAATTTTTTTTGTGTGATTAAACAATTACAATCTTATCTCAAATCTATTTTTAATGTGATTTCTTGGAGCTAATAGTCAGCTTTTTGTGTACACCAAGCAGGCCATTATACATTTTGAGACAATTCAGTCACTTCCTAAGAGAATTGATTATTTAGACTCATTGGTTGAGAAATTCATTATGCCCAACTTTGATAGCCTGAATGCTGCAAGTGTTGCTGAAAGAGAAGAGCTCTCTTGCATTTTCTTGGAGGTTAGCCTATTCCTTTTATTTTATTTCTATCTATCTTTTGTTCCCTTATGAACTTGTATTTATATGGAGCTGGTATCCATATTCCAGATTGATTTTTGCCTGATCTGTACATTCTACGTTATATATGTTATTGTGACATAGTAAAAACGTGATTCCTCTCATGAGGTGGAATTTAAATGTGGGTAAAGGTGACGGCTCCCTCTTAAGGTATATGTAATATCATGAAGTGGAATTTAGTCTTTAAAAGCTGAGTTATTGATCAGATTGCTCATATTTAAGCATATGGTCACAGTTCTTGGGGCATTTTGGAGACTTACAAAGCATCAAGAAGGCTGAAGATCGTCATGCTAAGATCTTCGTACCTCACAGGAGCAAGTCAGAGTTTAAAAAACGGCATGCAGAGGATTACCTCAGTTCAGATAAGGCAAAGCTGGCCAAGTCTTATTCTGATGCTCATTCACCGGGCCAGTCCATGACTGGTGCATATCCAACTGCCCAAACCCAGTGGGCAGCCAGTTACAATGTGCAGCCTCAAACATGGCCACCTGCTACACAAACACAGGTGCAACATTGGGCTCCTGGATACGGCCAGCAGGTTTATTGCTTTTCCTTACTTCAAGATCTGCGACTGTATTCTGTTACAGGAATAGTTGGATTCTCATATTTAATATTGCACGAAAGGAAGATGTGAAATTCAGTAGTATGAAACACTTTTTAATCTTTTATTCTACAAATTGATCATTTGATTTTGTTGTACTAGGCTCAATATAGTGCTTATAGTGGTTATGGAAGCACCTATACGACTCCGCAAGTTCCCACATCTTCTGCACAAACTGCTGCCTATGGTGCTTATCCTCCTACGTACCCTACTGCGCAGGTACAGAATCTTCCGTAATATGTCCTCCAAAATTTTTATTAGCTAGCTTCCCTGATCATATTTCCCTGCGAGACTGTTTCATTCATCTTCTGTGAACGCATTGGAATTGTTTAACTACATTCATTTTGCTTGATCGTGTAATTTGGTAGCTGATGGCTTATTTATGATATCAGCAGGCCTTTCCGCAACAAAGTTATGCACAACCAGCTGCTGTGGCCACATTAACTCCTGCGCAGCAGCCAGCTTCCGTTCCACAGCCTTATTATGGGAATTACTACTGAACTAACGGGGCTTCTGAGCGCTCTTTCTTTTATGTTTCTTCTTTTCTTATTTCGCTTATTGTCATGTATACTCAGAACCTACATAGGTTCTTTTTGTTTTCGATACATGGGGTTGTAGTGGTAGCTGTGTAGGGAGGAGGATGGAAACAGTAGATGGCATGGGGGTTTAGATGGTTACTTTCACATCTTTGAGTTTTAGGTTTGTGCGTAAACAGTAAACTGCATCTCAAGGTGTAACTTCTGATAACACTCCATATTTTGTGCTGTTAAAATGTTAGTAAGTGAACTATCTGATTTTGATTTTATTGTTCGAATTAAATATTAATATTATTTAATTATTATTAAATATTATTAATAATAAATAAGGAACATCTGCAATTAGGAGTTTTACCTCTTTATCTAAGGTCCTCTAACTAATTTAATAATTATAAAATATTTTATGATAAAATAAGATTATCAAAATTTCTTATATTTACTAATTTATCATTTTTAATTTTCTCTTTCAAAATTTAAAAGTTATTTTCCTCTCTTTCTTGCACTTTCTCTCGTTCTATATTTCTTTGCCTCTTAAAAACTTACTTTTTTCTTTTTAAAGTAATTTTAAAAATTACCATTTTGTCTTTCTTCTATTTTTACAAGCAATTAAGGATAACAAGTGTAATTGACTTTTTAATATGATAAATTACGTTTTATTTTAAAATTTTATTTATTAAATTAGTTGGGTTAAAATCTCTAAACTATGCCTTATAATTGTCTAAAATAAAATAAGATTTTGTCAAAAGAAAGCAAAAATTATCCAAAAACAACTTAGAAGAAGCTCATTCGTATTTAAACCAAATACGCCTTGAGGTACTTAAATACTTTCTAGCAATTTTTATACTTGTCTTAAACTTAGAAAGAACCACAGGATCTCTCTCTCAATGTTTACCTTGCATTCTTTATAAACTTAAAATACATCATGATTTAATTTTAATAAACTGGATGGAGGATATGAAATAGTTTACATATTTATTTTTACTCAATTTTATAATAATGATTAAAAATATAATTATGTGTGTTTTAATTTAGGGTTAATTACAAAAAAAATCTCAAACTTTGCTCGATTTTTCAACTATAGCCTAAACTCAAAAAGTGGTAATAAAATGCTCAAATTTTTAATTTTTATCAATTCTAGTGTGAACTTAAAAAAGTGAATAAAATTCTCAAACTTTCAAATTTTCTTTTCAATTATAATCTAATGTTAGTATCTCTATTAAATTTGCTGACATGATTTGACACGTATTCCAAATATGTCATTTAATCACAATTAAAATAATATCGTCATTTAAAAATGACCTAAATCAGATTACGCAGTCCCGACGATCCCACATTTTGATTTCAGTTTTTTTTTCATTTTTAGTTTGTTCTCTTGACACCCTCGCCTTTCGATTTTCAAATTATACAACTTCGACACTCTCACGTTAAAGGTATCAAGAGAACAAACTAAAAACGAAGAACTTGCTAATGCAATACATTATAATATGAGAGTAGTTTGAGGCATCGAAAGAACAAATAGAAAATAAAGGACTGAAGTCATTGAGAGAACAAACAGATAATGAAAGGTTGAAGCTGCGTAAACTGATTTAGAAATTCCATTTTTAACAACAATATTATTTCATTAATAACTTAACATAGACGTCAACGTTGGGCTAGAATTGAAAAAATTTGAAAGTTTAAACATTTTATTACTACTTTTTAAAACTCATATTAGAATTAAAAAAAATTGAAAATCCTATTTTTCAACTGTCATGGCCGTGTTGATTAAGAAGTGGCATCCAATTCCATTAGCCACATGCATGGAATTTTTGGGTCGTGCCAGTAATGCAGCATGGTTACTGGTGAGTTGAAGGTCCATGCATGTGAAATTGGAATGAAGACAAAGGGATGGGAGAGGGTTTTCCTCTTATTTTGACCTTTCCAACATGCTAATCATAGGTTCAGGATTCAACTGGATGTGATGATGATGACGATGAGTGAATCATGTCATTTGCAAATATTGAATTTATGTTAATTGTATTATTCATATCAAATGGAAAATAAGTATTTACAAAAATTAAAATTTTATGAGGCATCAATTAAGATATTATATAAATCATGTATATTTTGTAAACTTTGATCTTGTATAGAGGGGTAGTCGAGTTAGTAGAGTGGGGGGCATAGGGTTAAAAGGTTACGTGTTCGAATCTTCCTACTTATACTCTCTTGATCGAGTCTATTATACAAGTCTTGCCTAGTACGGAGTACCCGGTTGACGTGATTTACAAGCTATTACGTTAATCTAAAAGTTTACCCTTGTTATTTAATGCATCATGTTATCTTATTTTAACTATTACATACTTGATTTTAATTATAAAATATAGTTTCAAGTTGTAACATATTTTTAATTTAAAATCTCTTATTATTTGTGAAGAATTTTATTAAGCACTAATTAAGATTGATTTATTATTTTTGCACCCAAAACTAATTTTGTGAATCCGATTTTAGTATGATACGATATCAATACCGATCAATATAAAAACCCGTTTCTAATAATTTTTAAAATTATAAAATATTTATAAAGAATGATGTTTTTAATTAGTATTCCTAAATTAGTTGACTAATGGATTACATCAGTATCACTGTAGAAGTACAAATCTCACAGTTTGAGCCATAGCAAAACCTTATTCCAAATCCTTAATAACATTTATTTTTGTTATATATTATTTGAGATGCTCTGGTCGTAGTCTTTCACTGCAATACCTCTACAGTACTTGTAATCCAAATGCTTAATGGATGAGTTCTCTCGAACAGTTTCAGGAGACATCCGATTAGAAGTTGGAACGTTTTTGCAAGTTAAGCAGCAGAAGCCAAAGCTACTTCGTCAAAATGAGGGGAAATGGCGTCTGAAACTCGGCCACTTCTTGTTCATCTTCGTCATCCTCTATATCCCAGAGGAAACTAGCATATGCTGCATGGATATGACTGCAAAACACAAAGATTCGATACTCATCAAGCTTCAGTACAGGTCATTAAGACGTGCAATTTCGAGTATAATGGATCACTCACCTGTCTTCCGGGGAAGCTTGAACTGCCCGTTCGAAGTAGCTCGCTGCCCTATCTTGGTCATGATGTAGCTCCCATACTAACTGAGCATATAACGCTAGAACTTCACCGTCTTTAGGATCTGCTAGAATGGCCCGAGAGTAATATTCCTCTGCTCCTCTGAGGTCTTGCTTTGTCTGCAAAATAAGATTTAAGTTTTCTGCATCATTTCCAAAGCAGGTAACTGAAGATATGTGACTGGAACTATGCTCACCTGATACAAATATTTTGCATAATTCCTCAAGAACAAGGGGTTGCCAGGATTTTCCTGAACCATTCTCTTATAGTACTCCTCTGTGCCACGCATATCTCCATCTCCACCTCCTGAATTAAATTCACGGCCGCCACCTCTGCCGCTACTACCTCCACTGCTGTTGCCACCATTACCATTATTTCTACCGCCTTCAATTCCAAGTCCTCTTGCAAGATACATCTCTTCACAGATTAAACCACTTTCTCCGCGAAAATCCACATTCCAAGTCTTATCTGCAACTATTATCTCCTCAGTTAATACCATATTCTCCATATGGTTAGTTGAACATATATGTCCACCAGCCAAGGCTTCATCTTCTTCTAGATGCTCTTCCACTTCCTGGTGTTCAATATCTGTTTCGTTTTCTTCGTCATCTTCTTCATAAGGGCCTCTAGGATTGTGAAAAGAAAAAGAAGGTATTGTATCCAAGATAGCAAACTTATTCGGTCTATAGCTTGAAAACTTCTTAGGTTGGCTTGAACTGAAGAATTCTGGATTGTGGTTGCAAGAAGCATAGGCTAGTCCTTCCAGGTTTCCGTCCGACTGCGCACGACGAAAGCCTTTATGAGAATGGTCGGAGAATTCTGCAAAGGAAGGAGATATGGGAGAGGAGTTGGCAGAAACTGGGGTGGTGAGATTGAGAGATCCAGTTTGATGATGTGGAAGCTTGTTGAGGCTTGTATGATGGAAGGTCTGATGTTTGAGATTGTTGTAGTGGGTCTCATGGTGGTAATTAACATTATTGTTAGGACTCTCAGCGAAAGATGAGAGTAAAGATCCAAGAACTGGTGTCGAAGAGCTCTTTAGCAGCATGGCTTCTAGCTCTTGTGGCTGGTATATAGATCTGCTCCTGAAATTAATAAATAAAAGACAATTGATGAAGGAAAAACGCCTTTGAAGTCTGAACTTGGTCGATTAATTCAAGCTATGCTTCTTTTAACGAAAGATAAGATCAGATAAGGTGTTTGAGGCTGAGGCTGCAAGCCAGAGTCTCGGCCTAAAGTGTGCTGCCACTAATGCTGAAGCCAAAGCCTGAGGCCTAAAGTGTGCTGCCACTGATGCAGATGAAACAAAAAATGATTGTGCTGATATTTCCCAGGCACCACAGCTCTGCAACTTGAGTTTGATAAACCAATTCTGATCTATAAACTTGAACTTGTGCCATTACCTGGTTAGCTTATGTAAAAATATAACTCATGCACAGACAACGGAATCAGGAAAATGACTTGCATGCAGGAGTCCTATCGAAGGAATCCATGGCAGCTGTAAATATAGGAAAAGAAGCATACCCTTTTGCGCTTAAAGAGGACTGCGAATTTCTCTACCAATACAAGTGTCAAGAGAAGAAACTTGTTCCAATTGGAATATACGAAAACAAATGATATCGAGCGCCGCCTTTTTATAGAAGTGTTTGATGTTGAATTGTCAAATTCTTCCCGTTACCACAGAATTTCAATTCAGTCTTTATTTATTAAATTGAGGCTGAGAGAGGTCCGAACGATGGAGGAGAAATCAAAATATCAATTTTGTTCTCTAGGTGTACTGTTCAATGGGGAGGTTTTAGCCGTCCGATGCGAGTAGCACCATTGCCTCAGGATCAGGCAATCGGGCTTCTTACATTTCTTTCCGCGTTCCTGTCGGCTGTTTAAAACGTGCTACTCTTGCGGCTTGTAACTAACTCCAATTCGGGATATTTTCATCGTTCACGTGGCTAATACGTTTACGGTACGGTTCGCTTTCATTAAATTTAGGCTTGAGAAATAAAGCTCACGCGTCATCAATGATTTAAATAATAGACTTCAATTTTCGATTTCTATCTTATTTTATTAAATATTATTCATACATTTATATAATATTTATATAAATATGTGGACAAAATAAATTAAAATAGAGTTGACATACATCAAACAAAACAAAAGATCAAGAGGGTGTTTAGTTTGATGGTTTGGGAATAAAGGAATGGAATAATCGTAAAAAACAGTGTTTGTTTTGGAGTTTTCAATTTCAAGAGAATTGATTTATCTCATTAAATTTGGAAATCTACTAAACCCACCATGGGAGCGGGTATCGAGTTTTCATTCCAATCTAAATTTTTATCACGTTTATTTTTTTACTCTTTTATCCCCCAGCCTTTGCTCTACCATCTTATTTACTTTTTTATCGCCTCTTAATTTCTTACAATCTCCCATCCTGCCTTATCGCGTCTTATCAACGAAGGAATTTTTTGTTTTGCAACTCCGACTATATTTTTTGAAACCTTTCATTAATACAGAAACCCAAGTTACAAACAAAATATCTTTTTTTTTCCATACCCATCCTCATCCCCTTCTACTATTATATCCATATCTATAGTTAACCCCGTGCTCAAACTAAACGTCTAGCAAGGGTTTTCCTTTTTCATTTAGTAATTAAAATTTTCTTCTTTGTTAATGCATTATTGAACTTTGACATTTTAAGATTTTATAACAAATCCTTTTATACATCACAATTTAAATCTTATTAAAATTGAGTATGGTTATAATCACTAAGTTAAATTAGATTATAACAACAAAATAATTCTTCACTTGGTTCCAAAAATTATAAACAACAATAATT
>JAOSBN010000009.1:13476332-13487951 GCA_027563595.1 Erythroxylum suave
GTTTGAGGAATCAAAATCGGTTGCAGTGTATCTAAAACAGAAAACATGGAGCCGCGTGTCTTCAACCAATGGTTAGAACTTAGAAGTTCCCTAATAGATTATTGTTCTTTCTTTTTGTTGGTCTAAAGGAATTTGTTCTTTATGGTTGTTAGATTACCGTTGTCTGAAAGGAGAGAGAGGGGAATGTCTGTGCGAGTAAACAATGTCTGAATGCAGATGTTTCCACTGGAGCAGAGTCTCAGATACGTCCCCGACTAAACCTGACACTTTCTCTCTCCCTGCTTCTCTTCCCGATTGGCCGCCAGGTAATCGCCAAGTTTGCTTATTTTCAATTTTTGATTGCGGGATTTCATTTGTCAATGGTCATTCTCGGAATCGTGTTTGATGGGGTCGTCATGTATTTATCTTTTGATTGATATTCGTCAGTTGGGTTCTGCCCTCTGGATGTGAATATGAATCATGGATCAATATTGGTTTTTTCTCTACGGCTCTTTCCCGGTTTCGAGTGAACCACAATATTGAGGCTTTTGATCAATCTTTATGATGCCAATGTTTCGTTTCTTTCCTGTTTTAATTAATGATTTTATGCAAGTTTGTTACTGTCTAATTGTCCCTCGTCTGGTAATAAGAGAGGCTGATGTAGAGTTTATAGGCTTATGAGCTCTCCCTTTTTTTAAGCTAGCTTTTGGAGTTGGCTCTTTCATAAGACTTGTAACAATTGGTATCAGAGTTGACACCGTTCTTTCGAGTCTTCACGCCACAAGTGGTGACACCGGCATTGTAGTGTTCGTCTAGGGTTAAAAAGGGTCTAGGACACAGCCAGTCGACGGGTGCTTGGGCTGTGAAGCGTGATCAAAGGTTAGGGTCTAATTGTCTCACGTCGGTAATGAAAGTTAAGTGAGATTTTTTCTTTTCATGTTTTGGTTAAATTGGAGTCGGTTCTTTTTTAATCTGTTTAGATACTTGTTACTTGCCTTTCTGTAGCAGATCATGAAAGTTACGCGTACAATCCTTAAGGTCCTAAACTTCAAATTAAAGTGCGAATCTTTTGCGAGCTTAACTTGTACTGTTCTCTCGCTCAGGAGACTTTTTGTGAATGAGTTGCCTGTGATTTAAGATCGAACTCTATTTTGATTAAAGAATTATGAATGTATTCACTGCGACCATTGGAATCTGAAGCGGTGGACTTTGCTGTTTTAACTGATTTCAGTTTTATTGTTTTTGTTCACATAGTGCTTCCTGAATGAATAGGCTGAATGAGTAAAAAAATGTATAGTTCAGTATAGCTCTCCCCGATTGCTCTCTGTTTCTTTTTTTCTGACCATTCATATAAAGAAGGGTGTGCTTTCTGGAGCTTAGAACCATACGGTCTCCTTTTTGCATTCCGTATCTTCTTTAATCCTTCCTTCATTCTGATAATGTTTTCCTGATAATATGATAATAGATATTCTTCTAAGTTTCAGGTTGCGTTGGAGCATCCTTCTAATCAACTGTTAGTCTATCTTTTAAAAGATCCTGTCAAATTTGAGGGGGCACGCTACATTTTTTTTCTGTCCCATTCATAATCATTTCAATGTTTTGGTTGAATTTCTTAGAATTTGAATATCATATCTAACCTAACGCATAATAGCTTAATTTCCCATTTTGGGTTGACCTCCTCTTAGAATGTCAAGGTTACTATTGCAGGTCCCTTACCCTCTTTTTAATTTGTAACTACCATCAATAGTCAATGTTGAACCTGCTTCCATTTTCTTTCATTTCCTTGTCTTCACACGTTTGTGGCAATTATTCAGTACTAATCCTTTTGCCTACTCGTTTTCACATTTCTTTTAAAAGGAATTTTTGTCAAATCTTCTTTTTATCACTACGCAGTAACTAATCTTTGGAAATACTTTTGGTGACATTAAAGTGTTAAAGTTTTTTTTCTTGTTCATTTGTAAGAATATGCATTATAAAGACCCTGGTTTTGTTTTTGCTTATGTATTAACATAATATTTTCCAAACTTTCAAAAGAAAAACATAGTATTTCTGAACTGTAAGTATTTTCTAAGCTGAACATAAATTTTACATATACTTCAAAATTTCTAGATACTATTCAATTCTTTATAATTAGTTTACTCCTTTAAAAGCTATTATCATATCATAAGGAAATCTCTCATTTCTTTTTTGCCAAAAAGGTGTCTGATTCTATTTTTTCTTCTTCTATGTGAAATCTTTCTTATATACAAATCTGATTAATATATGTTGTCCTTAGGGCTAGGATTTGCTTCAGGAAGAATACATCTAGGGGAAATTGAAGTTCTTAGAGCTTCCCAGTTTGAATTCATTTGGAGCTCGAATCTTTTGGATGATGAGAAAAAGGGTGTTTCATTCTATAAGCCCCTGGGAGAGCCTGATGGATTTCATATACTTGGTCACTATTGCCATTATAACAAACAACCTTTAAGAGGGTTTCTTCTTTTGGCCAGGGAGGTAGTGTCTTGTGAGTCAAAGGCTTCTAATACTTCCCCTAGTGTTACCTCACCGGCTCTCCAAAGACCCCTCGATTATACTTTAGTTTGGAGTTCAGAAGATGGAAGCCATGGAAACTCTGAAGGTGGATTCTTCTGGCTTCCTCAGCCTCCTGAAGGTTACAAGTCCATTGGATTTTTAGTTACCACAAGACCAGAGAGGCCTGATTTGGATGAAGTAAGATGCATTCGAGCAGATCTGACAGATGAATGCCAAGCTTATCGCCTCATGCTTCATGCTTATTCTAGATTTTCTAACTTTCCATTTCAAGTTTGGAGTATAAGACCTAGTCACCGTGGCATGCTAGGAAGAGGTGTTTCAGCGGGAACATTTTTCTGTTCTAGCTATGGGACAGCGGAAGAGCCACTTAGTATTGCGTGCTTGAGAAATTTTGATTCTGACCTTCATGCCATGCCAAACCTTGAACAGATCCATTCACTTATGAACCACTATGGTCCTACAGTTTTCTTCCATCCTGATGAAACCTACTTGCCATCTTCAGTTTCATGGTTTTTTAAAAATGGAGCACTCTTGTACAAAGCAGAGGATTTGGCTGGGCAGCCAATTGATGCTAATGGCTCTAATTTGCCAGGTGGTGGGAGAAATGATGGAGAGCTTTGGATAGATTTGCCTAGTGATGAACGAAGAGACACTGTGAAATGTGGGAACCTGGAAAGTGCAAAACTTTACGCTCATGTCAAGCCTGCTTTTGGTGGAACTTTCACCGACATTGCAATGTGGGTTTTCTGTCCCTTCAATGGACCCGCTACATTCAAAGCTGGTCCTGTGAATATTTCTCTTGGTAAGATCGGGCAGCATGTAGGTGATTGGGAACACTTTACTCTCCGAATATGCAACTTTACTGGAGAGCTGTGGAGTATATACTTCTCTCAGCACAGTGGTGGTCAGTGGGTTGAAGCTTATGATCTAGAGTACATAGAGGGTAACAAGGCTATTGTATATTCATCAAAAAGTGGACATGCAAGTTATTCTCACCCTGGAACCTACCTTCAGGGGCCCTCAAAACTTGGAATTGGAATTAGGAATGATGCATGCCGTAGTAATTTATACGTGAATTCAAGCACAAGTTATGAAATTGTCGCAGCAGAGTATCTTGGAGCTGACATCGAGCCTGGTTGGTTGCAGTTTATGAGAAAGTGGGGTCCTACAATTGTATACAGCTCAAGAACTGAGCTTGATAAGATAATTAAAGGCTTGCCTTTGATGCTTAGGTATTCAGTGGAGAACATATTCAAAAAGTTTCCATTGGAACTGTACGGGGAGGAAGGCCCTACAGGACCAAAAGAGAAGAACAATTGGATGGGAGATGAAAGAGGCTAGTCTCATTGCCCCCAAGAGATATCTTGTTGTTTAATGCTTCATGTTACACGGATAGAAAGTCATTGGATTTCTAGGCCTGTTCATTCCTGTATTTATATACTCATTCTTGTGTAGATATGTGTTGTTTAGTGAATCAAAGTATTATACTCCCCTCCCATAAAGATTGAACCAAACCAAGGACAGGTATGGAATCTTAAGCCATTGCTGCAGTTGTATATTTATTTGCAGAAGCCGTGCTATTGATTATTCATTCATTCTTGACACATAGCAGACATTGAGCTAGTTGTAAGATAGCCTCAAAGGCAAGAGAAATGTGTACTATCCTTCTGTCTAGTAATTCCAGATCCTTATTACAAGGATGGCTTGATACATTTCCTTCGGCTAATTTAGCAGAAGCAGCACGTCATCAACCTGCATTGTTCCCATTTCTTCTCTTATTGTGCATTCTAGCCAAAATTGGTTTATGCATGGACTGGTAGATAGGTATTGAACAAGGGGCCTTGTACGCCCGCCGGATCCAATTTTGGTTAAATTCTAACGCAAAAACCTGTTCATATTCAGTCTAATGCAGAAGATGAGCTCCATTTTTAAGGTTAAACTATGTTCATCTAAAAATTGTATACATAAACGATTCCATATTCTTTTAAATATTAAGATAATTATATTGAATAACTCTAAAATATTGAATCAGATTTATTTTTCATTACGCGAAAAGTTCTTAAGGTATACAAATTCAGAAGCTAAAATTAAAGGAATTGACGTTTCACAAAATAACCCAAGTGTTGAACATTTGGAAGTCGTATTTACGATTACGATGCCAAACTCCCATTAACGACTACCTCTTTAGATTTAGGCTTTGAGTTCGAACGGAAAAATAGACAAAAATGTTTAGGTAGGCCGCAAAATAGACTAACATGGACTCAGTTCATGAATTACTGTGGGTGCTTTCCCATTTGGGCTTGCGGCTTTCTTGCTAGACCGTCGAGCCTGACTGTCGCATCGGTGCCAGAATGAGTAACAGGAAGCTGAGGAAGTATACTTAGCGAAATAGTTCGGCACTTATGGCTTTGTGATTTTCCTTGTGCTCCTAAATTTACTGAAGACCAAAGGGGTTAGCCGCCGTGAAGTAGCGTTCTTTGGCATTAGGCAACCAAACCAAAGAGACCCACCTGAGTTTTTAAGGAAATTGAGGGCAGCGCAGGGAGATGATGGCGAGGAGGCTCGTTTCTTTCTTCAAGAGCTCTCCAAAATCGAATCTTTACAGGTGAGAACGATGGCGAACTCCTTTTGCAGCTAAACGTTGTAATGCCCATCGCCCAATATTTGACACTGCAGTTAGATGATAATATAATAAAGTCCTTCTGGTTGGGTAAAAATATAACTTTTTTTGTCATAATGATTAGGAGCAACTATGCTTCACTGCTATACTTTGAATTGTACCGTTTGGTGTTTTAAGTTCAAAGATGGAAGATAGCCTCTTGAGGTTTAATGTTTTTGGCTTATTTGTTTAAATACATTTGCTTATTTTTTGGGAGTGAATGCAATGGAAAGGGTGCTTTTGCAACGACTACGAATGCTGAGTTTGAATTTCCTATTATAGCAGATTTTAGGACCATAGCCGACAACCTTAAATTTGATCCACTCTCCATCAAGAAATTGTCCGTTGGTATACAAATACTAACGAAACCCCTACTTTGTTTTTGTTTTCAAATGTTTCATTTTTGTAGACTTAGATTTGTTCAGTTCTGCTATAATTTGTAAAGCACATGCATCCTATGTGGCGAATGAATTTTTGTATACGTATTTTTTTCTTCATATTTTGCTTTCTTGGGCAGAAGGTAGCACTGCAGTTTGGTTTGGCAGTTTGAAGAAAACCTAAACCGAACCAGTTGTTTAGTTTATAAAGAAAATACAGATCATTCAAAACTAATTTAGTAGTTCATTGGTTTAAGTATGCTAAGCCCTATAGTAACCACATTTGAACTATTGCTAGACTTTAAAGTCGTACTCATTTACTCATGTCACCTTTCTTCTTGAATTTGGATGATTCATGACCGACTATTTGCTTTTTGCACAGTACTACAACAAAGCTGGCAGATGAAGGAAAAAGTGGTGGGTCATTAGGTCGAAAAGCAGTTTCTTTTGTATTGATTACTGTCACAGGAGGTGTTGCTTTGAGTGCTCTTAATGATCTTGCTATATATTATGGCTGTACAAGGTATCTTTCTTGAATACTGGCATGCTTAGTGGTCAATTATCAGTTGAAAATTTCTGAGGTTTTCAGCCTTGGTGGGCTGGCATTTAATGCGGTTAACTTCTAATTGCAGAAATGTACAATAATATGAGATGCATGCTGTAACTTACTTGAACACTTGTTCTTGTGGATATGCAAATAGATCTTTTTTCCCTTTTACATTTTCTCTCCAGTATATTTACAAGTATGACTGATCCAGAATTGATAGTTTGAATATGTGCTCAGAAATTCCATAGCTTCAATTTGTTAACCAGAAAACCTGCATGTCTTTGGATTTTTTACATGCGCATGGGTGAATTAGGTAAGTCTGGCAGGGTTGAAGGGAGCAAACTGTGTGGAATGCTTTAATTTTAGTACTTGTTAGCAGTCAAGGGCTTCTCTACTAAACCATGCCTAGTGGCATCTAATTTATGGTCCATAGTATTGTAACCATAACATTTTCAGAAAGGCCATGGAGAAAGCCAGTAACAATCAGGCAATTAAAGATGCTATTGGAGAGCCGATTGTAAAAGGTCCTTGGTACAATGCCTCCCTTGCAGTGACTCAAAGGAGGCATACTGTCTCTTGCACATTTCCTGTGTCTGGACCTCGTGGTAATGGGGTCTTCCAATTAAAAGCAGTTCGTAATGGAGGTATGTGCCGAATTTATTTCTCTATCATTTTTAAGGGCTCTTCCTTATCTAAGCATTTTGTATCTCTATGCTTTATGCTGCAATCGATATGCCAAAATCATTAACCTATCAAAGAACCTTGTGAAAATATGAAGTTTTCGTTGATCCTTTGCTAGGCTAATGGTACATGCATTGTTGAGATATTTCATTCTTAAACCTACTCCTCTTCCCCACCACACCTAACCTTCTTGCATCTTCCTATGTGCACAGTAATTACTGCCTGAACATAACCGTTAGCTATAATTTAGTCTTCTAGGCCTATCACCACTGTCGAGGTCGTTAATGTCAATTTCGGTTGTGCCAAGTACCCTTTTACCTTTCTGTTATCTTTTCCTTTTTCTCTTCACATTTTTGTAACAAGAATTTGTCATGTATTGTTCATCTGTTGAAATTTGTAAAGAGTTCAAATCCTCAACTGAGTAGAACAGTGTTTGAGAAATTAGAGGGTTTGGCCCTGCATTAAACCGGACTTGTATTCTGACAAACCAAAAAGTACTTACATCTTTGATGTTCATATGCTATCACGTTTCCCTGAATCTAACAAGATAAAATGGCTTTTGTGTTAACAGATGATAACTGGTTGTCCTTTTTTCTTCCTCGGGATTGGGACATCCTAATAATGGATGCACTTCTCCATGTCCCTTCTAATGAAGGTCAGGAGCAAACGTTGCGAATAAACCTCTCAGACAACTTCTCATCACCACCTTGTACAACATGCTCCGAATGTCAGCCAAAAGAATCCAAAGATTCAGAGAACCAAAACTGAGACTAGTTTTCCATGGCATTCCAGGACCTTGTCTGATATTTTGGTTAACAGATTTTTGACATACTATTTAGTCCTTCCATTTCTCATCGGTTTGCCAGTCCTGAAGGTGCTCGAGAGTTTTTGATACATAAAAATTTTAAGTTGGTTTATGTTCTGAGTTTAATGTAATTTTTAGACCTTATTTGTACGTTCTTGGTTGTAATAAAAATAACTACTTTTTTTCAGTTAAAAAGAAACTTTTAGTAAACTTGATCTCCATTCCAAGCAGCTTCACCTCTTTTTCTGTTTATTGCCTTTATCTTTTATAGACTTCTCAATATTGACTTGTATTCATCTTGTGTGTGTGTGTGTGTGTTTATCGTTTATGTTTTATTAGTGATAAAAGAGAGGAGATAATACAGACAATGCATCATGGTGCCCGAGCTCTTTCTGTTAGTAGGTGAGCTTCTCTTGATGTGGTTCCTACGGCAAATGGTTGCTTGATTTGATGTGGTCTTTGCTTCCATGGTTTCTCAATTTTGTTACATATGCGATGTGTCTTTTTATTTGTACTCATTTGATACTTTGTTATACCTCATCTTGATTTGGATTTTAAGACTTGCATTATCTTGAAAATCTGATAATCAAAAAATGCCAAAATTAAACAATAAGATAGATAATAAATATCTTAACAGAGACAACTAGAAGAGATGTAAGTGCAGGTGAAGTGGATGAATACTGAAGTATCTAAGTTGCCAAATAAGGCTACTTACTGAAGTATCTAAGTTGCCAAATAAGGCTACTAAGGAATGTCCAGCAGTGAAAGAAAAATGTGAAGTTATAGCTTTCCGAGCATGTGCCTAAGCTAGCAAATTAGAAGGGATCAATGTCGATACATTTACTGAAAATGAACCTTGTTTTACTAGTTACAGTAAAAGGTTGGATGTGTTCATCAAGATTCTGCAGGACACTTTTGATGATTTTGATTATAGACATTAAGCACGGCTACATACAAAATAAGAATGAAGAAGCAAATAGTGGGAGAACTCGTGTCTGCTCTACAGAAGGCCATTTACGGGTGACGTGCTAAAAACTGGCACCTGCTTCTCCTTGTTACAATCGTATCCACTGCTGTTGCTGCTACTTTTTCTTCTTGGCTTTGCCTCTCCAAGCATTGTTAGTACGTCCCTCATTGAAGGTCTATCCTTGGGAAGCTTGGCCGTGCAGAGAAGTGCTATCCTAAGGACTAATAGCATCTCTTCTTGAACATGTTTGGAACTTCCTACATTGGGGTCTAGTACTTCCTCTAATGATCTGTTGTCTCTAATCTTTCTTCTAATCCATTCAACAATGTCGACGGACTCTCCAAATTCACGGTCCAACGGTTGCTTTCCAGTTAGAAGTTCCAATAAAACTACTCCATAGCTGTAAATGTCAATCTTTTCATCAACCTTCAAGGTGTATCCGTATTCTGCCAGGGAAAAGAAATAGTGTTTTCATTGGTTAAATGAACTTGAGTGCTCAGTCTAAGCAATCAAATGAAACTTACCAGGGGCAATGTAACCATAAGATCCAGCCACCATAGAAACAGTCTCATTCTTGCGAATCATCATCCTGGCCAGTCCAAAATCAGCAATTCTGGCCTCAAGATTTCCATCAAGCAGTATGTTATTAGACTTGATGTCACGATGAATGACCGGTGGGTGACAGTCATGCTGGAGGTAAGCAAGTCCTTGAGCAACCCCAAGAGCTACATTATATCTTGAAACCCAATCTACTAGTAATCCTCTTTCTTGTTTGCCATGCAAGGCTTCTCCAAGGCTGCCATTGTTCATATACTCGTATACTATCATGATGTCACTGTCATTATGCAGAAATCCTAGTAACCGGACAATATTGCGATGCCTCAGCTTCCCCAGCACGTTCACCTCTCCGACAACATCACCACTACTCCCTGTTTCAATGTCTGCTCCTGTTCTCCATAGCTTCTTAACAGCCACAACTGTGTTTAATCTTGGCATCTCGGCCTTGTAGACAGTCCCAGTAGCTCCCATACCAATCACGTTTGAGTCCTTGATGCAAGCTAGAATGTCTACGCAGGTGAAACCTAGTCTCTGGAATGCAATCAATCTCCATGGCCACTCTCCATTCCCCATTTCAACACTTTCTTCAAAGCAACTTCCATTTGAGTACCACCTTTTGTAAAAAGATCGACCCACAATAAGGGCGATTCCTGCTGCTAGAACCGATGAGGTACCAACGAGCCATCCAGTAATAATGTGCTTTGTATGCAAGCTCCTTTGCTGTGACACTGTTAGTGAATTATGATTACATGGTGGCAGCACGCCGCCGCAGAGACCTGCATTGCCTACCAAATCATCTGGATTGATTGTTCTTAGCACCGCATTTTCCGGAACAGGACCTTGTAACTTGTTGTACGAGACATTAAGGACTTCCAAAGCCGGGGAGGAGCCAAAATTCTCAGGTATTCCACCAGTTAGGGAGTTGTTTGATAGATCAAGAATGGACAACGTAGGCATCATTGCAAGTGCTTTGGGGATTTCTCCAGTCAATCGGTTGTTTTTGAGAATCAATTTAACCAACTTCTCACATGAAGCAATGCTAGCTGGAATGACTCCAGTGAAATGGTTGGATGAGAGATCAAGCACGTAAAGTGAAGGACAATCCTGGAATTGGTCTGGGATTTCACCTTCTAAATTATTGTTTGATGCCATAAAAGTTTGTAGTGTTGGAATTGAAAGAATTGTGGAAGGAAGAGTAGATCGGATGTGATTTCTTGACAGATCTATGAAAGAAAGAGATGAAGACAGAGCAAGATCATTGGGGATCTGACCAGTAAGACTATTATTTGCCAGTTCTAACCTTTGAAGCTTCCCAAGTTTGCCAAGCCCTACTGGTATTGAACCAATTAGGAAATTGTTCTGCATACGGACACGAACGAGTGACAAACACAACGATAAGCTGACTGGAATTTGACCTGATAAGGCATTGTTGAAGAGAATGAGCTTAGCGAGATTGCCACCATTACACAGGGTTGCTGGAATTTCACCAGTTATGGAATTGGATGATACATCCAACCACACCAATGGTGAATTCTTTCCAAGATCACTAGGCAATGGCCCTGATAATGAGTTGTTCCACAGTTCAAGCACTCCCAACTGAGTCAGTCCTCCAAGTCTAGCCGGTACTGAACCTGAGAGCTGGTTGCACATGAGGTTCAACAGCTGTAAATTTTGTAGCTTAGCAATCTCAACCGGTATTTCTCCTGATAACATATTGTCTGACAGATCCAGCTGCTGCAGAGAAGTAAGGTTGCCAATTATAGGAGGAATATTTCCTTCAAAATTGTTCTGATACAAGAAGAGAGTCTCAAGCATCTGAAGCCTATCCAATTCAGCTGGAATCTCACCACCAAGATTGCCAACAGCCAAGTCAAGATACTTGAGATGGCTTAAGTTTCCGAATGCTGCTGGAATTCCACCTTCAAACTCATTATATCCGAGAATTAATCTCTCCAGTGAAGAAAGCTGCCCCAGCTCTGTCGGTATTTGGCCAGTGAGATTGTTCCCAGAAAGGCCCAGAAACTTTAAATTCTTCAAGTTGCCGAAAGATTTGGGGATAGAGCCCTCAAAGAAACTCCCCCTGAGATCAAGAGTCTCAAGCAAAGTGGCATTGCCAATGTCGTCGGGAATAGTTCCTGAGAAACTGTTGCTTGAAGCATTTAGTAAAGTTAGGCCACCAGCTCTCCCGAGACCGGTCGGAAAGCTTCCAACAAAGAAGTTCTGACTCACATCAATACTCTTCAGGGAAGTGAGATTTGATAGAGCTTTTGTCAACGATGAAGAGAACTTATTGCAACACAAGTTGAGAGTCGTGAGGCTCTTCAGGAGTTGGATGTCATCTGATACACGACCACTGAGATTCAAGTGGGAAAGATCAAGCTTTTCTACTAATCCATCAGAGTTGCACCAAACTCCAGTCCAGTTACAATGACTTGCATTATGGAACAAAGTCCAATTTTGAAGGTTGTGCAATGGATCTACAAGAACAGCTTTTATCATTAACAAAGCAGATGC
>JAOSBN010000009.1:13500128-13536507 GCA_027563595.1 Erythroxylum suave
ATATGGACAATTAGCTCCAACATTTATCACGCATGTATACTGCATGCACCCCTAAACCAAAGGACCACAGACAGACTGCATGCACCCTTGAACCAAAGGACCACGTACAGATGGTGGCAGCAAGCAGTACAGATGGTGGCGGCAAGCAGAACAGATGGTGGCAACAAGCAAGGCAGAAAGGAATGACCAGAGGGCATGAATAATGCACACTCTAACACACCGCCAACTCCTAACACCCACGACGCACATTCACCTTCTTCTTCAACAATAGACTCGCTACCACGTGTAACTCGTCGACCACGAACCAGACCCCGATACCTGGACAACTATGTGGCTTGTTCCACCATTGCTAGACATGTCGCAGTCCTGTCTCTCCTGCAGGTCTGTACACGATCCCTTACTTCCTCACACATTCCCTTTAATCATACATTTGTATCCTTTATGGCTAACGTATCAGCAACCTATGAACCTCTGTCATATGAGTCTGCAAAAGAAGACCCGTTCCCATGAATCGCGAATTAGTCGCTCTAGAAACCAACGACACCTGGTCCATATTAGATCCCACAGGGAAAGAAAGTTTTGGAGACAAAATGGGTTTATAAAATAAAACGCAATCCAGACATAAAAGTTGAACGGAGGAAAGCCAGGCACTTAGCAAAAGGGTTTAACTAACAAGCAGGTGTCGACTATTCTGACGTTTTTTTCCCCGATGGTGAAGGTAACAATCATACGGCTCCTATTTGCTATAGCGGCTGAACGCAATTGGGCCCTTGAACATTGTGACATCAACAATGCTTATCTCCATGGCTCACTTGATAAAGATATCTACATCAAACCTCCTCAAGAATACCATACACAGCTAGGGAAAGTATGCAAATTACACAAGTCACTATACGGTTTAAAATAAAAGGGGTCGTCAGTGGAATAAAGAAATTACAAACATGTTCGTAGCCATCGGTTTCTCGCAATCAGAAGCTGACAATTGCTTATTCACTACAGGTACGAGAGACTATTTTATTTTAATTGTCATATAAGTTGATGACTTGCCACTGGTTGCCCCTGATGAGAATATCATTATTGTCGTTAAAGCTTACTTGCATAAACAGTTTACACTTAAAAATCTTGGCAATGCAAAGTTCTTTGTAGGTGTTGAAATTGCTAAGTTTGAAGGAGGCTCTTGTCTTAGTCTCATTACATTTCGGACATCATTTGAGAGGCTAGACTTGATAATCTCAAACCTATAGGGGTACCTATACCTCAAGGTACGAAATTAGCAGCAGATGAAGGGGAGGAAAAATACTGACGAATTGTCGGCCAACTTCTTTATTTGAACTTTACTCGACTGGATATCACATATGCAGCACAACAATTGAGCCAATTCACTTCGCAACCAAGGCAACCTCACTAAAAGGTATTAACACATGTCTTGTGGTATTTATACACTACATCTCACAAACAACACTTTTACCCAACACAAGACAACCCTCATCTTCATGCCTATTGCGATTCCGATTGGGCAGGGTGTGTCTTCTCGAGAAAGTCTCTAACAAGCTATTACATTTTTACGGGAACACCCCAATATCATGGAAAACCAAGAAGCAACAAACCGTTAGCAAATAATCGGCTAAAGCGGAATACCGAAGTATGGCTAGTACCGTATGTGAATTACGATGGGTTTCTTACTTGCTACGTGATTTACAAATCCCATCACACACAGCTAGACCTCTTTATTGTGATAAAACCGCTACAATTCATATTTCGGAAAATCCCGTGTTTCATAAGAGAACAAAACATGTGGGGATCGATTGTCATTTGGTCCGTCATGTAGTCAAAAAAGGCTTCATTCGTACTTCCCATCTATCTTCCACACATCAACCGCAGATGGCTTCATAAAATCCTTATCAGTACACACATTTTCAGCCGCAATTGTCAAGTTGGGACTCATCAATAAGTCGTCAACTTGAGGAGGGGGTGTTAGAGTATGAGAAAATATATGGACAATCAGCTGCAACGTTTATCACGCATGCATGCTGCATGCACTCCTGAACCAAAGGACCACGTACAGATGGTGGCAGCAAGCAAGGCAGAAAGGAATGATCAGAGGGCACGAGTAATGCTAAGCTGACAAAAGAATAAAATGAGGGCACGCATCCTACAATATATTTGTTTTTTTGCTTTTTCAATATATATATATATCACAAACGCTTGTATAGAATAGTAGGTTTTCTTTTATTAATGAAATAGAGTATGTTTCTCCTTTATTAAAACTCCAAAAACAGAAGCTTGTTTTTGCAAGCATGTAAAGTTGTAGGCAAATGTGATTGAGAAGAATTAGAGATGCGATTTCCTCAATATTTGAGCTTCGAATAGAGATCGTCTACGAAACAAAGGATGCAAGGGAATGGATGGAAATAAATATTATATTTAATATTAATAAATTAATTACCAAAATAAAATCAAAAATTTAAAATTAAATAAAAGTGTATTTTGAGTGTTGAAGTAAAATGGACTTACTGGTTAAATTATAGTCCAAGTCCAACTGTGATATGCCACGAGTGTACATTGGATATTTCTCTTGCCGAAGTGAATGGTTGATATTGTTACACACCATTCTTCACCCGAATGACATCATCGCGACTCTCCATCTCTCTTTTTATGTTCTCCTTCAGCCTCAGCTCGGCTTAGAAGTTCAAATGGCTACTCTTCGGTCCCTTGCATTCGCTTGTCCAGTCTCTCATTATTCGCGGCATTCCCGTTCTTCTTTTGGTAATTTCTCATTTCCTTTTCCAGTGAATTCAAGTCCATGAACTAGGATGTTTAGAATTCATCAATGAGTGTTCTTTGCATTTGTCTTATACCTGCTAGCAATGTCGTTAAAAATGGTTTCTTTTTGCATTTTTTCTTCTACAATTTAAAGGCGAAACTAACCCAGGTGATGTTAATGGAGTGTGCTTGTGGGCTATTGTGGGTCTTATTGAGATGGTTTTAGAAACTGAAATGTAGAAACATTGCATCATAAGCTGTTTATATCAGGTTTTGCGGACTTGGTATCATGGGATGTCCATCGTAGTACATTCAATGGTCAATCTTTGCGCTTGCCTCCTTCGCGGCGCGCTTCAATTAAACGCTACTCGGAAACCACTGGACTGATAAAGATGATGGTGAAGCCAGCAATTCAGTTCATTCAAGGAACTGATGAACAGACCATACCAGATGTAAAGCTTACCAAGTCAAGAGATGGTACGAATGGCATGGCTGTATTCAACTTTGAACAACCTTCTGTTTTTGACTCTTCTGGAGAACTGGGCGATATCACTGGTTTTTACATGATTGATGAGGAAGGTGTCCTTCAGTCTGTGGATGTAAGTGCTAAATTCGTGAATGGAAAACCATCACGGATTGAAGCAAAATATGTTATGCGGACTCCTCGAGACTGGGATAGATTCATGCGATTCATGGAGAGGTATGCCAATGCAAATGGCTTACAGTTTGTTAAGAAATGAACCATTGATTGAAGCTCATGACGGGTAGTCTGGTTGCCAAATATTGTTATTCCTTGCCATGTTTGACATGTATACGTGAGATGGATTATGTAATTGGCGTTTCTACTATTCAAATCTCAAGAATATTTAAAAGTTCCTTTTTTGGGACTGAATTACTAATTTGCAAAGTTTGTATCTTGAAGCCGGAATGCTTTGCTGACAGCAACTAATTTGGATGCCGAATCTTTGGCCTAAACTAGACGGATAGCGTTTAAGTTTGAATTTTGCTTGTGATTCCATAGCAAGTGTTTTCATGTGCTATTGGATTCGGTGGGACTATAATGTGATATTATTTGTGACCCCAGTCAAATATACAAGAACAGCAATCTTAGGATATGGCTACCCATGGGCTACACTTCAATCTGATAAATTAAACGAGAAGAAAGAATTTAATATAGGAGTTTCCAAGCGAATGATCAATTTACTTCCAGGTCACTGAAATGGGGCTTCTTACCCTGATATGATTGTTTTGAGAGTCTACCCATGTCAAATGTCCTTGTCCAAAGCTCACATGTCCCTTCGCTGTTCTCTTCCTTGTAATGAACCTCACCCTGTAACTCAAACTTTGGTTTTTGCGTCTGAAAACAAGTCTCTTAGGTTTTACTATCACTTTGACTCCCTTAGGAGCCATCACTTTCAACGAGTAGATCGACTTGGGATTCCCCACGTTTGTTACGCGCCTCCTCATAGTTTTACTCATCACTCCATGCTTAAAGATAACAGAAATGGATGGATAATTGAGGCTGAAACCCTTGTTTATCCGCAACAATTCACTGCAGCTCACATTCCTGTGCGAAATGGTGAAAACCTCTGATCTGGTGTATCCTAGGGTGCATAGATGAGTTACATAATCATTTGCCGTGATATCATATATTAATCCTGGATTGATGGCCTTTTCTGGGTTTACATGCCCAGCTCCAATAGCAAAAACACCTGCTGTCTTATTGCCGTCCATTATTGGCTTACCAGAATGATCAGCTACATCTGCAGTGGTCATTATAGCAGATTTGACAGCAGCCGGTGTCCATTTGGGGTGTGCTGCTCGGATCAAAGCAGCAATTCCACTGACATGAGGGCAAGCCATGGATGTCCCTGACATTACACTGAAATTTACTCTTCTTGTATCTTCAGGAAGGCCAGTGGGGCCCAAGTTTTGGGGCCAAGCCGCAATGATGTTGACACCAGGCGCAATTGCATCTGGTTTGAGGATGGAAGGGTTTGTTAAACTTGGTCCTCTACCAGAAAACTGAGCTACTTCTGGTGCTCGAGACTTCCCAATGACGGTTCCTCCAAAAATGATTCGAGCTCTTGGTGTGGTAGTGGAATTTATGTAAGCTTTTAAACGAATTGATTCTGCGAACCCAACCAATGTTGCAGGCAGTACATGGACGTCAACAGAATCCTCCCCCATATTGATCTCTGTATTGGTTAAGATCATTGCAGCTCCACCAGACTCCTTCACAACTTGTCCCTTTTCTGCTCTTCCATTAACACCTCGGTCACAAACCACCATCTTTCCACTTATTTTTTCTCTTGGGAGGGAACCTCTAAAACAAAATTCACTTCCTTTATCCCCACCTTGAACATAAATCAGTTCGATTTCTGTTCTGGTGCTTGATATCTCATTCCCTGGGTACATTGATTCTCCATAAAGGTATTCTCCGTTTCCCAGTCGAACTATAGCCGGAAACCTTCTATCGAGTGTGCTCGCTCCAATGGTGGCAATCCAAGGAGCTTCATTGGCAACTGAATTTTGGAGAGGTCCGTTGTTTCCTGCTGCACATACAACTGAAATTCCGTGCTCCATTGCTCGAAAGCTCCCGATTGCAATGCTATCTGCAAATAGAGGAAGCGGAAAACCACCAAGAGATAGGGAGAGAACATCAACTCCGTCTCTGATTGCAATGTCCATGGCAGCTAGGATATCAGAGCTATAACAGCCATTAAACCAGCAAACTTTATAAACTGCAACGTGAGCACCTGGGGCCATGCCTCGAGCCACTCCTGCTGCGTTTCCGAGCACATTTGCCATTGGAACTGTAGCTCCTCCGGCAGTGGAGGATGTGTGAGTTCCATGTCCATGAGAGTCTCTTGGCGACACGTACTCCTGAAAGATGTTTGAAGACGACGAAGATGCCACACGATGACCCTTAGTAAAGAACCTTGCACCAATGAGTTTCCGGTTACAATTTGATGCATTAAAGTTATCTCCTTCTTGGCAAATTCCTTTCCACCTTCGGGGAATGGGTGGCATTCCTTGGTCGTTGAAGCTTGGACTCTCAGGCCAAACTCCAGTGTCAAGAACACCTATTATTGTTCCACGACCAAATCTAGACACGTACCATGCGTCATCTTTAGTGGGGTTAAGTCCCAAGAAGTTGTAGGAATAAGTGGTCTGAACATCAAGTCTTCTGTCTGGCCTAATTGCAACAACATCAGGCAATATCTGCAACAAGTCACGCTCGGGTTCGGAGAGCTGAGCCGCGAAACCTTCCATTGCAGAATGGTAAGAGTATAGAAGCCTAGAAGAAGGGTTCTGATCTTCAGATAAAATTGTTCTTTCTAGAAACGACGTGTGCCAGTGAAATTTGGAAGTGAATGAGGAGCTGAAACCATGTGGGTGGAGTTGAACTATGTAGGTTTGGAGAATGTTTGCATGGAGAAAGATTAAGTGGGAAACAAGAATGAGAAAGAAAATGCATGTCTTGGCATCCATAGACATTTCAAGTTCAGATTGATGGCCGGAGTTGGACATATGGTTCTGTGAAAAATTGGCATGGTATTTAAGGAGAAATTGGAGCAGGGTATTGGTAGATTATTCTGAGGTCTGAGTTAGAATATGAAACTCGTGAAATATAAGAGCTCTTCATCACGAGGATCCTTTGCTGTACTGGAGACAGAGAGGCTATGATTTCTTGAGGGAGATGAAGTATTAGACATTTTTGTTTCACGGGATATTATGGCTAGCTTTAATACATGCATTCTAGGAAACATTAGATACGAATTGTAGGAATGTTCTACTTCTGCCTGAGAATCTCCAAATAGAAAGAGACCAAGGACAATGTTTCAATAAATGAGACTTAAAGTGCATAAATGCAACACGCTCTATGCCCCAAGGCTCCCTATTCTCGTGCAGCCTGTGCTTTTGCAGTTTAAGGGAAGGATATTAATTGATCACATTCCTTTTATTTCTCTGTATTGGAGGCAAAGCTAAAAACATGATACATAACGTAACTTCTTCCACAGATTTTGTTTTGCTTTTCTCACTAAAAGAAGGAAACAACACATTATTATGTCTCTTCACACGCTCCGCTTTGGTTTTTACTGCTTTTCTTTGGTATTCAGGAGAAGAAGATACAAGTAGCTTAGATCCTTGGTATTACACCCCTGGACTTGTACTTTTCAGTTTAACCAGTCGAACAAAGCAAACATAGACATGAGCGTCCAGTGAATTGGGATTTTCCTGTGTGGGTGTTGGTGGCAGACTTTCATGTAAGATAACTGAGGCATTTAAGAAGCGCTGTGCTGTGCCTGTGGCCCAATATAATAAGCAGACAACTTATACGGATGTCTACTGCCAGCATTCTGGATTTGGTCTGAAATTTAGTGGGCCTTTTAAATAGCATTCCAACTTTAGTGAGCCTTTCAAGTCCGAACTCGGCCTATCCCAAAATCAATATAGACAAACTTTCACCCAATCCATGATCACTCTTCAACTTTCTATTGCATAAAGAACAAGATTTACAATCCCAATAGAAACATCTCACAATTTATTCAACTCACAATTTATTTTCTGCAGAAGAAACATCTCAGCTGCTACAAGAACAATACAAAAGAAAGAATATAAGTTTTGAGGACCTTTTGTCCACGCTAATGTGAAAGATTGATATGAAGCTGACAAAACTTCTTGATAAACACTACATTCATATGCATTTTCATCACAGAGGCCCACAATACACTTACCTGATCTGCACAGACCAAAGCAGTTAATTACAATGGTTGTGGTTTGTAATGCTTTAATCTAACTTGTACATCATGACTGGTTTCTTTGCTCATTCCTCCAAGAATTTTTCGCAGCTTCAGCTGATGAACCAGTAGAATCACCTTCACCTTCCTTTGGTTTTGAGAAGAAAGGATCCCATTCATGACCTCCAACCTCCCTTTGTCCTTCCTCTAACAATGCATATTTCCAACTATTCTCCTCAATGAAATTATCATATTCAGTGCGCCCTTCGATAATGTTCTTCCTCAACCTTGTAACTTTGTCAATCACTGCCTGCACGGCAACATCGAAAGCATCTTCGAGAGTTTCCAATTTTGAGCGAGGATCTGCATATATAAGCCCTGGAATGAGATTTATAACCGTCTCCCTCATGATTTTCACTTGCTCAGGAGGTATCTGGCGAAGCCATTCCTCTATGCTGAGATTTCTTTTACGGACATCATTCTCTGGAATGAATACTGAATAAGTGGTGTAGTTCTTTGGAAGATGCCAGGTATACTGTGTGTATGCCGATCCAGGATGGAAGAAGACAGGAATGCAACCGGCTAACATTGAGTCAAAAGCTGACCTTCGTGTAAATGAGTCCCCCTGAGGTTGCAAGCAAAAAAGTGAGCTTTGAAACATCTGCATTATGCTACTCGGAGAATGACACTTGCTTTCCCCGAAATCACATTCCAATAGCTTGCAAACGTTTGATTTCCTACACTGATCAATGATCTGCCCTCTAATGGATTTTGGGTTATCAGGTCGAGGTGCCCCAGCAAAGGAGAAGAGCCATTTCCGCTCTAGCTTCCTCATCCGGTCTTGCCAAACGAAAACATCGGCATCCTTTGCAGGATGGAAGTAAGTAGGGTAAGGAATGCCAAAATCGTTAGCATTCCATGGACTAGATTCCACCACAAGCATTGACATATTTTTTGCAGCAGGCAGAAACAAAAGTTTGTTACCCCAATCCGATTCTTCCTCAGATAATCTCCTAAAATCCCAAGTTATCCTCCCGGCCACCAGAAAATGATCCCTGCCATCCATGATCCCCCACTCAGGTCTCTTCATAAGCCAATCAACTAAATCCAGCGAAGCAGCATCTCTTGTCGAAATATTGTATCCCCAAAGATACCTTGCAATGTCAAACCCTGCATAGAACGGCACGAAAATTGCTGCAGCAAGCGACGAGTCATTGGTCAAGCAATCATACTGCTTCATCCTATTACTGAATATAACATCCACTGCAAACTGGTTGGTTGCGTACCACCCAGTATTTGAAAACACCCCTTCAACATTCTCCAGTGGAGGACCCATCCCGGCGTTACTCGTAAACTTACACATGTTTGTCCAAAGGCTCAAACTTTTACACTCCTTTAACATCTCCTCGTTAAACCTGGGAGGCAAATCATGGACATAGATATACCTCCCTCCACAAGGGTCACTCATATTCTCTACGGTTCTCAATGCTTTAATAAACGGGAAATTATTAGTCTTTGGACTACCACTGCTCCTGTTGCTACTACTAGGGATAGTTTTTGCAGGTATGTTCACCAAAAGGGTATCAGCTACAGGAGAAGGGACTTTTGGCTCAGCGCTTATTGGATTGGATTCTAGCTTAACAGAATTGTCAACAGTTCTACCTAGTACAACGAAATGGAAATACAACAACAGAATCCAGAAAAAGGCAGAGAGTGAAGCCAATAAACAAATGCGATTCTGTTGATTTTTGACCAAACCCTTCTCCATCTGAGATAGTGGTATACTTGCCGCGGAGCGGCGTCTCATCAAAGCCCCCAACTCCAGGATCAATCACTTAACCAGTTCCATACAACATAAACCCACTTCCAATATCAAATCTTTTGATCCAATAACAACATAGATAAACTAAACCCAGAATACATCGATAACCACAAGCTCCCAAAGTAAAAATCGGGTGATCTCAACAAGCTTTCAGCACTGAAGGCGCGAATGCATCAATCACAAACACCGTAACAAATTGAACGTCTTTAGAACAGAAATGAGATAGTATTTAGACAAGTGCATCAGAATGAATCAAAAGAAAGCAACCCAAATCTCGCAATCCTTTACCGGATCTCTCGTGGCCAGAGATGGAACAGACGGAGCGGAAAGAAAGAAACTTCTGACAAATGAAAGAAACCTTTGACAAATGAAACGATTAGAAAACTAAACTTTTACAGACCCAACAGAAGCTAACGTTCATTAGTTGTAGAAAAAATTGCAAAAAACTAGGATTTGCAAAGAAATTTGGAGCTAATAGAAGGAGAACAGGACGAGGAAAGCTGTAGACAGGACGCGTAACAAGAAGAAAAATAAATAAATAAAGAGAGGGATGGGAGGGGAGGGGGTGGAAGGGGCGCAAGTTAGAAAAGGGTGCGCCGGATTTGTCTGCTGTCGGTCGTCCGAATGAGAATACCACGTCGGAATCGTTGACGTGACGTGTCGGTCGAAAGCCCGTCAGTTCCTGGAATGGCGGTGTTTGTTTGTTACTCAATTTGCACGATTTATTTATTTATTTATGACTATTGGACGCTGCCAATCAAGTGGGACAGTGAGAGTATTGGAAACTCCGATCAACCATTGGATCTTGATGCTGACGATCGCAAAATGATGATAGTAATACGTGGAACCCTACATGTGTGGACACGTCTGGACGCCGGCGCAGGTTCGGGCAGAGTGTGTGGAATTCTAGGAAATATTAGTTTTGTCAAAGTGCCGGCACGACTCCCAAGAAAGTAGTTTGGCTGATTGATTTGTTCCAACCCTAGTCTTCGGTGGAAATGTATGGAAACTAGTACAAACCCCGTTTGTTTGAACTTTAGCTTTGATTACAGCGCAGCAAATCCAAGGACATTGAATGTGTCTTCCTAATTAACTATCTAATCATTGTTATCAATCAGGGCATATATATCAAGACAAAGAAAGATAACATTTTTTTCTTGATTATTTAAAATCCATAACAAATACCAAAAAGGAGTATACAACATGACTTTATGAACAAATTAATGATAATCAGACCGAGTGAAATCTGATTAAAACCAGAAAGAAACTGCACGACCAAACATTGACAGCTGAATCAGTTTTGGAGTTTCAAACTCTGTTAACAAGCTTTCTTAGGAGGGGACATATTGCCAATGAGAGAAGTTACGGTGCTGATTGCAAAAACCTGTAGCGGAAATCCTGCACAAAAGGAAAGGTAATTTATGAATGTCCTATGCGTGGTGTCCAAACAAACATACATGGTCTGGGCTAAGATTGATGGCTTACCGAGGATAAGAAGAAAAAAACACAGAATTTCTAAGTTCGATTCCAGATTCCCAGGATTTCGGATAACCTATTCAAACAAAAAATCTCATGGGTCATTACCAGTGATTGAAGAAAAGGAAAAAAAAACTAGAATCAACTTCTCAATTCCAAGAAGTGCGCACTAATTTTCAACACAGGTAGTAGAAGTGTGTGAAAGAGTGTTTAATTTCTTCCAGAGATTGGAAAAAATGGATGATGTCAAAAAAGCCTATTACTCTCTATTCACCATCACATAGACTATAAGAGCCTTGAAAGCAGATTTAACCATACTTTGTACCAAGCCTTTCATTATCTGTATGTAGAGAGCTAAATTGTATCAGGTTGTTTACAGATTGTGCAGTTTCTGTTATTCAGTTAGCAAGAAGATGGAAAGGTTGATGCTATAAGCAGCTACAATTGTCAGGAAAGTTGGATCATATATTAGTTAATTATTTTAACTGCTAGTTAGCTAAAGTGCATTAGTGTAGTATAAAAGCAGTTTGTAGGCATATGTACAGTAAATATTCAGAGAATAGATAAATTTTCTGAATTGTGGAGAAGTTTCTTTACCCTCTTGTACACTCTCCTTCAATTGATATCCAACTAAAATACGTATGATTTGACAATCGATCAAAGATATTGGGATAGGAGTTAAATGTACCTATATATGCCATTGAGCAATAGTTCAAATGGCAGAAAAACTCAACCCGAACACCCATGGCTCTCAAGTTCAAGCCCCAAGAGAAACCAAAAGGGAAAAGAACAGCTAAGTACTGCCAATGTTAAAACTTCAAAGAAACTGCTCTTGCTATCCAAACCAACTCATCTTGGTTCCTTGGGAAACCTTAAAAGTTCGCTGATTCTTATTTATATGCAATAGTTTGATCTAGCAAAATGTTCCTACAAAGCAATAATCCAAAGTCCAAGCAACACAACTCACAAACTCGAGTTGAAGGTAAAGCGATACCAAATTACTTAAGCAACCATTACGCTCCATTTGCGTATACTCTGATGACACAAACGGGTTCTATTTCCACATTGATTGATCTGGGATTCAAGCTTGCGACGTAGGGTGATCCAAGTCGTAGCCTGGTAGCTCTGATACCATTTTTGTTTCTTTTGATAAATATTGTTTGTATTTATTGCTTGTAATATTGTATCCAATTTCACTAGGGTTGTATAATTCTGACTATCTATTAAAGGTTGAGTTATAGTACTTATTTCTTTTAACTGAATTTCAATATTAGTTTGTTTATCTAATAATTCAACTAACTCTTTAGTAATACTCATAAAGTATTTTTAAGATGTTGTTTTAGACCCTTAAGTTGATTTTTAATTGTTATTAATTCTTGGTTTATTTTTATATCTGGTTTCTCTTTTTCAATAACAGTTTGTGGATTCGTAATTTTAATAGATTTATCTAGTTCAATTCTTGGTTCAGTAATCTAATAGATTTTTCTAGTCTTAAAGATTGTGATCTGAAAGGAATTTTCTCTTTTATTATTTTGTTTTCAGATAAAGATAATCGTGGTGTAGATTCATAAAATTTTATTGGGTGACTTTTTTATGGTAATTGTCGAAGCTTAGTTCTTAAACTGATACCTACTTTTGCGACATCATTAAATAATTCAATATATATTTTATCTGTATTTTTAAATTCAATACTATGATGTGAATTAGTTAAAGCATAACTAATTTGATAAGTAACAGAAAAAGGATATTGCCCATCAGTCATTAAATTTTCTCTATAAAATTTATAAGCGACAGTAATGGTTTCATTTAGATTTTGTGATTGTAATGGAATTCCTAATTGTAAATGGGTGTTAAATTTTATTTTTTCATAGGCTAGATTATCAGTCATTACTCCTATTATTTGATCATTTAAATTATTCATTCTTTCATCAATGATAGCCATTCCTATTGGTGAATCTTTTCTTTCCTGAAAAGTAGATTTTAATAATATTTGAATAGTAGATAGATATATATATCCTATTTTATTTCATTTTTCTTCTGGAATTTTTTGTAATTGTTTACAAATATGTTCTTGATCTATTACACTTATACGAATATGTCCATTACATTGATCTATTATGATAAGTATTTCATGTACAATCTTTCCATAATAAATAATATTTTTTCGATTTAGTATATTTTTAAAAGGATGATGATTAATGTTTTGACCCGCTTTTAGATTTAAATTTGTTTTAGATTTTTTTTTCATTTTATAATAGTGTAGTAATACGAAAAGTGCCGATAGATTCAATAAATTCTAAAGTGTCGATATCAAATATATTATCTGGACATATTTCTATCATTTTAACTTCTTCGATGTTTAGTAAATACATTTTTTGAATTCTGTAAGTCTTGGTTATATGAATTATAGAGATTAGTTGTGTTATCAAGTCGTTCTTTAATAGGTAATAATCCATTGTTATTTATGAAAAATTGTAAATAATTATATCGCTCTTCATAGTATCCTTTTTCTATTTTGTATTGATGTACTAAACTTTCAAAACATAATATCAATGTGTAGTTGATTACAGGGAGTACAATTATTCATATATGAGTTTGATAGTGAATTTGAAACCTTTTATAAAGTTGTTTTACTTCTCGTTCTTGATTATATAAAGTTGTATGATTAGTAATAATGTTTTGAAATGTTTGAAGAGTAGAGGGAGAAGCATTAATAGAGATAAGAAAATTATAAGTTTGAGTAAATGTTTTGATACATTTTTTACTAACTCTTATTTTGTTTTCTATATGTAGTATAAACAAATGGATAGATCTACAAATAGCACAAATATGCATATTTTATTGAACTTTGTTAAGATGAAAAGGTCTAAAATCATAGATTATACAATCATTAAGAAAATCGATAACAGTGATTTTATCTAAATAAACAAAGCTAATATATAAAAATATTAGAAGATAATACATGATTAGTAATGAATGAATGATAATAATTGATGAAAAGATAAAAACATTAGTAAACATAACCGTATTTCTCGTTTTCTCTTGATCGCCGATACTCAGGCTTAGGTGAGATGGAGAGAAATTTGGACAGGAATGGAAACTAAGAATTTCTTTTCTCATACCCGAAGGCAGAAGATGTCTTACATTATATAAAACTTAAAAGGTTCAAACTAGATAAAACGTAAAAAGTCTAAAGTAGATTCCTTTAGATAAGGTATCCACTTTTGCTTAAAGAAAGAAAAGAAATGTCAGCCATATGATCGACAAGAAGTACATGACTATTTTATTAATTACATAGTGAATAATTGCAAACGACAATTATTCAATAGTTATATTATTCTTCAATAATTACATCTTTGGATGAGCTGTCATCTTTGACTGTTGAGGTAGATGGACAATGAGGACACGTGTATTCAGTATTGCTGTAATTATTGACAGATGGAATGTTTCCAATCGTCAGATAGGTCAATGAATACTCCAAAGATAGCTGAAAATTGTGATTCAACATGTTTAATGAGCTGTAGAGAATCCACCACTACTGGGTTCTTGTAGGTAGAAGTCATCAACAGATTGAGTCCTCGATAATTTAGCTTAACGAGTGATTCAGAGTTAATTTTTAAGCATTGTTGGTAAACTCCTTCAAGACAGTGTAGGTTAAATTGGCTGATTAAATCCCAAATAACTTCATATCAAAGGGGTTCATCGATTGGTGGATATTGTCCATTACTGATTCCAATTTGAACATATGCTAATTTAGGAACCCTGCACTCAAACCTCAATATAAACAAGCCGAAGCAGAAAAAGCTTTAGCCGAATTTAGGAACTCTGCACTCAAAACTCAATATAAACAAGCCTCCAAAAGACAACCCTTTGAGTCCAAAATGAAAACATTGGGTAAACCCATAGACATGGATAAAATCAATACTATACCTACAAAGGTTCTAAAAGAAGAAACGAAGAAAATCACTCCAGACATGTTTTACGATTGTTTCCAAGCTCTAAACAGATGGACCGAAGACCAAAAATTATTTCAATATTATCCGCAAAATCGAGGAAGGTATGGACCTAAAGCTATTGAAAACAATCTAGAAGGGGGGATTGAATAGATCTTTTAAGTTTTTCCAACTCTTTTCGCAAAGTGCTACAAAACAAAAAATTAAAACACACAAGGCAAAACAAAAAAAAATCGAAATATAAAGTAAAAGAGTAGAGAAGAGAGACAAACACAATATGTATAGAAGTTCGGTGCAAAGACCTACGTCCTTTACCTAAGCTCCTACTTAGGATTTTGTCAAAACTCTTTACTACACACTTTTTCGTTTAGTGTGACCTCTTCCAATCAACTTGACAAATGATTTGTTTTCTCGACACAAATCCTACCTCTTAAGTGATTCTTCTCTAATCACTCAACTCATAATAATAACAAGGATAGTAATAAAATGATAAAGCTAAGTACAGTTGAAGATAATCAAAGTATGCTATGTAAGCAATATAAGAGCAATGAAAGAATAATTTTAGCACAATAGAATATATGATTCTTTTAAGAGCTTATTGGTTAATTCTTCTAAAGTGAAGACCTCTATTTATAGGCTTCAAGACACTCCTGGCAGTTGTAGAAAAATTTGCTCCCATTTGAATTCGTTTGACAAATTCAAAGTCTGTTCAGCTGTACCTGATAGTCGACTGGTCGATATGTAATAGTCGACTAGCAACACTCTTCTATATGAGTCTTCAGCTCTCTACCTCGAATGATCGCCCTATAAAAATGATAGTTGACTAGTTGGTTCATGATAGTCAACTAAAGTCTTTGTGATAGTTGACTTGTTGTGTTCTTCAACCAACAAATTTGATCAATTCTCCAATCTTTGACTATCGAGATACATGCGCAAAATCCTCATGCAAAATCTTCACATGCAATCCACGTTTTTATTTTTCTGATCCTCATTAGTCGACTAGTGCAATTGCTGGTCAACTAATCAATCACCGAGTCAAAATATACACTTTTCATCTCTGACCATCATTAGTCGAATAGTGCCATGTATTGGTCGACTAATCGGTCCCCGAATCAAATCGCTGGTCAATTTTTTTATTAACTTCTTTTTGATCCAATTAACCTGAAATTATTTCTTAACCATTTCTTAAGTTTTATTATTATCAAAACATAGAAGGATTAAATTTGTCAACCTCCATTAGTCCAACAGCTATTATTTTTCCCGAAGTTGATCCACTCAATACCTACATTTTCTTCCAAAGTGAATTAGTTCATACCATTTATCTAACCAATTTACATAGTTTACCTGAATTCCCAACTGGATTTATCCTTGCTATCAAAAATTATAACGATCTCTTTGCAAAAGAAAGAGAAATTTTTATTAAGGTCTTTAGTAGTTATCCCATTTTTAAGAAGGCAGACAATTTGAAGGATTCAAACATATTACTATCTAGATTAGCATATGTTCAAATTGGAATCAGTAATGGATAGTATCCACCAATCGATGAACTCCCTCGATATGAAGTTACTTGGGATTTAATCAAACAGTTTAATCTACACTGTCTCAAAGGAGTTTATCAACAATGCTTAAAAATCAACTTTGAATCACTCGTTATGCTAAATTATCGAGGACCCAATCTATTGATGACTTCTACCTACAAGAACCCAATAGTGGTGGATTCTCTGCAACTCATTAAACATGTTGAAGCACAATTTTCAACTATCTCTGGAGTATTCCTTGACCTATCTGACGATTGGAAACATTCCATCTGTCAACAATTATAGCAGTACTCGAACACACAAGTGTCCTCATTGTCCATCTACCTCAACAGTCAAAGATGATAGCTCATCCGAAGATGTAATTATTTAAGAATAATGTAACTATTGAAGAATTGTTGTTTCCAATTATTCACCAAGTAATTATTAAAGTAGTCATGTACTTCTTGTCAACCATATGGCCGACATTTCTTTTCTTTCTTTAAGCAAAAGTGGATATCTTATCTAAAGGAATCTACTTTGGATTTTTACTTTTTACCTTTTATCTGGTTTGAACCTTTTAGATTCTATATAATGTATGACATCTTTAGCCTTCTGGTATGAGTAAATTAATTCTTAGTTTCCATTCCCGTCCAAATTTCTCTCCATCTTATCTAAGCCTAAGTATTGGCGATCAAGAGAAAATGAGAAACACGGGTCTGTTTACTAATGATTTTATCTTTTCATCAATTATTATATATCTTTCATTACTAATCATGTATTATCTTCAGCCTATCTTAATATTTTTGTATATTAGCTTTGTTTATTCAGATAAAATCACTCTTATCGATTTTCTTAATGATTGTTTAATCTATGATTTTAGACCTATTTTTATGCAATTTCTTCTTAACAAAGTTCATTAAATTATGCCTATTTGTGCTACTTGTAGATCTATCCATTTATTTATACTACATACAGTCACATATTTATACATTATAAAGTGGTTGAATAAGAACAGTTCATCCAAAAAATACCTATACAATGTGATAAATACCAAAAAAGTCCACAATTATGTGAATTGAGGTAAGTTTCAAATCTTCTATTCAAGTTTCAAGTTCTAGTCAACAGAAGTGAGATAACTAAATAACGATGAATATGTGAAGCATAATCAACCAACTGACCTCTAATGTTGATTTCCTCTTATGTGCAGAAAACAATGAGAGAAGTGCTGCCAGAGATGACATAATAATGTAAACTCTCAAGAAACTTACTTGGCTCCGCCTTCGACCTTCAAAAAGTAAAAAGAATCAGAATTGCCATGTACTAATAAAACTCAATCTAACCAAAGAAAAGAAGTAGAATGCAATAACCAACCTAATTCCCCAATAAGAAGAGATAACAAGCCAGTAGAAAAAGACCAAATAGGAAGTGCTTTCAGGCCCTTCTCATTGGATATTGACGTGACTGTTGACAACAATCCTATCAATTGGATAACGGCCTATATCAAAATGCAAATTATATCAAAAACTAGGAAGTGTAGAGCTGGAAAAAATGACATTGATAATTATGATTGAAAGAAAGGAACACACAAATGCGCACAAGGAACTCCAGAGCTGGAATAGTTACAATGTTATAGAAAAAAGAAAAGAAAAGCACAGAGTATCAGTAATTGGGAAAGAGTCATTCTCTTTGCTTCAAATATCTACACAACTAACAATAGAAAAGGAAAAAAAGAACTCCAGCTCCTTGACATGTAATTTCAAGTGAGATTCGTTTGGCACAATCTTGCCCAGATACTAAAATAGAGGAAATGGTGCATTTCAAAGTTGGACTCAACCAATACTAAAATGATTAAAAATCCTAGTGAAGTGAAAGAGTGAACAAAAGTAGAACCTGGGTCATGATGAGGGCATAGAGTCGAGACTTCCCTTTAGCTACCTGGGTATAACCTGAAACGAAAATAGGAAAAGTCACTCCTTTCAAGTTAAAAGAAGAATCCAAATCGAATATGCGATAAAAATGAAAAAGGGGGAAACACACGAGAATCGACGACCATGCGGTATGAGAAATCAGAGCCGTCCGTCCCCGTTGGCCTCCCTGATTTTCTCTGCTGCATCTTCTTGGTTATTGGTGTGGTTTGCCGATTTCTGAGTAAACTGGTCGGGATTTGGACGGAGAAGAACGAAAGTGGAAAACGAGACAAAAGAGACAAAAAGATACAATCAAGATAGCCAAGAGGACAAAGTAAAATATTCTATCGGTACATTTCTGCGTACCAGTAATGGTACGAGTTAATATTGGTAGCAATTTTTCTAATTTATAAAATATTTTTTAAAATTTTAAATACATTTTACTACGTAAATTACAATTTTTTATCAACTTTGACTCCAAAAAAATTATAATAATAAAAATTTGAAATAAAAATAATATATTTATTTTTATTAATATTAATTTTTACATATTTCATATATAAATAATAATCACAATTAATACAAAAAAATCATTTAGTTATCATACAAATATAAAATTAAGGACTGTACAAAATATTTAAAATGTTATAATTTCATTATATGATAAATAATAATTATATTAAAACATCAAATAAAAAGAATAATAAATATTCATAATTCTTTAACTATTACAATTTAGACAAATTGATCAAATTTAACCCTAAGATTTTCATCGTCTGGCAAGTTTAACCCTAACGTTTAAATAAGAATAGCAAAATAATCCACGCTCAGCCCAATCGGATCTAACATGACCTGAAATCAACATGTTTAGTCATATTTGACTAGAATTTGGATTAGGTTTAAACATTTGATTATAAAGATTTTTGGGCTTTTGGTTAGGCTCGGACTCAAGTTTCATCTTGGCCCAACTTAAAGACCAAACACTAATTAAATTAAAAATAACATTGCTTTATTTTTAAAAAACTATTTCTTTAATAATAAAGGATATTTAAATAGTACAAAGTTCTATCGGATAAAATTAAGTTTAATTGTTCAATCTTTTAAAATTTGTATGATTAAGTTAAGGATCCAATGCTTTATTATCAAGTCACCTTTCTTCAACTTTTCTTTTTACATCCAATATGAAAATTGGGAAATGGGAACCAAAGAAAAGTTGGAGGAAGATGACTCTATAAATAAAATATTTGGCCTTTTGCATTAATTTGAAGAGTTAGGTTTACATTTAATATTTTTTAAAAGGTTGAGTTTTTGAACTTATGTAACCTAAGACTTTGAATTATTTAATATTTTTTAAAGCATTAGGCTTTGGGACTTAATTTTGCCCGGTTGAGTTTTATTATAATTAAAGGATAATTGAGATGAAATATGGTTTAAGTTGCTCAAGCCTGATTGGGAGATTAGGCTAGGGCCAAGCTTCTTAAGGCTAATTAGGGTTCAAGTTAGTTTTAAGCCATAAAAACTATTTTAGGCTCGAACTCAATTGTCTATTGCCATTCCTAGGCATTAATAGGTCAGTTACTTAGTATCACCATTGTAAATCTTTTCTTATATTAATAGATAAAATAATTATACATAATTTTATTGACTTGTTAGTATAATAGAGGAAGATTATAAACTCACAAGTATCCGAAGGTTACCATAGGAGTTGACCTTCATCTACTTTGGCTTTAGGTATAAAATTCTTTTGGGTGGGTATTACAACTAATATAATTTTTTATTAATGCTCTATTATTGCCTTTGGGAGGATGTGATTTTATGATTAGAGTATAATGGTTATCAACTTTGAATGAAGTATTTATGTAACTATGGTAAATAGACTACAATATATAATTGAATAGGGTAACAAGTAATGTTAAAAAGGAGGTCTTATTAAAAATTTCAAATTGGTTATAACAAAGAAATTTGAGAATATAATATCTAGATCATATGTTACTAATCAACTTTATGCGATTGAACTATTTTTAGAGCAACAACTCCAAGAGTTTAAGGTGGATAACCATAATATAGAAAAGGAACATCAACAAGAATTGGAGGGATTAATGACTGAATTCAACATTGTTTTTGCATAGCCATCTAGATTGTCTCCCTATAAGAGCCATGGTCATATAATTTTACTGTAAAAGGGTATTAAAGTGATAAATGTGAGACTATATATATATATATATATATGTTGACAACTTTCATGTGATTGAAGTATTTTTAGAGCAACAACTTCAAGAGTTTAAGGTGGGTAACCATAATATAGAAGAGGAACATTAACAAGAATTGGAGGGATTAATGGCTGAATTCAACATTATTTTTGCATAACCATCTAGATTGTCACCCTATAAGAGCCATGGTCATATAATTTTATCGAAAAAGGGGATAGAAGTGATTATATATATATATATATTAGAATATAAAAGAGGAATATCAACAAGAATTGGAGGGATTAATGGTTGAATTCCACATTGCTTTTGCATAACCATCTAGATTGTCACCCTATAAGAGTCATGTTATATAATTTTACTGTAAAAGGGTGTATAAGTGATAAATGTGGGACTATATATATATATAAGAGTGTGATTGAATAACTAGTTTAAGGCTTACTTAAATAAAGGGTAATATAACATAATAACTAGCTTTTTCCCTCTCTCATGATTTTAGAAAAAAAATTATAAAGAGCTTAATAAGTACATTATCAATGATAAATTTTCAAATTTTGATATTGAAGAATTACATAGGCAACTTGCTTTTCTAAGTTAGATTTAAGATCTAGTTATCACCAAATTAGGATGATTCCTCCAGACATCCTAAAATAATGTTTAGAGCTTATCAGGGATATCATTAGTTCTTAGTAATGCCCTTTGAACTTATAAAAATACTATGAATCTTAGTGCTTAGACTTACCTGGAAGAAGTATTATAGATTTTCAATGACAATTAGTCTAAATTCAATCATTCAGAGATCACTTAAAGCATTTTAGAATTACTTTGGGTTTATTAAGGCATTATCAATTTCTAGCCAAAAGGGGTAAATTCAATTTTGAAGCTTCACACATTTAGTGTATAGGAAAAATAATTTTAGCTAAGGGAGTATCCACTAACCTTAAAAATTGCAATCCGTAGTTAAATCACCTACACCTTATACTGCTAGAGAATTTGTTGGGCTTTTGGGTTTAATTGGTTATTATCAATCATTATAGGACTAAAGTTAAAACGTTAATTGATCTTCTATGGAAGGATGCTTTTAGGTGATTTATTGATGCAGATAATCTTTATAAACATTGAAAAAAGCCACTAAATTTTGCTTAAATTCTTGTACGGAGGAAGTTGATGTGTATGGAGAAGGAATGGTAGTTGTCTTTATGTAGGGACACCTCTTAGTTTAGATAAGCAAGCCATTAGCACCAAAGCATAAAGCCTTGTCTATTCAAGTGTTAACACTATTGTTTGAATGAAATAACTTTTACCATTAACATATATTATAAAAACTTCAAATAATTGCTAAAGAAAAGGACTAATACACTTTTTCAATGTGCTTGACTTCTTAAAACTACTATGTTATGGCTTTTAAATCAATTATAATAAGGGAAAATAAAAAACTATAACCGATGGACTTGCCAGGATCAATAGTTTTGAGACATGTTATTAATGATATCTAAAGTGCAAACTGATCGATAGGTAGAAGAAAAAAGATAGGTAAGAGAATGATCCAATTATCAGTGAATTGATTAATAAGTATATTAATGGCACACTACATTCGAATACTTATCAGTGGAAAGACAGAGTACCAAAGTCACAAAAAAAAGGGTGGTGATAGGTTATAACATTGTTTTAAAGACCAAATTAAAGATATTATCACACGAGAGCCTCATTAAAGGTCATTTAAGCAATTTACTTTCCTTCATAAAGCTCTAAATATTTATTTTAAAAGGGGATGCAAAGAGATGTTCAAAACTTTGTTAAGAAATGTCAAGTTTTTAGTATACAAAATATGAAATAAGGCGCTAATGAGATTGCTGTAATCTATATTGATTCCCAAACAATGATGAACTAATATTAATATGGATTTCATTGAGGATTTCTAATTTCAAATGGAGATTCAATCATTTTTATAGTGGTGGGTAGTTTTGATAAGTTCACCCATTGTATGGTTGTTAAACATTTGTACACATTAAAAACTTTACATGAGATATACATTCTAATATCATGGGTCAATTAAAGATATGATTAGCTCTATTAATATGTAGAGCCAACTTCAATATATTACAATTGAGAGAAACCATATGTTCTTAAGCTCCTTTTGGAAAGAATTATATAGGTCACAAGTCATATACCTTAAATGTTATTGGCTTACCACCAACAAATAGACGGATAATCTGAAGTCTAAAAGATCATCAAGATATACTTGAGATATACAAGAGGCGACTACTAAACAAAATGGTCTTAATGGATTCATTTAGGTGGTATAATATTACACAGTACTCAGTCCTCAATAAGTCATCATTCAAAACTCTATATTGTTACGTCCCCCTCTACATGTACTCTACTTTGCAAATGATAGTGGATTAATCATTGATAGATTGAGAAGTGTCCTTATAAATGATCAAGTGTTACTTACAAAGAGCTTAGAAGAGGATGTAATGACCAACAAAGAAGAAGAGAAGGGATAATGTATGATTTAAATGAAAACAGATATAGATAAAGGATACTAGTAAAGAGAAGGAATAAAAATCTATAACTAATGTTCTATAAAGCCTTCAAAATAACTAATAGAATTAAGAAATTGACCTACAATTTGGAGTTTTTATAAAGTACTATAGTTCATAATATTTTTTAGATTTGCACTTAAGAAAACATGTTACATTAGCCATTCCAATCATTTATATCCTACCTGTAGATCTTCTAGTTAAGCATAAATCACCTCTAACAATTTTGGAGTGTCACTTAATGAAAAGACAAAGTAAGTATGCTATGTAAGTGTTGATTCAATGGTCTCGAAAGCCCCCTTCCAATGCAACATGAGAATTCTTGTATAATAGTCAATATCGTTTTCCATTAGTCAACCTTATAAAGAAGGTTTTAAAACCAAATGGGAGGAATTATCCTAAAAACTAGTGTTGTAGCTTCAATATCAGGCAACACGGTATCATTTCTTTTAAATAAAACTAGAGATGTATGTCAACATATGGGCAAATATCAATGGCTAGTGAATTTATCATTGAAGATAGTAATAGTTGTTTTTCCTCTAGTTATAAGTGTATAGAAATCAAAACAAATTCAACATAAATAATAAGAATAGAAAGTTTCTAATTTCCTTTTCTTTTTTCCTTTCTTCTTTCTAAATCTCGTCTTATTGAAAATTTAAGATAGAGAGATCATAAATATTAGGATCATATGTATGTTTGGTAGTTATATAAAGATCTTTTGTGAATGTCATAACTTTATATAATTTTTATCTAATAAAAATGTTTTTATAAGATATTGTTAGCTAATAAAGATGTGTTTCCTTATTGGGCTTCGCATTCTTAGAGGAGATATGCTTGCTTGTCCTAAAAATGTTACATTTCTTTCTACCATACTATCAGATCTTATAAGTAAAAGATAATAAAGAAAAAGATAATTATCACCTTGCAAATAACTTATTTTAGAAATGTGTTAAGTTTGTAATCGCATTTTTGTATTTGGAGTCTTTTATTAGATATAAAATCGTTAGTCATTCTTATTTTATTCATTTAAGTAATTACTTAATCTTTCTTAGAGTTAGAAAATAATAAAATACAATAAAAATTTATCTAGAAAGAAAGTGAAGATTACATAGAAAATAAGAATAAGAATAATTTCTAAAAAATTAAGAGAGAATAATTAAAAATGAATAAATAATATGAAAACTTAAGAAGTTTAGAAAAATTAAAAAAAAAACTTATCAAACTTCTATATTGAAGGAAAATAGTAAAACAAAATGGAAGAGAATTAACAAAACATGTAGGAAACTTCCAATTAATTAAAAATGTGATCTAATATAGTTATAGAATTGAGCTTAGTTGACTAAAAATGTTCTCTCTCTTTTTTTTTCCTGTAAGATGAAGATGACATCTAGGTGTGTAATTTACCATTATCTTATTGCAATTATTTGTATGTTAATGTTTCTGATAAAACTTAATGCAAGTTATGATTAGTATTGTAAGTTCTAATTTCTATTTGTTTTGTTTTCGTATCTTTATAAGATTTACACATTGCATAAATATATCAAAGATGGTAAAATTGGTTCATGATGTAAATACCATACGAGTAATTTGTTAGTGATATGATTTAGAAACCAATCATTAGATGGTTGTATTCTAACTGTTATGTTCATGAATTGGATGGTTTATATGATTTTGTTCCATGAGTTTTCATTATTTATGGATTATTTGAGTTGAGGACTCATATTGTAGAACTCTGTAATGAAAAATAATAATTACTTTAAAGTGTCGCTAATCTTGGTAATTAACATGGAATATTAATTGACCACTAAAAGATTAGTGTGTAGATTAAATGATGGTGATATTTTACAAACCATTCCGTAAGGAGTTATTGATTTAATCACACAGATACATAATAGAGATTATGGTATTCGATAGACCCTAAATGAAACATTATTAAGATTGTGTTTATGTCATTAATGTTTCATACGTGTCTTGAATTCTATGGTACAAGATGTTAATTTTCTTACATAAAAAATGTGTATTTGTTGGCATTGTCCAACGCTAACTGTAACAGGTAGCTATACATGTAATGCCATAGTAAGTGTAACTTATGTAGAGGATAAATGTTCATCAAGAATTCTATAGTCGCTCGCATATGATATGGGTGATAATGTCTATGTCCCTTGTTAAAGTAATATCATATCCATGCAATATGATTAAGTAGTTAATCATATTTATAATTTACTTTGGAAATTAAGAAAGAATAAATTGGCAAGAATGACATATTCCAATCTTGCATTTATTCAGGATATTATGAGACAAGAGAATTGACAACGGCAATTATTGCTCCAGGATCGTGATTTGTATATGATACTTGTCATCTATGTCATTTGAGTAATTATAATGTATTTTGCTAGATACTACTTATGATGTATAGAATTAAAACATTAAAAGGGGTTTTAATTCTGTTGTCAACATGATATACATCCCAATAGGTCACAAAAAAAAAGATTTGATTAGAAAAGGGAAATTATTCTAGTATATCATATGGAGATATGACTATGACGATGGAATTAATTATAAGTGTTATAATTATTTTGGCTATCATATGGAATTAGAATAAATGTTATTAGATAACAAATTTAATCCTAGATAAATTTGTTTGATATGTATGACATGTCACATAAATTTATTGCTCAACAAAATAATGCATATAATTATATGGTATAGTTATATGACAATTGGGTCAAATATTTAGATTGTTTTGAAACATGAGATAAATGGCAAAGTGGCTTTTTAAATGAAAATTCACATGGCCAACCTTGTAAGAACATGAGCTGTCCATGAAATGAACATAAAGATGTGTTTAAAGCCTTATGACTAAGTTACCCCTTTTACTTTGTTTTTAGGTTTATTTACACAAAGGCATTTTAGACAATTAGAGAGCCTTTTTGTTAATCCTAATTTGTTCAATAGGCAAGAGTATTTTCGAATTTTTAGAGAGACTCCTAGCTGCTACCGTTTTCTTCTCTTCTCTCCTACGAATTAAAGATAAGCCATTGAAACACCATCTAGCTTTGGGAACCATTAGGATTTCTAATCAATCTTTGTTGGATACCTTGGAGTGCATCTCATTTGATACAAAGGAGACATAACCTTGAGCAAGGAGACATAGACGTGAGAAAGGAGAAAAAGTCGTGAGACCTATTTGGTTTGGAGACAAACTTTTAGGTATAATGGTTCATATGCTTTAATTATGTGCTATTTTGGTATGCGAAATGGTTGCAAGACAAGATTGTTTGGGTTCTTGATGGTTTTAATTTCTTTTAACCAACTACATCCCCACAAAACCGATAGTGGTATCAAAGCTTAGTCTCTATTTTGTGACCTTTTACCAAATTAGTGCAAGTTTAATGTATGATAAGTTGCGTAATTGATCGCAAGTCTTATAGGTTAGTTATTTTGTTATTAATAAATATATTTTTAAACCTTTCTCTTGTAATTGGTTTGGTGCTTTTCTAGGTTTCAAATACTGATTTGATTGTGTTTTAAGATCTGGAACAATTAATTTTAATTGTTAGAATTGATTGAAAGTAAGGAATGTCAAGGATTAAAATGCTAGAAATTTTTCCAGCATTTTGGTATGCACTTGGGTGCATGTTTTTCATCCAATTGTTTTGGGATATTCCTAAACCAAGGTAATATGATTTTTATTTAGGTTATAAAGGTTAAGTCTATGTGATAGATTAAATTTTATAAGCCTTTTCAATATGTAGTTTATTTTCGGATTTATTAATGGCCTTAATTGACAAAATGTGATTTAACTTTTATTACATGGAATTTTTGTGAGAAATTGCCATGTTTAAATATTAGAATTTTTTAAAACTCCAATGGAATACATATATTCTGTTATGTATTCTTTTGGGCTGCATACTTCAAATTGATTTATGTATTAATGGTGAATGAATTGTTCATAAAGGAAAATTCAAATGTTAGTTTTGTCTTGGCACTAACTTGTTTTTGTTGGGACGAAAGTGAGTTTTGTATGGCCAAGGTGTCAATACATTATGTATATGTTGTATGCTTTCTTTTCAATGAATGTAATGTGGGCTTTGGTGCCTTTTAAAGTTAATTAATTAGATTAGTTAATTAAGCAAGTATTTTAATTGGTTCTTGATGTAATTCACTTGCATGCCTATTATATTGGAACGGGGATTCTAAAATGTAATTTTAATTGTAATTCATGCTCCATATTTTGGAAGTACAGTGAAGATATCCACTTTTACAGCCATGCACTATTTGGCGGAATAAAAAAAAGCAAAATAGAAATTATGTTTCGGAGAGATGGCTGAGTGGTTGATAGCTCCAGTCTTGAAAATCGATATAGTTCGCAAGGAACTATCGAGGGTTTAAATCCCTCTCTCTCCTTTTGAATAGATTTATGTCTTTATTGTTTTTGATCCTATCAGTATCCTAAAGGTGAATGACTTGGCTATCCCACCTAGTTGAGCTAGAAAAAAGTGGATTAGATATAAATGAGTTGAAACGAAAAGAAAAAGGAATACTTTATTAAGTGTAAGTATAACCTGTTTGAATCAATCAATATGTATGGTAGAATCCAATTGATTCCTACTTAAAGTGTTGGATCTCTTGTTTTAGTTAGTTAAGAGGAGTCCTTGAAAGAACAAGTTCAGAGTTGCGATCAATTTCTTTTTCAAATCTTGCTATAGTTGCACGAGCCCTTCTCGTGTGTCATAAATGACCTAAAAATAAGAAGAACCTTAGGACAAAATGGGAAGTAGCTAGCCAACATATAGGAGAGACATAATTGATTGCATTGTAAAATAAATAAAATGCTTAGAACATTGAAAAATCAAGCAAGGAAATGCTTTTATTTTTTATTCTTCACGTCCTGGATTGTGCCCTGGGTCATTAGATAAAAATCCAAAGATGAAGAGAGAAATAAAAAAATATCACTATTGTGTAAACAAAGAATTTTAAAGTAAGCATTGCACAATCTCTAAAATCTTTTTTGGTTTGAAAAAAAAAATAGATTCTCTCTTTTTAGTTGAGTTTTAGTGCCACATAAAATATTTTGAAAACAAGAGATAAAATGGGTTCTAGAAATACAAAACAATTTTCTAAATTTATTTTTTATATTAATAAAAGTCGAGTCACTCAGTGCCAAAACTTTTTTTCATACCTATAATTCGATATTGCGGGGGACTTCAATCTAATATGATTATGATTTATTTCAATAGAATGTAAAAAAGTCCAGAATCTCGAAATGGTACAATCGAGATTTCTTACATCTATAGAATAACTTCCAGATTTGAATTGAGGACTTATACCTTATACTATAAGATTTATTTAATCTTATCAAGTGTTATACTTTTTTTCTCAAATAAAAAAATCATGTATTATTTTCGAACAATAGTAAAGAAGGGCAGTAGTCAAGATCTCACCTAAAACTTACAGCAGCTTGCTAAACAAAGGCTAATAGAAAAAGGAGCATAGGGATTACTGGCATAACATCCACAATTGGATTCAAAAAAAGTAGGCTTCAGGAAATTTTGTGAAGAAAAAATTGCTTGAAGAAAGGATAGAATTAAGACAAATACAAATAAAACTAAAAAGATTAAGCATAGTAAATATTTTGTTCTTAAAAATAATTGTATTTGGTTGAGTTATAAATAATCTATTTATGATAGAAAGTATGGATATAAAATATTAGGAAGTTAGCACAAAAATCATTCTTTATACTTAGAAATTCCCCAATAAAAAGTCCCTCAATTCTCTTAACTCAGAAAATAATAGAAAAAAAATCCTATTTTCATATAATAGTTCACTTGAATTCGATATTATAATCAATAAATTATGTTTAATTTTATATCTACATCGGCCCTATCTACTCCTATTTAAATCCGAACAACAAGCTAATTAGAATCTATTTCATAGATATTTGGTGAGAATTGACAAAGAACAAAAACTATTATTAGTTTTAAGTAGGGTTGAATAAAAAGATAAATGGAGTGTGGCCAAGCGGTAAGGCAATGGGTAGATAAATGGAGTGTGGCCAAGCGGTAAGGCAATGGGTTTTGGTCCTGGGATTCAAAGGTTTGAATCCTTCCATCCCAGAGCATAGTTTCTTTATTCTTATTATTCTATTATTATTCTATATATTCCAAATCAAGATTAATATATTAAAAAAGACTTAAAAATTAAACTAAAGATTTCCTCTGTGAAGAATTTTCTATTTAGGAATTTATCAACTACAATTTTTATTTTTTATTTTAATGAACTTTTTCAGAATCCTATTTTTTAACAAATTTGATCATATTCAAAAAATTCGCAAATGTAATTGAATCTTTTTTTTAATCATAGACTGTCATATTCTATAACGACAAAAATATTTTTATCTTTTTTATCTTATTGATAGTTTTATCTTATTAATAGAAATGGATTTGATAGAAATTGATATAAGATGGATAGACTCAATTGTATGGATATGTAAAATATAGGATTTCTAATCCTAGCAGGAAAAGGAGGGAAATGAAATCTCAATTTAAAGTGAGGAAACAGAATTCTATACTCGATCTCATCGATACATATAGAATTTTGTGGAAAGCCGTATTCGATGAAAGTCATATATACGGCTTGGAGGGAGATCTTTCATATCTTTTAAGATCTACCCTACAATATGGGGTCAAAAAACCAAAATAAATGATTTTATTAGCCCTTATAAAAGAAAAGGGAAAATGATTCTTGAGAACCCCTTGCACGCTCATGTCACGTTGAGGTACTAAAGAAGGAAAGACTGCGAAATTCGATCTAATTTATTGTAATCGATTAGTTAACATGTTGGTTAACCCTATTCTGGTAAGAACGTCCACCAATTTGATCAATTACTCTTTGGGCTTTGTGAGACTTTAATGAGTTCTAATATGCAACACCAAGCGGTTCCGCTTTCTCGATTTGAGAAGTGCATTGTTGGAACTGGATTGGAAAGCCAAGTGGCTCTAGATTCAGGGGCTCCCACTCTAGCGAAACATAAGGGGGTTTAGAAGTCATTTTCAGATATAATTGAAGGTTTCGTTTTAGAATAGTTCTACTTTGGGATGGGTGTTTAATTTTGATGTTTTAATTCGACCGTAGAGATAGTGAAGAAAACAACGAGATGCGGGAAATTTTTCCAAAAGGGTCATATAAAACTCGTAACATATGTTTGATATCATTTGCGATGCTATGGTTTTCATAAGCTAGGTATGAATGTATATTAACATTACTGCCATAAATAATCCTAAAAGATAGGGATTAACAATTTCTTAAGTTATATGGAATAATTCAAAATTGTAATTAATATGATTGACAAATTGTGTGATAATTTGATCCTAAATTTTTTTAAAGAAATGTCCCACATAATATTAAGTCATTTTCCCTCCTTATTTTATCTGTGTCAAATTATCAATCGTTAGATGATGAGACCCACTTAGTGGGCATCAATTTCCTCCTTTAAGAGTTGTAGGGTATGTCAGATATGCCAAACCAAATAGAGTGAGGTTAACTTAACAAGGAATCAAAACAATTTTGGACCTTGGGGAAAAGTTTTTTTAAACATTAGATGTTAACAAACCAAGAGTTGTATATAATGTAATTAGCAAAGAGTTGCTTACCTAAAATATCTAAGTTCAAGTTTCATGCCACTGTTGGCTTGTTCTTGGTAAAGATAAAGATCTTAGACCTACTATAAAAGAGTATTTTTTTTAAAGCTGTAGTGGAATTTTTCTTTTGCTAATAAAACATAATCAATCTCTCTCTTTTCTTTCTATATTGGATAAGGAAAATTGAACCCCAATGGTTCAAGCTTTATGAATTGGCACTAAAACCTGAGAATCGTTATCAAGTAGGAATGAAAAGAATATATCTTAAATTCTCCCCTTCCTGAACCACCCTTTGAGGAAGCTAATAAGTAATTAGTCGACGCATACAACAAACACTCATATGATGAGGTTGATTTACAACGTCTCATGGTAGTGATGATGTCACCAAAATTAAAAAAGCGATTTGAGCTGAACACATCGTACTACTTCATGGAATAACTTAAGAAAATGTTTCTTGAGCAAGCTCATGTTGAGAGGTATAACATGACCAAGTCTCTCCTAGCTGTTAAAATGTCAGAGGGTATCTTTATCAGTGCTCACATACTTAAGGTAATGAGCCTTGTGGAGCAGTTGGATAAGCTAGGTCTCCTGTTAGACCCAGGGTTATCTACAAACATTGTTCTCAACTCTTTGCCTTTATACTATTCGTCATTCATCATAAACTACCATATGCATAGGATGGATAAGAGTTTGGAGGAACTCCGTGGGATGCTTAAGACCATTAAGCAGGACATGAAGAAAGGATTTTCTCATGTCTTGGCAGTTCAGGAAGGAGGGAAGAAGATAAAGAAAGGCAAGAACAATCGAAAAGTTAAAAGAAAGGGCAAAAATGGAAAAAGGAAGGATTAAGTGGTGACTTCAAGCACTTCCAAGGCCAGAACCCCTTCCGATGCCAAGTGCTTTTATTGTAAAGGCAAAGGACATTGGAAGAGGAATTGTCACAAATACCGTAAGGACTTGAAAAGTGGAAAGTTTCCATCTTCTTCTTCTGGTATATATATTATTGAGATTTACCATGCTACCTCTGTTTCTAATTAGGTATTGGATACTAGATCTTGTGTTCATGTTTGTTTAAATATTCAGGCGCTAAAGGATAGGAGGATGCTTGGAAAGGGTGAAGTGCAGTTGAGCATTGGGCACGATGTAAGTGTTGAAGCCATTGCTGTTGGGTGTGTTAAGTTGCATTTGCCCAGTGGGCGTGTAATGGAACTTAAATGTGTATATTTTGTTCCATCCATCTCTCGAAACATTATCTCCAGTTCTCTTTTGGACAATGATGGTTTCTTCTTTACCATCTTAAATAGATCTTGTTCGATTTATAAAGATGGTTTATTTTATGGATCTTCTTGTGTTAAGAATGGTCTATACATATTTGAGATAGATAAATAGGTCCTTAATGTTAATAATAAAAAACTCAAGACTTGTCATGAAAGTACTACTTTTATGTGGCACTGTCACCTAGGTTATATAAATGAGAAGTGCATCAAGAAATTGCAAGAAGTAGGACTTTTTAGTCAATTCGATTTGTAATCAATTGGGGCATGCAAATTTTGTTTACTTGGAAAAATGACCAAGATACCCTTTACCAAGAAAGGTGAGAGGGTAAGTGATTTATCAAGTCTAATACACAGTGATGTACGTGGACCAATGAGTACCAATTCCTAAGGTGGTTTTCAATACTTCATCACAGTTACTGATGATTTTAGTAGATATGGTTATATCTATTTAATGAGACATAAGTCTGAATCTTTTGAAAAGTTCAAAGAATTCAGGAATGAAGTTAAGAACCAACTCGATAAGAAGATTAAAGTCTTGTGATTAGATCATAGAGGCAAATACTTGAGTCATGAGTTTGGTGCTTATCTTAGAGTGTGTGGGATCGTCTCACAACTCACCCCTCTTGGAACATCACAATGGAATGTTGTTTTCGAGAGGTAGAATTGAACTTTGTTAGACATGTTCAATCTATGATGAGTCAAACCGAGCTTCGAATCTCATTTTCGGGATATGCACTTGAAACTACTACATTCATATTAAACTGGGTTCCATTAAAGTCCGTAGATAGGACACAATATGAAATATGGTTTGGCAAAGTGTCTAATATCTCTTTTTTAAAAATATGGGGTTGCAAGGCATATATTAAACGTTTAACGTCCAACAAGCTTCGTCCTAATTCAGAAAAGTGCTTCTTTGTGGGTATCCTAAGCAAACTAAAGGATACTACTTCTATCATAAGTCAGAGAACAAAGTATTTATTGCTCTACATGGTGTGTTCATGGAGAAAGAGTTTCTTGCAAGAGGAAGTAGTGGGAGTAATGTTATACTTGAAGAAATTCATGAAACACTACAAGATAACAAGGCTAGTAGGAGTCAAGTTGACCTACCCTTAAATGCTTTTATTAGTAGGAGTCAAGTACAACCAACTCCACAAGTGGTTGTGGAAGAGGCTTATGACCTGCATCCAACTGAATTGACACAACTCGAACATGAACCTGAGCCACAAAAAGTTATGGAGGAAGGTTAACTAGAAGTAGTTCCGTTGCAAAGGTCAACTAGGGTAATCCATGCATCTGAGAGGTATATGGGACTACACGAGGTGATGGTGTTGGACATAGAAGATCCATTGTCCTCTAAGGAAGAAACGAAACGTCCAGACTCCGATGAATGGCTTAGAGCCATGAAATTCGTGATATAGTCCATGCATGAAAACTAGGTTTGGAACTTGGTTGATCTTCCTATTGGGGTAAAACCCATTGAAAACAAGTGGGTTTTAGGAAGATAGACATAGATGGAAATTTGACTATTTACAAAGCACGACTGGTTGCAAAAGGTTTTAGACAGATTTAAAGAGTTGATTATGAGGAGACCTTCTCACAAATTAATTCGGATCCTTATAGCAACTGCTATTTTTCATTATTATGAAATATGGAAAAATAGATGCCAAAACTGCCTTTCTAAAAGGGGATTTAGAAGAGGATGTGTTTATGACACAGCCAGAAGGTTTTGTGAATCCAAAAGTTGCTAAGAAGGTGTGCAAGCTTCAAAAATCCATTTATGGATTGAAGCAAGCATCAAGTAATTGGATCAAGCACTTTGACAAAGAGATTAAAAGGTTTGATTTTTTTAAGTGCGAAGAAGAACCTTATATGTACAAAAGGATTAATGGGAATGCAATAGTCTTCCTGGTGTTATATATAGATGACATACTTCTCGTTAGGAATGACATTCCTTTATTGGATTTCATCAAGTCCTCACTGATGAAGATATTCTCAATGAAGGGTTTTAGTGAGGCTGCTTATATCTTAGGCATTAAGATCTATAGAGATAGATCTAAGAGGCTTATTAGATGAAACCAGAGTACATATATTGACAAAGTGATGAAGAGGTTCAACATATGTAGGATGCCAAGAAAGGTTTCTTGCCCACATCATATGGTGTCCATCTCAGTAAGAACCATTGTCCTTCAACACCTAGTGACCTAGATGAGATGAGTAGAGTTCCATACGCTTTAGCAGTTGGCTCTATCACACACATCATGATATGCACTCATCTTGATGTATCATACGCTTTGAGTATCACCAGCAGATACCAGGCTACTCTAGGCTTAGCATATTAGACTGCGATCAATAATATCCTCAAGTTCCTGAAAAGATCTAAGGATATGTTCCTCGTCTATGACGGGGATATTGAGCTTGTGAAGGGTTACACTGATGCTAGTTTCCAAACTGGCTGTAATGATATGAGATCATAATCAGGGTATGTGTTCATCCTTAACGGAGGAGCTGTGAGTTGGAAGAGTTCCAAAAAAAAGACCACATCTGATTCCACCACCGAGGTTGAATAAATAGCTACTTCCAAAGCGAACAAAGAGGGATGTTGGATCAAGAAGTTCATCTCCAAACTTGATGTAGTTCTTAGTATTGCTAGACCAATTAAGCTCTATTGTGATAATAATGGAGCTATTGCTCAAGCGAAGGAACCTAGAGGTCCAAGGATGTTTTATAACGATATCACCTCATATGAGAGATCTTAGAGAGGGATGATGTAAAGGTTTACAGAGTTGATTCGGTTAGGAACACAATCGGCCAATTGACAAAACATCTTTCTCAAGGCAAACATGTAGTTCATACTACATCAATGGGTATTAGATACATTGGTGATTGTCTTTGAGTATACTTTTCTTTATGCATAAAGATGTATTTTGTTTATGAGTTTATACTTTTTTAGAGCTTTTACGCATAAAGATAAATTTGTATTCAAGTGGGAGATTGTTAGTGTTATAATCTAAAAGCCCATCATTAGATGGTTGTATTCTAACAATTATGTTCATGAATTAGATGGTTTATATCATTTTGTTCCATGAGTTTCCATTATTTATAGATTATTCAAGTTGAGAACGCGGATTGTAGAACTCTGTAATGAAAAATAATGATTACTCTAAAATGTCGCTAATCTTGGTAATCGACATGGAATATTAATCGACCACTAAAAGATTAGTGTGTGGATTAAATGATGGTGATATTCTACAAACCATTCGATAAGTAGTTATAGGTTTAATCACAAAAATAAATAATGGAGATTATGGTATTCGATAGACCCTAAATGAAACATTTTTAGGATTATGTTTATGTCATTAATGTTTCATACGTGCCTTGAATTCTATGGTATGAGATCTTCATTTTCTTACGTAAGAAATGTGTATTTGTTGGCATTGTCCAACGCTAACTGTAACAGGTAGCTATACAGATAATGCCACAGTATGTGTAACTTATGTAGAGGATAAATGTTCATCAAGAATACTATTGTCCCTCATATATGATATGGGTGATAATGTCTATGGGCCCTTGATAAAGTAATATTGTATCCATGCAATATGATTAAGGAGTTAATCATATTTATGATTTACTTTGGAAATTAGAATAAATTGGCAAGAATGACATATTCCAATCTTGCATTTATTCAGGATATTATGATACAAGAGAATTGACGTAGGCAATTATTGCTTCAGGATTGTGATTTGTGTATGATACTTATCATCTATGTCATTTGAGTAATTATAATGTATTTTACTAGATACTACTTATGATGTATAGAATTAAAAGGGGTTTTAATTATGTTGTCAACATAACATAGATCCTAATGGTTCACACCAGAAAAGATTTGATTAGAAAAGGGAAATTATTCTAGTATATCATACGAAGATATGACTATAACGATAAAATTAATTATGTGTTATAATTATTTTGGTCGTCATATGGTATTAAAATAAATGTTATTAGATAACAAATTTAATCCTAGATAAATTTGTTTAATATGTATGACATGTCATATAAATTTATTGCTCAACAAAATAATGTATAAAATTATGTGGTATAGTTGTATGGAAATTGGGTCAAATGTTTAAATTATTTTAGAATATGAGATCAATGGCAAAGTGGCTTTTTAAATGAAAATTCGCATGGCCAATCTTGTAAGAACTTGAGCTGTCCATGAAATGAACATAAAGATGTGTTTAAAGCCTTATGACTAAGTTGCCCTTTTTACTTTGTTTTTGGCTTTATTTACAGAAGGGCATTTTAGACAATTAAATAGCCTTTTTGTTAACCTAATTCGTCTAAAAGGCAAAAACATTTTAGGATTTTTGGAGAGACTCCCAACTATTGTCATTTTCTTCTCTTCTCTCTTAAGAATTAAAGATAAGTCACTAAAACACCATCTATGTTGGGACCCGATCCGGAAACCGGATCCCAACTGACGAAAAACGGAAGAACATCGAAAGAAAAATTCCGAATCGAATGCGAATCGA
>JAOSBN010000009.1:13536607-13557374 GCA_027563595.1 Erythroxylum suave
TCAAATCCGGTATAATTTTTTTTCCTCTTATTCATTCCTTTTCTCTTTAATCAATCTCATTCAAATCATAACCATTCTTTAATCATAACTATTTTGGTATGTGAAATGGTTGCACGACAAGACCATTTGGGTTCTTATTGGTTTTAATTTTTTAACTCACTTTAGCCCTTACAAAACTGACATAATCTATGTGTTAAAGCCTACCAAAAGCTCCTACAACAGGACAGACAAGAAGTAAGATAAAACTAAATTTGGTTATTAAAAAAATTTCATAACATCTAAAAGAGAAAACTTCATTAGCCATATATTTGAATCAAGATGGATCGATTTGTCCAAAATATTTCAAAAAACCTGAGACCAATTGATGAAAGGAAGATACAGATAATAAAATAAAAAAATTAAAAAATAACAACAAATAGAAATTAAATAGAGGAAAGAGAATGGTCGCTTGAGTTTAAAGTTGTAAACTTCAAAGAATTGAAGAGTTTTATAGGCTTGATAATTATATGAATTTGATTTTCAAACTTGAAGTTTTAGTGATTCTAGGTCTTTTACTTAAGACTTTTAGATTTTAACATAATTTTTTTATACTTTTTTACTAAATGGCATTTCTTTTGGAAAATAAAGAACTAATTTTTTAGCAATCCAATGTTTATGTGGAATGAACAATAGACTTACAAAAAGCTCAAAACAAAAGTGACGTTATCGTAAGCTTATATAGCAACTGATTTGAAGTAACAACCATATGCAATAAAATCATATTGACTTATTGGTTCCTTGAGAAGAGCCAAGTAACCAAGCTTTTGGAAGTTGTAAAGTCCATCTCCTCTTCATGTTTAGAGACATTATCAATGTTGTTCCTCTAGGTACAACTAGTTCTTGGGGTACATAATGATTCCTTCACTCACCAACTTTAGGGCACATGATTGATTTATGAAAACGTATTGATTTCTTTCCCACTATATGCTATAAACTGAAGTGCCTAAAACCATTATGATTAATTTACCATTATCCTTGTTTCTTTGAATTAGGCTAAAGATCTAGTAAATAACAATTTCCCAACTTAAAACTTGATGATTTAGGTTGCAAAGGCTCAAGATATCCTTCATATTAAATTAAAGAATGGGCATTCAAAGAATAAATGACCATTGGTTTCTTGAGCTTCCAAGGATAGCCCACATATGAGGTTGGTGAGAGGGAGAGGGAAGTAATCCAATCCATAATAGTGAGTTTATCTTTCACTGAAAGCTAAAGAATGAAGTAGATTTTTAGTGTTAGTAGCTTGCTTTAAACCAAACGAAACCACTTGATCTTAAGAACTAAAGTTTTAAACAAATCCATACAGGTTCTGTTAGTGAACTTACCCAATGGATACCTCAACTATAATGTCTTATATTAAAGAGGAAAGAAACTTTGGAAGAAATTTTCACTCTTACTGTAATGTTGACATCTTCCTTTATTGATCAAGTAACTCACCTTAGCATCAGTAAAGAAAAATGTTGTAATGTTTGCAAAGTTAGGGCTAAGTTCGAAGGGCTAAGAACACTCCAATTGTTAAACTATAGCCAAGTACCCTTTCCATTCCCCACACTATATTGAATTACTAACTCAATGGTTTCTTTTAACATTAGAATTTATAATTAGCTATAAGAAGAATATGCTCTAGGTTTAACAATCCAAAAACTGATATTTCCCAAATAATGTTTGTGCACCTATTTAACCTAAAGAGACTCCTTATCATTAACAATTCTTGACATATAATATACAAAAAAAAGCTTCAAATATCAAATCTTTTAACCATCATTAATCTATTCACTGAGATTACATATTTGATTCTTAATCCTTCTTCATGCTTAGGCAAACATATTTCTTTCTAGCTTACTTGAAAAAAGGTTTAAAAGGAACATTCCCTATCTAAATAAAATTCTTAAAGTGTTTTTTAGTTTCCTTGCACATCTTCTTAGAAAAAACTATATGAGTAGAACAATAAACATATATGTTGCTAAGCACTAAAATGATTAGTTATAGCCTACTAGTAAAAAAAGACATTTGGATGTCTAGGCTTTAATCCTCCTTTTAGTCACGTCAAAAAACCTTTTATAAGCCACAAAAGTAAGTCTCTTAGAAGAGATTGTTAATCCCCATATATACAAATGGAGAATACTTGAGAGTAAAGATAAGTTCTATACTAAACATGAAGCATATATAGAGATTATTAAAAAAAAAACTCTTGTATTTGTTTATACTTAGACCTAAAATGGAGCTAAACTATTCAAATAATTTTATTAGGTAGGTAACTAAGGGAAAATTAAAACCACATAAAAGGATTAAATCATTAGCAAAAGTAAGAAGAATGATAACTAGCTTCTTACATTTCTTACAGAATTTGAATCTACTCACCTTAATTTAATTCTTGGCAATGATCTAGGGAAGGAATTCTATGCATATAGTGAAGAGCTAAGGGGAAAGTGGACAACCTTTCCTTAAACCTCTTGTACCCTTGAATATGTGGGAGTTTCACCATTGATGAGAACACTAACTAAACTTGTACTTAAATATTGAATTATAAGAGTTAAGGGGGAAGAACCCTTCCTTAATATCATCTTTATGAATGGTCTAGCAAGAAATTCAGAGTGTTACTAAGATATAACTCTAGGGATAGTTGAATAGAGTGACAAGGAAGAAAAGGTACCATATTCTGAAGTTCCTAATATATTAATGAAATAATCCCTAGCATAGGACTAAGTTCCTTCTGGTTAGTAATAGCCACCCACCCGTTCCAATACCTAATCTTGATATTTTATTATAGTTTCTTCTTGCCAATAGAAACCTATGGAATTTTTTTATTAAATTCCCCCTCTTTAAGCTATAATTATCTTGATTTTTGCATTAACAAGGAAGAAGGGCTTCTACGGCCTTGATTTACTCAACCAATGTTTGTTTTCCTTTGTTTTTGGTGAATTATTTATAGGGAAATCATAAAGCCTAACTTAATAAAGCTTCATAGATTCCTTAGCTCTATCAATTTCTTTTATTGTATCATTATGTAAATTCAGCTTTAATAGCTTGATCTCTTACTTGATTCTCACGAGCTTCCTATAGAATTTATATGAAACATGACCTTGTACATAAAGTTTCAGGTCCTTATTAATGGCCTCTTAGAATCCATTCACCTTACAAAGAAAATTGAAGAATCTGAATAGAGATAACCCTCAAATTTTTTTTAATGAGATCATAGATCTTAACTAGATTTGAACAAAGGTTATTATGGAAGAAGGCTTTAATACAATCGAATCTATGAAGCCATTTAAGGTTGACTAGTGCCATCCTTCCTAATTATTTGATTAGGTATAAAACCTTTCATTAGAATTAAGTTCTGTTACCTTAAGATTTGAGTAAGCAAGATCTTAGTTCATTACAAGGCTTTTTTAACTTCTATAGTTATATTGGTTGACCAATACATGAACCAATATTTCAAAAACTTTGGTATTTTAAATTTAATAACTTTAACCTATATTGGTTGACCACTAATCTATTTAGGTTGTCCAATCACGTAAAAAAATAGTTTTAACAACTTGAAATGCTCAAAATCAATTTTTTTTAATACAGTTGTGTTAATGTTCTACAAAGAGTGTTTGAAAGATTAAGAAGTTTTTTTTAATTACAACCAAATGCTTCAATGCTCTTGTTAAATGTAAAGACTCATATAATGAAGTAAAATGCACTATTTATATAGTTGTTTAGAGAATCAAATTAACAAAGTGAGATTATAAGTAATAATACAAAATTAAAAATAGCCTTGATATGATCTTCTATTGATTTTTATTTCGTTAGTTGCAAATTTCTACTTCTATTTTTCATCTTCATAAACTATTTTCTTGAGTTTTTTTCCTTCATTTTATTTTTATATTTATTTTCACCAAAACAATAAACTCATTAGTAGAAATTATATTTTTTTATCATCAAAATATCAATTGTTATCTCCCTTGGTTCAACATACCCCTATCAAAAGACTTAATGACATATCGATTAATAGTACAAACAAATGTAAGAAATTATATTTTGTGAAATACATCAAATAATGATGAAAACTTTATAGAGAATGAATGATTAACAACAATTTTGATAGTTGTTTATGAATCATGAAATCAAGCATGAAAAGGTTTATTAAAAGCCATCTTTGTAGATTAAATTTCCTAGATCTTCTCATCTTTTCCACAGTAAGAAAATTTTCATTTCTTTAAATAAAAAAATGAAAGATTATTTCTTTAATAGAAAACACATAAAGCATCATTATCCTTGATGACACCATTTTAAATGAAAGTGTACTTGAAACTTAAAACATCATTATCCCCGATGACACCATTTTAAACGAAAGTGTACCTTAAAGAAGTCCAATAGATACTAATCCTACATCTAAACGAGATATTCACAAAGAGCTATCCATATAGGATATTCACAAAGAGCTATCCATAAAAGAATAATAAAAATAATTGACACATTATTCATGCTATCTAATTTATTGTTGATCTTGATTATTATGACTTTGAATCAAAATTTTCATTAGATAAAGACTATAATTCTGAGGATTTACTAGTTGCCAATGAATATAATAGCCTTTTATTTTGATTTTGACAATTTAAATATGGAAGAGGTATATAATTGTTATCATGTATTGTCTATATACCTTATAAACTATTTTCATATTGAATCTCTCTTCTTGATTAAAAAATAGTACAAAATTTCAAATTATAGGTTGATGATAATGGTCATTAATGGAGACAATATTTCAAATCATTTGCATCATATCCTAATATGTCTTTAAATAAATTAACTTTAACATGTAAAAACATTTAGCAGAACCTTATAATATATACTTTATCAATTCTTATTTTGACTTTCTATTAATATATTCATCACCATTATAGAAGAATAAAGATTTATTTATAGAATAAAAAATAGCCTTTATACTAGGTAGGGGTAAAGATGCATAATTCTGAACCTCCTCAGACCTCCCGTAATGGGTCTTCTGCTATAATATCGTTGTTGTTGTAAAAATTTCTTTATAAAATTTCCATTCAAACTTAATGAAGCTGTAAATGCAACATGATTACTTACAATTAGCTACTAAACAATGTTGATTATTTTAATAATAAGGAATTATAGAGCCTTGATCAATTAAATTTGTAGCATACAGAATCAATTGTAGTAAGTTATTAGAATTGGAGTAAATTTATAGTATTGACCTCACACGAACTATATCATTATATTTAGTAAAACTAGTTAAATAAATAAACTAAATAAATGAAATGAGGTAAGAAATAAAAATAATGGAAATAAACTAACTAGAGGAAATCAATAAAGTAAATAGTAAGGCTTTACGGTTCGTTTATGTGAAATTCTAATTATGATGTAGGATTGATCATGTAGGTTGAAATAATAATTAACCTAAAGCATCTATACCCTCTCTCGAGTTACACAAGTATTTCTGATTAGGCAACTACCATTTCTCAATATGCAATCAAACTAATCAAATTTATTAACTATTATTAATCTATTTAGTTGTCACAACAGTCTAGGATACATTCATTCTCTAGTGCTAAGGTGCTTATTCTCTTAATACAAGAATCATACTTATACTTTTTGTCCTTAATACAATCCCTAAGATAGAATCTATGGTGATCATGCATAAATCCAAAATTAAGGAAAAAGAATAAGTTCAACCAAAATAATAACAATGTCTTCATTAATATTCAAAGATCTATTACAAACTATATATTTAACCCTAGCTAAGGATTTAACTACTAAATATAACAAAAATGAAACTAAACATGACAATCTTAACATAAAAAAAGCGAAGAAAGAACTAGAAAAGATATTACACTCTCTTCCAATCTTGCTTCGAATCTTTCTTTGGTATAAAGAAATCCTAAAATTAAAAGTTCAGTAAGAAACAAGGTTTTCACGACCGCTAAAGTCCCCCCACAAAGACCCTTATAAGAGTATTTATAAGTTAGAGATATATGAAAAGAGTTGTAAGGTGATTAAACTTGTAATTTTGCGTATCTTTAAAGTGCTTATTATGAGAAATGACATCTGTTATGCTTTTCTACTAGTGTCAGTTTGTTTTAGAACTTTTTTATGTACACATATGACAAGTTTACTACCATTTTAACTTTATGTCGATTGCTAGTTTTATTTTTGGTCTTTTAGAAAAGTTGTAGTCCTTAAAGTTAGCTTTCAAGATCACCTCGGTTGGATAAATATGAAGAAAATTATGCTCAAATTTATGTTTTCTCCTCAAAATAATTGCTTGCAAAACAATAAGTCAAACATAAGTAAATATCTTATAATTCTATATAAAACATGTTATAATAATTCTGAATCATAACTGACCTAACCCTTATAAATATGGAAAATATAGACCTATCAAATTCCCCCATTCTTAACACATTGCTTGAACTTAAGCAATTAAACAATATGTAACCCTAACCAAATAAAAGCTTTATCTAAATCAATAATTAATTCTACCTTTTTTGTGTATGGTGACATTTGGCATATGCTACAAAACTTGTATGAGTTACAGTCTCCTAAGGTCTTATTTAAAATGATACCAACAAATATCGTTTACACGCATTAGTTAACTTAATTGTTAATAACACAAGATATATAGAGATATATGTCTCAATTAAACTGTAAAAACTTAAAATATATAATACTTCTTAAATAAGTCACTTTTTAAATAAGATAATGCAAACATTATTATACCTTATTTATCAAGCTCAAATACTTAAATTTAACAATTTTCTCACAAGATATCACTTATTCACACAAGTGATTGAAATTTGGTGAGGTAGATTAGGGTTACAAGTTTTAAATAAGTTAATAAAGAAAAAGAAATAAGGGAAACAATAATGTTCCACTTATTAGAGAAATAATAAATAAATCAAGAGAAGTATATCAACTAATTCTCACTCCATTAACTCCTCATATTTTTGCAGTATATATATATATATATATATATATTTCATGCCAACTAAATTATATATATATAATTTAGTTGGCATGAAATTACCCTTTTTACATAGCCTCTTCATACACTACCAATTCTCCCACACTTATTTCTTTGCATCGCATTCTTAAAATCATCAAAATATAAGTAAAAGCTTTAATAATCATGAATAAATGATTAAATACTTGTTTTTCTTTTAGGCTCAAGGTTCTTTATGAAAGGGTTATTTGAAAAAGGATAAAATTTAAATTAGGGTCAAAGGGACTCACTAATAGATTAATATATAAATAGGTAGGAAAATTGGCTTAAACTCAAATCCCAAGTACTTTTATCATCTTAATGTTTGTGCACATCTTACATATAATTTTTTTAAAAAAATTCAAGTTGTAAAGATTCAAAATTCAAATTTGAAAGAAGATATCCACATAAAAAAATGAAAATTGGTATATGAAGGCTTAAATTCCTTATAAGATCACTTAAGTTAAATGAAAGCATAATCTTTTAATAAATTTAGATTTGTAGTATTCATAAAGCCGAGATTTCCATAACATCCACGTAATCATATTATACATCTAATTTCTCTTGTCAATTTTAATATAGAATCATTCATAAACTCGTGCCATCAACCAAAAGTAACTAAAAAGATCCTAAATACTAAACCAAACAAAAAAAAAAGTTGAAAAGATTTAACCTAAGCACATTAAATATTTAAAATTTAAAAATATTAGTTAACATGTAAAACCTAAATAAAAATTCCAAATTCGGCCCTCACACTTAAATATGAAATTATCCTTACTATTAGATAAATAAGATCATAAAAGCACTTATAAAAGGCAACAAAGGTAGGGAATATCCCCTTTATCCATGCCAAGTTGCCAAGGTAGAATTCACAAAAATTATGTTGCAGAACTACCTATTAAATCAATTAAACTACACATTATTAATAATCAAAAACTAAGGGATTGTTTGGTTCCACTTTTGTTTTTCTGTTGCAGTTTTTAGTTTTAGTTTTTAGTTTTTGGTTTCTATTTTTTGATTAAAAAAACCTATTTGGTTGAAATTTTTAATATAAAAATTTTAAACAGAAACTTGTTTGGTTAAGGTTTGTAATGAAAAAATAAAAACAAAAACATGTTTGATTTTATCATCTTGTTTCTATTTTTAAATTATACTCTTATGTTCATTACTTTTAAAATAATATATTATGTTTTTAAATTAATTAATTCTTATTATAGTTTGAAATAAAATAATTAATTATTTTTAAAATAATATATAGAAGGGACAATTGATCATCAACATATACCTCATAGAAGCAAATTGCCTATTAGAACACATACAAGGTGTTGTTATGGTGACTATGCTACAAACTCGCTCTTTCTCTTATACCAAATTGACAAAATCATTAGACCCATTATTCATAATCTCTCTATACAAAGATTTTAAAGTAGTTAGCCCAATTGTTACAAGGATGGGAATTTATGCAAAAGGGGATCACAAAGTTGAAGAACAATCTAAAAGGGTTACCTAAGTCACAGTTCACCTTTGAGGATTGCATGATGCTCTACATATGTTCATTCTTTTGACAAACCATACTTTTGTATTGACAAATTCCTAATTTTTCCCTTGTTAGTTGATGAGGGTTCTAAATGTCTTTCCTTTAATTTTGTTTATATGATGATCTACAACATGTGTACATAGAAGCCTCAATATAATTACAAGTTTATCATCTCAGCTCAATTCTAAGAATTGACATACCAATTCAAGTTTCAAACCAAATCGATAAGCTTGGGTTCAAAAAGAAAACCTCTAGAAAGCCAATCACCACCACCACCCGGCACTTCATCAATCCACCTTCAAACCACTCTACCGCTATCTGTGCCACAATCATCTTACAATGCCAATTTCCCATCCCTCTTCGTCGAGAAACAAACCTATCACCACTGCCAAACACCTTTAATTTACTCAATTCCTGAAAAAACGTATACATCTCCACTGACATCCTCCCAACCTTTTCCCACTCTAATCTCTCCAATTCCAATCTCAATATCAATATTGTGAACAAGACGGGTTCAATGAAAATGTCGACTTTAATCCTCCAACCATCTACAATTTCTTCCTTTTTGCTCGTACCAATCGTGGCTTTCTCATTAGTTACCTTTAACTTTTAAGAGATGACCGCAAAGACTTTGCCAAACACCAAATCTTCATTGCCTCAATTTTTGATCTTTTCTCAAAGAGGAAGGAGCAAGAACAAAGCAATAAAGGCAGAGCGAGGCCGAAAAGAAAACAAAGATAGTGAAAGAATAGGGAAGTGTTGTTTTCATAAAAAAAAAGAAACAAGTTTTAAAAACTTACAAAAACATCTTTTTTTATGTTTCTTTAAAGTTTTTTATGTTTTTTTAAAATTTTGAAAACAAGAAATGATAACAATACTCAACCAAACACATTTTAATGACTTGTTTCCCTTTTTATGAAAATCAAAATAAAAAATAGGAAAAAAACTTAAACAAACAGATTTTAAGAAAATGAAAGAAATTAGAATTCAAATGTTGGGTTGCCTCCTAACAAGTACTTCTTTAGAACTCTCTTAGCTCGACTTATTACTTTAGCCTTTCATGATGTATCTATAATTAAAGGCTTTCTGACACTTTTCTTTGAAATCCAAGGCTCCTTATTTTCCTTATATTTCATTTGGATTGGTTTGCCCCATTCCCCTTCTTCTATTTAAAAGATAGGAATCCTCCTCACTTAAATAAATTACCAATAACCCCTCCTATTGAAGAAGTAAATAAGTAATTAGGAAAATTTTCTAGATTATGACAATGAATTTGAGGTAGGATAAGTATCTTAAATATCCCAAGGAAAAGAATATATCTCCAGAGATAGTAGGGGCTCAAATATTTTCAAATGTGTTTAGATTTCTAATTATACTTAGCAGTAAAATATTATGTAATGTATGCAATGAAGTTATTTTCTCTTACGATGTAAGGGAATGATGCCAATCACTTAATTATGTAATTAATGACATAATCACGAATGGGATTTCTACCTAATTTTTCATCCATCCTTCTTTAAAAATAAAGGATCAAGTTTACTTTTTCATTCAGAGTTGGAGAAGAAATATATTATATGGATATAAATAGATTTAAAAAGAAGGTATAATCCTTAATAGTATGCTGTACTTGATGTGATACCTAATAAACTAAAATTTTAACCATAAAATAATAGTAAATTCTCTAATAATAAAAAATGCATCAACAAATAGAAATCTAAACAAAAGAATTATAAATTTCTAAAGTTCAAGTTCCATTTAAGTTAGTGACAAGAATAGATCATACTCTTTATCAGAGTAAAAATTTGGAAGATCTTAAAGACAAGAAGATGTTTTAGAATATTTTGTAGAGAGAACACATCATTTTTTAATTTTCCAACTTTGAAGATCTGAGACAAAAGAAGAGATTTTATAATATTATGTATAAAGGTGACCCTAACCCTCTATTTATAAAGGAGAATGGGTGAAAATTTAGGTAGGTTTCGTGTTTATTATATTCAAGTAATTGACTTAATTCCTTACATTACAATTAAAAAAGACTCAACATAGTTAGAAATTAAACACACTTAATAGCATCTTAATTCCTCCTATTCGTAAAGAGATATTTCTATCTTGAACATATTTAAGATTCTTTTTCTACCTCGAAGTTATTGTTATAGTTGAGAAGATTCCATAAATATTTCTCTTCTTCATCATTAGTGTCTATGATAAGTTGATGAGTGTCTAAACTTATAAAACAAATTGGTTTTCTAAGCTCTAAATTTGAGTTATCTGGAAACATATGATTTATTATTGAAATTAGAAGCCTATTAGTTAGAGCTAGCACTGATGTTACTTCATTGTTGCTAAAACTTGTAATGTTCCATCCATATAGAAAAATTTAAGTCAAAATTCATACCATGGACAACTAGGTAGTATTTCAAAACAAATGGTAGAATGAGAAAGTTTTGAATTATATTATCTTATTGATTTTGAATATCAAGGCTTGAAACTCCTAATGCACTCGAATATGGTTTCAAAAATTAAGAGTTAGATTAAACAAAAAATTTTGGTGAGGATAAAATCTTAGGTAACTAGAAGGTATAGACTAAAATTTTTTTTAGTAAGGATAAAACTTTGAATAAATAGAGAAGGTATAAGTTCTTAGGTTGGAATGAGTATGATGATGGAAAACCATACCACGTGAGGGGTGGTTGGATAAGAAATAAGGTAGTTGTATAAAGGTCTTTTGTTTTTTCGTATGGATATTGTTCTTCTTTGATAATTCTTTTTGAATTGAACTAAGATAAAAACATAAAGAAATGATCATTAGAAGTGGACTCGACCTGATAAATGTAGAAAAGTGGCAAAGATACAAAAATATATAATAATAATTCAAATATATGTGAAGTACCAAAGGAAGCATAATGCTTATGCTATATACTTAGTTGGATAAGGAACATGGATTATGAGAAAAAGAACTATTTAAGTTAAATTCCTATGGTTGGATGGGTCTAGAAAGAATAATTTTTTAATGAATATGTTTTAATAGTTAAAAGCTTTTAATATGAATTAGAGTGTAAGTGAATTATTCTAAATCACTAAGTAGTATTGATGGTAAATCACTTTCAAAATTTCATATTAGTGTAGACATATTTAAGATTATAATAAGAAGTTAAGATGAAGTAGGAAATTTCAAAGGTTTAGGTCTAATGTTTGGGAGAATGCTATTGTCTCCTTTTTTGTACCTGACATCGAAGCTATACTTAACGAACCACTTAGCTTATGTCAATAGTTGCAAAGAAGGAATAGTTCTATGTTTTAATCATAGTAAATTTAGAAAAGATTATATGTCCATTCCAACTAAAAAATGATCTCTTGTCAGGTGGAACTCCAACTTATCTATGCCTCTCTTTGTAATTAAGATTTTTTTAAATATGATGGTAGCTTATTTTTTAATTTTTAAAGAAAGAGTTTTTATAAGAATATATTTTTGTTTTTCACCTTTTTATTCTAAAAAGAATTGCTCTCTAATATTCATTAGTCATATTTATATGCAACATTCTTTTTTTTAGGGGGAATCTTGAGAGTTGGCAACTTATTTACAATATCTTTCATTTTTGTATAGCTTGAGATTGAGATTTTGATCATGGTAGAGTATTTTCCATTAAAGGTTGTCTTAATAAAAAAGTTGATTGAGATAAAGTTAAAATAATGTCACCAAGATAACTAATAATTCCAAAGAATTACTAAGCTTGCTTTTTAAAGAAGTTCAAATATGAGAACATGAGTAATTCCTTTCCAATATGAGGCTATAGTTGAAAGTTTCCATTAATGATGGTCATGCTAAGAATTTCATTTGAGATCTTCCAATTTGTATCTTTTTGATGGAATGCATGACATTATATCTTTAAATAATTTTATAAAGTCTTTGTAGTTTAATTTTATAGGATCCTTTATTAAGAGAGAATAGTAAAATATCATCTATATAATCAACATTTAGGGTATCAATTGCTAAAATATTTTAATTATATCTTGTTGAAATAAGGAGGTGCTATTGTTAGTCTAAAGGGTATAACTATCCATTCAAAATGGTTGTTAGGGTTACTTGGGGATACAAAAAAGTTTTTTTAGGTTTATCTTCTATATGAAATCTTCATTAATTGCTAAAAACTTGATTTTTAATTAAACTTTGATAAAATAAAAACATTTCATAATTATAATAATATTGTATGCATATTTGGAAGAGAAACTTGTTTTCAACAAGAAAAGATTAATAGGTTTATAATTAACAATAAGTCTTAATTTTCCTCTTACTTGCTCTACCCATTTATTGAAATAGAATGCTTTACATACCGATATAGAAGATGTAGGCTCTATGATGTCAATCTATTAGAGCAATTGGCATTCTTTATTGGCTTATTGTAATTAATTAGGTGACGTTCCAATGTGACTCGTCGTGGAAGCTTTACATCTTCATTGATTTTGAATGGAAGTTTTGTAAAGAAATATTTATTCTTCCATTATGATGATGAACTTACTTTTAGAAAGTTAGAATGAGATTGAACACAACAATTTTTTATACGTTTTTTTTAATGTCCTCCAATGGAAAAGTCAATTGCTTTAAGAACATATTAGGATATGCTACAAATAATTTAAGGCATTTTCTCCAATCGAAGATCATCAACATTAATTCCTAAGTTAAAATTACCATTCATAGTAAAATAGATGTCAAAACCAATGACAACATCCTTATTAAGGAATGAGGGCTTGAGAATTTTTATAATAATTTTGCATACTAGGAATAATTTAATAGTAATTTTCTTGCTCCAAAGATAAGTTTTAAGGATTTTTTTAGTTATAGTATGAGAATTGTGTTGATTAAGTTGCCAAAATTCAATAAACAGCACCTTCATGTTCAAAAATACTATTATGAACATATATATCTATAAAAATAATTAGATGGATCAGCTTTGAATACCTTGTTAAGGAATAGAACCATTAGGAATAATGAAAATTTTTATTGTCTTTCTTAATTAAGAGAAGAGGATAGATATGATAACAATTTAAAAGGCTTGCACGAAATAGAATTTTATAAATATGCCCCCTTAGTGTTTGAACTATCTAGATCAAAATCATAAGGATTGTCATGTTAATTGACAACTAGTAGAGTCTCATAAGTACATTTTTCTTCTAATAAAATAATTATTCAAGGTCATGATCTTCAAGATCAATAATGGATTGAATAGGAACAATACACTAATTCTTTTTATTGTTCTTATTTGAGTAGTTCAATGTAAAATGTCCCATTTGGTTACAAAATAAAATTTGTTAAACTTTTTCAAGGTGCATTTTTGCCTGAAATAGCTTCCTTAGGGATAATGATGTTTTGGGTGCTTTTTGTTAATGAAATAATATTTTTCTATTGCTTTTAGAGAAATGATATTTTTCTTCATTATTGCAAAGGCAAAAAGAATTAGGACATTTAGATTACAAAGTTAGGACATTTAGCGTACAAAGTTAGAATAAGGCAAATCTTTTCAAGTTTGATTTATAATCCATAAATTATTGTATTAGTTTTTATTAGGCACACATTTTATATAAATCTTTCACCATTACATGGTGTATTTCATCAAATATAAATTCTTTTAGCCAATTATGATATTGAATTATAAGTTGTTGAGTCTCTTGATTGAGGTATTTTCGGACATAAGTGATATGTACTTGCTTTTAGTTAGGATCATTATATTTTTTAATAACATAGTAACGCTAACTTATAATTTTGTAATAATTTTAAAATTCATTCTTCTTATAGGACTGACATTTCATTTTAAAGAATTACACTCTTGAGGCATTATTGCAATGATAAGGAGGATAAAAAAACTCAAAATATATACATCCTAATGTAGTATCAATTTCAATAATATTATAAAACTTAAGCTGCTAATAAATTGCCAAAATTTATCCACTAGTCATTTAATATGCCCATAAATATGGTTGCCAATGATTGGACTTCATTAACTTGAACTCTGGGACAAAGGTAATTCGAAGGTAGCAAAATATGAAACTCAGGAAAGCAGTCATGCCAGCAGTTAGGAGAAATATCATCCAAATAAAAACTTTGAAATTTAAAATTAAAATTTCTCCATTCTTGTAGATGAATAGATGACTGAGTCAATGCATACCTTCATCATCATATATTAATTCTTTAGTAGAAGGCTGATTCAAAGTATCTTAAGATGATTATGCCTGAGCTATAAACTAGTTATCAATGTGTAGTATTAATGAACAAGAAAATTCCATATTAGAATCCACAAAAGTTCTCATAGTTTGAGAGTTATTAGAAGTTTGTGAAGAAGGTATTGCATTATGATTAGCCTCAAAAGGGGCTTGATTTAGAGCCATATTTTGAAAAATGAATGATGAAAAATAATTTATTATGATGTGGTGGATCCTACAAGTGAAAACAACTTATGATGAACAAGTTCAAAATGAGTTTTTAGAAGTTTAATAGCATTTTGTAAACTGAAATTCTCTGAAAAGCTTGGCCTTCCAAATTATTTATTTGAGGAGAGGTCTTTATAATCAATATTTTTTAGCGTAAATAACATTATGTTTTTGTTAATTTAGAGCTACCTTAGTGTTGCTTGACACTGATATTATACCATTAAAAGATACTATAACTGGTGCGTGAGCTTTGGATAAGTGTTGAAATTTATTTTTGGTATAAGCATCTAGTGGTGAAAAATATTTGTCAAAATTCGACATCATATCAATAACAATTATTATGGTGAAACTAATACCAGTTTGGTTCTACTCATCTCATTCATACCATCTTCCTCAAACTACTCTAACCTTTGCACTTTTTTCTTTATACCGCTTTAAGCTCAGACTTTTTAGAATCAAATGTTTTACCGCTCTTAAGTCTAATGACTAATACTTAATTCTAGGACTTACCTTAGTTTCAAGAGATGATGCGTAAACCAAACAAACTAACCCCTTCAATGAAGACTGGAGTGCGTCGGGCGACGGTGAAAATGCATCAACCAAGCAAGACATTAGTTCAACGAAGGAAGAAGCATGGACTGGGTGATGGTTTTGATGTGTGAACCAGGCAACACAACCTTTTTACAAAGACTGGAGCGTGGATTGGCCAATGGGGAAGATGCGTCCAAAAGGAAGATGGTGGAAAATTTAGGGTATTCTGTAACTTTTACTTCTAAGGTTTCTCTTTTTACTTGACCAAAATTTACTAACATCTAAGGTTAAAACTTAAAACACCACGCAAGCTTTTACTCTTTTAAATGTGGCATTTAAAACAATTGTAATGATGCCATGTTGTACATTGTAATGACGCCTATAAAATACGTCCTAATTTTCATCTAAAAAGTCTTTAATTGAGCAGACTTATGAAATTTTAGTTCTTCATTAAGTAAGTTACAAGTATAAATCCCAAATTGATTAAACTTAAAAAGGTTAAGGCCCAATTTAAGCTTTTAGCCTACCTTGAATTACCTTGTTTATTGTAGTTGAAGTACTATGATTGATTGTAAACATCCCAATTACAATATCCAATGTTTTAAAAATCAAACCGATTCAATCAGATTAATAGTAAAAACTTTAAACTGGTCAACCTTTCGATTCAGTTTTGAACTTTTTCATTCAATTTTGTTTAATAATCTTTGCTATTAAAAATCGATCATTTTATTAATTAATCGACCAATTTTTATAAGCTAATAAGTTTTTAAATCAAAATAAGCAGATATTTAACAGTCTCTTTTTCAATTAAACTTTAAATTTTTTGATGGGTAGAGATAATTATTTTCGATTATTTTTTAAATTACTTAATTTTATTTAATCTTGAGTCAGTTTTATGATGATTTAATACCGGTTGAATTTTTTAAACCTTAAATCTTTTGTTTAGTCCAGTTTTTAAAATATTAACAATACTTGTCTTTTTTAAAGACAAATATAGGTCGTTATTCAAATGTGTAAAAAGATTCAATCGGAGAGCTGTGTCTATTGACCACTCGACCATCATAAACTATTGGTGGAGTGTCTTACTCGGTTGTCTTGAATTTGATTTCTACGAAGCCATCTTTCTTATAATAGAAATTTGCATCTCATATAAATAATGACTTTTAGATTGATTAATTAATGAAGTTTTTGTAACTAGTTATCCATCAATCAAGAAGAAGTTTAATAAGCTGTTTATGAGAGATTTGTTAAGAAATTTGAACACAATTTGGTTTGCACTGGGCTAGTATGTAAAAAGTAAAGTGCTGACTAAACAAGTTTGTACATTTTTAAGACTCGAACTAATGACTTCTAGTTAAAAGATAAAAGTGTTGATCTGCTTATATCAACCATGCTCGCTTGAATAAAGCATCATTTAAAGATGAGAGAGTCTCATCCTTTATTTTTTAAATCATTTAATAGTACAAGGTAACTATAAAGCTTTGTTGTTGCATTGGAAACGCCAATAATTTGAATGTATACCTTTGTTGTCTTCAAGAGATTGGAATCGTTAAAATTGTGAATAGTATAATGATCACTATTCCGGCTTTTAAAGTGATTTGAACAGTACCTATCCAAGCAGCTTGGGAATGTTTCCCTTGTGAACCAAGTAAAGCCATACGAACAGTTACAAGTCACCTTTTTGAGAATGTAATGTCTAAATTGATATTCTAAAGTAAAGATTAGAGTAACTATCGACTCACTTCCAAGAAAAATTATCAAAAATATTTACAAAAACGAATTATTTTTTTAGAAATGTTTAAGATCTAATGAATATTGAATTTAGATATTTGAACGTATTCTTTTATTTTTTAATAAGAATATCATTTATGAATTGAGTTATAAATCTGTGAATAAGAGAGAACGGTAATTTAGCAAAAATAAATAATCTAAGGGTAGTACTAAAAATGAATGTAGTAATAAGAATGTCATCGATTTTTGTAGAGAATTGATTTTAGTGATATCTAAAACTATTTTAAAAATAACTAGAATTCATGAAAATAAGTATTCTTAATTTCCTTTTTGAAATTTTCTAATTTTAAAATATAGTCTTACCTTGATACTATTTATGGATGTACGAAGATTAGAATCCAAGGTAAAATTTTTAAGGTAAACAAGATACATTAATGCTCGATCAGTCCATGGATTTTTTTAAGTAAACAAATCTCGAAAAAATAGGAACACTATATATTAATGCTCGATTACTCGGGATCAGATTTTCTGTTTCCATTATAGTATTTTTATCATATTCTATTAAATCTCATTTACATATTTAAGTGAAGCTCATATACATATTTATATTAGATTTAATAAAATAAAATTGAAATAGAGTAATTAAAACAGATGATTTGATAGGCGAACAGTCAATGAATCTTTTTAAGCATTGTAATAAACAAATCCTGAAAAGAAGGGACACCGGGTTTGATGCATACATCAAATTGTCAATGAAAAATAATGTGCCTTCCAAATAGTGGACTTGGAAAATTGTGAAGATGCTATTAGATGAAGACATTTATAAATTCTTAATTTCTCAGAGGACAACCATGAAAGAAAAACCGAGATGAAGAAAGAAGTGAAAAAGTCTTGTTTCTTGCAAGAAGCAAGATATCAGGCTGCTAATGACCTAATTAATCCAGAATCGACTGAGAGTAGTAAATAAACAAAAGAATGGTTAATGAATTAAGCAAAATCTAATAATGGAGGTCACAGGAAGATGGAAACTACGAAGGACATGAATATCAACATCAATAACGCAACAAGACCAAGCTTAAGCTTGTTGCTTGATTTTCCTCCTGTTTTCATTTCCTTGTCCTGGGATTCCACCCACAGTTTATCTTTCAAATAAATTCTAACACCAGGATCTCTCATCTTTACCTCACTTCCAAGAAGAATGGAATTGTTCACCCCTTGAATGTTGTTGTTAACGTAAATATTGATGCAGCAACAGTCTTCTGGTTCGCATGTACGGCCATGGCGAATGGACATAGAAGCCCCCGCATTTCTTCCCCTCAGATGGATACCATCCAAAAAGCCGTAGCTTCTTTCCGGGGCCATTTGATATTTGGTACAGGATACCACTGACAGAGAATGGGCTTCATATCCAAGTTCTTGTTATTTGAAACTCATGGTCTATGTCCCTGCCTCTATTCTTTGCTTGCCTCGTGGGTTGCTGAGAACTTTGCTTTTCTCCAGAGAAGAAAAGTTACTGTCCTCTAGCTCCAACTTCCTTGATCCACAATCTAATTTGTCAGTTTTGTATAACCTTTATGGCTGCGGTCAAGCGTCACAAACAATCTAATCATTTTCACAATGTAGTCTAGCCATAATAGAATAGAAGAAATAACTCGCGGAAAACTAGATTGACCCAGCAGCCTTACTAGAAATCAAGAACAGCAAGTAAATCTTCTATAACATGCAACTCAATGTTCATAACTTTTCTTGCAGCTGCGTGCTAGCGAATATATAAAACGAATTAAGTTGGTCTCATACAACAACTTAAATTATTATGGTAAAATGGTCATTTAACATGATTTCAGAGCCTCTGTGATCAAGTAATCGTGAGTTCAAATCCTACCACCACTACAACAAAACATGAAGTTTTTAGACACAAAAAGTGAAATTTTTAGACGCTTTTTTGTGTCTTAAAAATAATTTTAGACGCTTTATAAAGCGTAAAAAAAACAGGTGTCACAAAAACAATTTTCAACGATTTTCTTAGACACATAAATGCGTCGAAAAAATATAATATTTTTTACGCTTCTAAGCGTTGAAAAAACATAAATTTTTTACACATCTAAGCGTCAAAACTCTAAATGTCGAAAATCTATTTACACATAAATGCGTCAAAAACATACTTTTTCGACAATTTTTTGAGACACATAAATGCTATTTTAGACTCTTTGTGTAAATTTTTTTATGCTTTTTTCGATCGATATTTTTCACTTTTAGACAGTTTTTTAGGTCTAAAAATTCCACTTTTTTAAATAAAATAATAAGCTTACAATTTGCATTTTTGCATCTTTTTTAAATTATAAATTTTAATTTGATAAATTAAAATTTATATTATTATAATCAATTTATTATTATAATAAATTAATAACATATTTATTATTATAATAAATTTTACAAATTAATCTAAAATATGTGATTAAACTATTGCCGTGTTGTTTACTACTTGTTCGTAGTTTTTTTGCCCCAATGATAGATGGGGATTGTGTGGCTATGCATTCCTTTCAAAAGCCTAAATAGAAAACAAGAAAAACAACCTTTCTGATTCCCATCACCTTCTGCTTGTGAACCATCCACACCCGTTGGCGTAGAAATATCTTCATGAAGTCAGCATCCTCGTGGAGTAGTTGTTGACAGTATTAACAGCTTTTAATTTTATTTTTTTGTTTCATGAGAAAACAGAGCGGAAGAGTACTTTAAGAGAGCAGTAAGAGTAGAGACACGAGACGCAGAGGCATACAACAAGTACGCAATTTTTCTATGGAGGATTAGAAAGGCTTGTGGGCAGCTGAGGAAACTTTCTTGGAAGCCATAGCCAGCGATCCTTCCAATACCTACTATGCAACTAATTACGCTCAATTTCTGTGGAGCACCGGCGGCGAAGACAGTTGTTTCCCTCTCTGCTCACCAGATACTGCTCAAAATGTCTAAATTCTTTGAAAACAGACCCAAAGATAATAATAAGAAAACGAAGATCACGAAAGATGCAAAACCACGCGTCCTCTATCACCCCGATCGTCTCCTCCATTGATCCTGCGCCAATTTTGGGCTGTAACTAATACGTTGATCAAAACTAAGGGAGGACAAAAACAATATCAGTGACTGACATTAATATAGATATCAACAGTTTCATCCAATTTACCTTGTTACAAACTTGAAACAATTGGATCAGCTATTACACAACTTAATCACATATCACACCGTGCCTCATTTACTAAATTGTTATTCACCAATACTATCAATTGAATATTGAGTTTCTCAGCATATTCCTCTTTTGCTGAATCCAATACAGATTCCACCAAATGGTGGTCTTCTTTCGGGCAACGCAACAAGACAGCCGGTTCCTTCAGCCTGAGCAAGCTTTGCCAGAATGAAAGCAGATTATGATTGAAGTTCTTCACAAAAAATTTTCAAATATATAGTGCACTATCTTTCAATTTGAGAAGATCCACTGACCTGAACAATGAGATCTTTTAGAA
>JAOSBN010000009.1:13569421-13599757 GCA_027563595.1 Erythroxylum suave
TCATTATTTCGTTTTCAGTTATTTTTCAATTTCAATTTCAATTTTCAATTAAATTCTGTTTAATTCACAATCACAAACCCCCTTGTTTCTTTTATTGCGTAACTACTAACGTCTGAATTCCTCATGGGAATGATCCCTACTTTCCACTTCTACATTAATTTGTGTTGCAGTTGGTTTCTTTTTATATTTGGTTGCAAGCGATAGCATTCACCAATATTCGTAGGGATTTGTTATTTGACCTTGAGAGGAGAAAAAGATCATACACAAAGCAAAGAGCATAAAGGTTTAGCTTTCGGCTCTTACTGTGGTATTTAAAGTTTGGATGATTGGATCCATATTGTGTGTTTGGAATGTACACAGAGAGTTTGTCTCATATTTTCTTGATTTTCCCGTAATACGCAGCAACACTCTGACCATTTTGTTCATAATTATCCAAATCAGAAGTCAATTATTGTATACTAGGGTCATTTCCAATTGAAAAACGTTAGCGTAAATCATCCCAGAGGTCCTTCACTATATTATAATAAGTAATAAAGGAACGTAGAGTGGGCTCAATGGAATTAAATACCCTTTCTACAAGCATGGAGTTAACACTCCACCAATCTTTAATCTCTGAAGTTGTACCGTCAGGTTTGGTAATGATTCCGTCCAAGAAGCCTAATTTTTGCTTCACTCAGAATTCATTGCTTATACTCTTTTTCTATTACTGATAATTGTCACCTTTCAAAATCACCTGACAGATATTCATTCCAAGATGGTCAGAAGGATGAAGGTAATATGGAGAAGTAGGTTCAAGCGATGTCTACTTCTTCCGATTGTCACCTCCATCGCCCACGGTGTCTATATTGCATCAGATTCAATAATTAGCTAGGCTTTTCTTTTCCCTACTCTGATACCTTAAAGAAATTTGTGGGAATGAATTTCTATCTTTTCTCATTGAAGGAATGAAAAATATTTACATGATACAACCCAATAAGTTCCTAATTTAGAGTACCTAAATAGTTATAGAAGATAACCTAAAATCTCCTAAGAATATTACAGATATATATGTACATCTAATGATTCCATAATTATCGCAATACAATGTGTTATGAATTAATCCCTGCTACCTTTGGAACAACAATAACCCCTTTAATCCCTTTCCCTCCATCTTCTTCCCAAATGGAAAACTACCTATGATGTAGTTCTTGAATGTAAGGTAGAAAGCCATGAAAGGAAGAAGTATTAGTGTTTTGCTCATATGGTTATGGGGATTTAAAGATTTATATATTTTGGACTAAGCTGCTAGAATTCAAGTTATAAGTTAGCTCACATGGAAGTTCTTGTAAGTCGTTATTCTGTTGACGATTTACTAACATTCATTTGAATCTTTCTCTAGGTAGCAATGCCAAGAATAATCTGAATCACTCAAGTCAAGTAGCTTCCTGTTCTTTTTTGGTCTTAACTTCTAATTGTATTTTAGTAATTCCAATATTTATATTTATAATAGCATAGTGGAAAATTGATTTCATTACTAATGAAAGATTAAGGTTGGCATGATAGATGTGCAAGAATATTAACCCACTACCAGACAAAAAGTATAAACTTAGTAACATAGATCTTGCAGAACCACAAAAACAAAACTTATCCATAAATAAATATACGAAAATGGTAGAAATTGAATATACGAGTAATAATTTAATGCTTTTGATATAGACTTCAAGTTTTTATGGCCATCTATATCAAAATCAAGAACTCAATTAGACTAGAAACCCATAGGTTTTTAGTCATAAATATATAAAAACATGAAACATTTCTTGGTTTGCATCTCACAATCCACATCCGTCCAATATTACCAATAATGAAATAGTTACTAATTATGATGTCTTTTGACAACTGATCTTTTATATTATAAAAAGATTGTTATGTTCAAAATATTAATAAGAAGTTTAGCAAGATAAAAGTGGCAGAACAAGTGAGTTAAGGAAAAAGAAGGAGAGAGTACACAGAAAGGATAAGAGACATAAGATAGCAAAATATCCAGATGTCATTAATTGTTTGATATAGCCAGTACAAAGGCTAATAAACAGTACATAGTCTTTCTACAGTGGGAAACACTTATATGGTAGTTATAGGTTGTTGTGATCGTTATAAGCTATAGTATGTTTTGTCTTATTTACTTTAAGGGTACGACTATTTGACATCGTTTCTTTTGTCATCTTTTAAACTTCTAAATGAATCTTAATCAAACTTTGCTCATAATATTCCCCTCTCCTTCTAAAAAGACCTTGTCCACAAGGTTAACTTCTGAAAATCTTTTTTATCATTCAAACATAGTTTCTCACATAAGGCTCACTTTTGTTTCTCCTAACCATTAGACTGACTCTTGTATCATTTCCTTATTATGTTATTTAACCATCTTCCTTCCCAAAATAGTTAGTGTATTATTTGCTTTAGTGAGTACTTGTGGTAGTTGTGTTGATGTTGGAATTTTATCATATACATATCCTTTACGCTGTGAGAAGTGGAATGTGGGATGGAGAAAGGATCCCCTTAGAAGTTGTGGAGTATAAGCTACCTTACTAACCTTAGTAATGATCTAATATGGATCATAATATAAAAGAGTTATTTTCATTTCTACCCATCTTTGCAAAGAGGATTATCTATAATGCTAAGTTTCACAAAAAACCCCTTGTCCCACCTCAAAAGCTCGATTTGACCTTCTATTTGTTTTTTTTTTCATCCACTATTTTTCCCTATTCAAGTGAAACTTAACAATTTGGAGAGTTGTCTCTCTTTCTTACAATTCTTAATTTATTAGGACATTTTTAAAAGTCTCCTGTGAAGTATGACACGTATATAGGAAGAGAATCCTTATTGAACTTTAAAGGGAGTATAGAAGAATGATAAACAGTGTTATACAATCATTCCGCTAGAGAGATCCATCTAATTCACTTGTTTGGAGAATCACTGCAAAAACACATGAGATATGTCTCGAGTATCTTATGTACAACCTTCAACTAACCATCTATCTGGGGTTGGTAAGATGAAGAAAATTTTAAGCTTACCACCTAAAATTTGAACGTATCTTGCCAAAAATCACTTAAAATAATGAATTTATATCACTGATAATGGTCTCTGGCATTTTGTGAAGTTTAAAGATGTGACTGATAAATATTTAAGCAATGTCTTGTGCTGCATAAAGGTGTTTCATAGCTATGAAGTAGGAGTATTTATTAAATCATTCCACCACTAAATAAATGATAGATTTACCTTTGGATAAAGGTAACCCCTTAATAAAATCCATGCTTATTTCTTGGCAACACCTTTTTGGTAATTGGAGAGGTTAAAACAGTCCAAGGTATGTAGAATTACATGTTTGCACCTTTAACAAATTATATGTTTCTTCATATAGTTCCTTACGTTTCTAGCTAGCTGATTCCAATGAATAAATTTTACATGCATTTAATAGTGGTGATAACACTAGAATGGCCCCTTTAAGGAGTGTTATAGGCAATAGTTATTAATTTCTCTCTTAACTACTTGTCATAGCTTATAATCAATCATCTTTTCCACCTTAACAAATCGACCTTCCACTTAAATGTGCCTAATTTTTATTCCTATACTTCCAACTTTCTTATAAGGACCTAGATTGTTGCATCTTTCTTCCATCCCTTTTTTTTTAATCTCCATTAGTGTTACATAGATCTGAGTTAATGTCATCGTTAATAATTCTCATCTTGACACTCTAGATAATGCATCCACCTCCTTGTTCTCCTTACCACTCTTATAAATGACTTCTAAATCATACTCCATTAGCTTAGCTAACTAGTTTTGTTATAATTAGCTTAGCCAACTAGTTTTGTTATAAAGGTGTAGCAATTCTTTTCTTCAGAAAATATTATAAATTATAATGATTAGTCTATACTGTAAATATTCCCCTACCTCAGTAATGATGCAAATATTTTATAACTTTAATAATTGATAAGAGATCTTTTTTTTAATGTTGAAATTCCTAAGTGTTTTAGTGTTAAATATTACTTAAGAAAGCAATTGGATGTCCATTCTACTAGAGTATAGCCCTAATTCCATTCTGCAAGCATCTGCTTCAATAATAAATGGTTGTGAGAAATTAGGGAGAACTAGCACTAGGTCTAAGATCGATGCATTCTTGAGCTATTAAAATGCTTCTTGTTGTTCCTCCTTCCATCCCCATTTTTGCAAAGTGATCAATTTATTTAGCTTTAAATATGCATTTGTTGCCCTTAGTGAAAAGTTATAACTTTTAAAGGACTAGTAAAATCTTGTGTTAGTGTTCCAAGTGCTGTCCAAATATATTATTGTAAACCAGGAGACCATTAAAGAAAACCAATAGGAATTTTTAAAAGATGAGGGTTGAAAGCTTCATTCGTAAGACTCTGAAAAACAAAAAGAGCATTCGTGATTCTACAAGGCATTACTAAAAACACATAATATCCCTTATGTGTTATAATTTTGTTTTTTGTACATCCTCCTCCTTCATTTGAATATGATGGTATCTTGATCTCAAGTCCAACTTTGAGTACTAACAGAACCCTTTTAACTTATCAAGTAACTTTCAAATCAAAGGAATATGGAATTTTCTCTTAGTAGTATGCTTACTAAACTCATTATAATCCATATATATACTTTAATTATTATCCTTCTTTTTAATAAGTACTATAGACGATGCACACTATATCTGAAAAACCTTTACTTCATAAGCTCTTCTACAACCTTCTCAATATCAATCTTTTTCTCTTATGAATACCTATAAGTTCAGATAATGATGGCATATATTCCTACCTTAAGTTGAATACTACAATCATGAGTTCTTTCTAGGGTTAATTGATTAGGTTCCCTAAAAGCTTCACTGAATTCAACTAATAATCCTTCCAAATCCTCATTTGTATTAAATTGGTCATCTAAGTTAGATCGTTGCATATGAAACTCAATAAAGTATGCTAAATGTAGCACATATAGTGTTTTGTTCCTAAAATTTTCTAGTAATTTATTAAAACCTTTACTTGAAATCACCTTAGTTGTTTCCTCCATATTGCTATTCAATTTCACCATCTCCCCTTTCCATATGGGTATGATCCTTAAAATTATACGTCATGTTTTTTAGTGTTACCAATCATTAGACCCCTAAAACCATATCACAACCCCTAAGCTTAACGACCAATACAGATGTTGTGAACTGGAGCCCTTACTTTTTAAAGTAAACTTCTGATGTATCAACTCAATCTTAGCCCCCCTCCTACTACTATTTATAATGGTAGTATATGTATTGCATCAATATCTCATTTCTGATCACCGTCTCCTCTAGAAAATTATGGTACTTTCGTTGTCTATCAAGAAGTGTAAAGGTTTCTTCTAATGAATCCTTATAAGCCTCATTTGTTTATACTCATCGATCCTTCAGCCCTATCATAGCTTATAAGGATATGTTGGGATTTGACTGTTGTTTGCTTCCTTCATTTCTTTTTCTTTCTCCATATACAATTAAAATTTCCTTTTCTTACACTTGTGCTCCAATATGTATTTTTCATCACACCAAAAGAGTAATCCTCTCGCCTTCTTCTTATCAAACTCTCTACTATTCACATCCTTTTATCCTTTATTGAATCTATTGTAAGGGGCTTTATTAGTGCTTCTTTGGCTGCTGGGAATAGAAAGGAATGTTGCCTTTGTGTTGAGCTTATTCATAATTGTTATCAGGCTTATTGTCTTACTTGCTATTGCATTTCCTCCTCCTACTTGAGGTAATGATTTAGCTCTTTCCTTCCCGAAATATAGGTTATAAACTGAGATTCGTTATTTATTGGATGTTGGAACTTTATAAAAAATGCAAGTTCACTTGTTTTCACATTAGCTTTTTGTTTCATGCCTAGCACATAGGCGTATTGAAGCATTTAGGGATCCACCTTCTTAATACTAAGCTCCAATTCTAGTTTTAGGCCCTTTAAAGAAAAGCTTGTCATGCATTGTTCTAGTAGCAAAAATGTGTTTAAGTACTTGTCAAACTGAGTACAATATATCAACGCTGATCCTTTTGTCTCAATTCCCCAGTCGAATCTTTGAAGATTTCCCCCATCAAATCTTTGTCGAAAGATGACCACGAACTCTTCCTAACTCATGTCTTTTCCTTTGTTCCTATTCCTTAAGGTAAGTTGGTACCACTTTTATGCTTACCCTCATAAGTGCATAGATGCCACTCCCATGTTCAATTCATCAAGATTGTGGTATAGTGTAAAAAACTTGTTCACATATGTAAAATTAACTCCTCACTCCTCCTACTTTGAATGCCGAGAAATCTATCTTAATGAACCTAGTCGAGACAGTGGAGTTTTGTCTTCTCCTATTGTTTTAGTTGCAGCTCCCAGACTCTCCTTTCTCATTTTCTATATGAGTTGGTGAAAAATGAATTTTATGTCGTTAATTTCATTTTTGCTATTTACCAGCTCTATTATGACCTTCCATCAATAATCTTTCATTTCTTAACTAACCTTCTAATAAATTCTTCATTCCTTCTTTTAAGGGCCATAACTCTACTCCTCTTATGTCTTCTGTAATATTTTGATGTTGATACTCGTTTGCTCTAATACCAAATATTATGTTCAAAACTATCGAAAATAAGTTTGACAAGATAAAAATGGTAGAATAGTTGAAGTAAGGAAGAAGAAGGAAAGAGTGCAGAGAAATAATGCACAAAGAAGAAGAGAGAGAAGGAAATATCATTCATTGTTAAATAATGCACAAAGAAGAAGAGAGAGAAGGAAATATCATTCATTGTTTAATATGGTTGTCTTAACAACTAATAAAACGATATATATTCTTTCTACAACAGGACATGTATATGATAGTCATAAATTGTTGCGACTGATACAAGCTGTGGTATATTTTGGTTTATTTACTTAAGGGTACTGTTATTTTTAAAATATAATTATATTTTAAATTTTATAAAAATAATTCAGAAAATCAATTAAAATAAAAAATAAAATTAAAGAGATTAAAATATGATTAAAAAACTATCCTAATTGAAATTGAAGTTTAATACAAGTCTTGTTTAAAAAGGCAAGGTTATTAAAATAAAATAAATTAAGCCACAAAGTTTAGCTATGCAAGCTCAATTCAATTTTTCAATCATTGTTTACCTTGTGCTCTTACTTTTCGGTCAGCTTAGTTTTCATGTTTGATTGCATTTATTATTTAAAAGTTTTGGTACTTATGAGTGATCTTTTTTTTTAATACTAAGGAAAGAAACAACAGAAATTACAACATTATTGCATCCCTTGGTGATAGGGCACTCCCTGATTATCCTATCGAACAAAAGCTAATATTTCAGATGGAGGTTTTGTCAATACATGTAGTTCTGAACTTGCTAGCAATGCTAAATTAGCCAATTTGTCAGCGCTTTGATTCCCTTCTCGATAGACATGCTAAAATTAAACGTTCCAATCACGAGCCAATAGCTCCATTATACCCTGCACCAAAAGATTAGACTCAATCAAAAACTATTGCGAGGATGAAAGAGTATTGATTACCTCCAGAGAATCCATTTCAAGGACAATGTTTCGGAAATCAAGGTCCCAAGCCAATTTAAGTCTGTCATGCACCCCTCTTAATTCAGCCATCAAGGGTGAACATTCTCCTATTTAGTCCAGAAGCTACCACACTATTTTCCAGTACAGTCCCGAAATAATCCCCTAGCAATACCTAGAAAAGACCCTTGTTGCACTGTGCCATCTGTATTTAATTTTATCCATCCTTCCGGCGATAGGTGCCAACTCACTCCGTGCCCTATTGGCAGTTCCATTGTATTTATGATTCTTCCTGTCACAACTTGAGCTTTCGCGATCCAGTTAACATAGTCTAATACGATGCGATGCCTACCTACCGGCCAGATAAAATCATCTTCAAAAAGGCTCATGTTCCGCCATTGCCATAAATACCAGCAAGCTGTACCGAAAATGGTGGCCTATTCCCCCATCTGCAATTGAACTGGATTGGTAAGATTGGAGTGCTACGACATTTCCTCGTCCTGTTGAAAGAAGTCGGACTCTATCACCTCATGGTTAAATTTGTGCCAAAATGCTGTCACCCTTGTACAATCCCTGATTGCATGCAATGTGGTCTCTTCCTGACCACAATATTGACAACCGCTATCCATTGCTAGATGTCTAGCGATTCTCTATTGATTAGTGAGCAACGTCCTTTTAGCCAGAAGCCACAGAAATGAACGAATGCGTTGTGGGCCTGCCCATTTCCAAGTCGCTATCCATATAGGATGTTGTGCCACCAGCTCCAATTCTACAATTAATTCATAAGCAGAAGCCACTGTGAATCCTCCAAAATGGCCTGGGCCCCATACAACTTTGTCCTCTCCCCTGTCCACTAAAGGAGGTCACATTTTTGCAATAGCCCCACAAATAGAAGGGGGGAGATGTCTCTGGAACATTACCCATTTCCAGTTGCCACCCTCATCCACATACTCTGTAATTTTCGTATGCAGCAAAATGTCAAGAAGGGGGGATGTTGTCTCAGTAACTAATGGACCCTAATTATCTAACCAATGGTCGAGCCAAAACCGTACCTGTCTTCCATTGCCTAATTTCCACTAGATTCCTTGGCGGACGTAACCCCACATAGCTGAAATTCCCTGCCAAATGATCGACGCCCCTTGGTTGTGCAATGTTTGTGAAATCTGATGAAAATCTATCTGATATTTCGCTCTAAGGATTTGTACCCATAATGCTGATGGCCTAGTGATCAATTCCTAACCCAGTTTTGTCAGTAGTGCATCATTGGTCGCTCTAATATGTTTGATCCCAAGTCCCCTTACTTTCTTCAGACGATAAACGACATCCCAGTTAACTAAATGTATTTTACGTTGTCCATCTGATGAACCCCAGATGAAGGTCTGCGTTATTTTTTCCAGATCATCACATAGTTTCCATGGCAACCTTACCGTTTGCACCGTATTTATGGGAATGGGTGATATCACTGATTATTTTAATGTAATACGTCCTGCCATGGATAACTCTCACGCACACTACCTGGTTAGTTTTTGTTGTGCAGGATCTAGGATGTATTGACAGGTATTTCTCTTAGTTCTTTCATGTACCAAAGGTACACCTAGATATTTCCCCATATTATCTGTGCATTGAATCTTTAACACTTAGCTAAGCCTATGCGCTTGTTCTGGAGAAACATTCTTGGAGAAATAAATTCGGGTCTTATTCCTGTTCACCTTCTGTCCTGACACATTGCAAAATCCCTCCAAAATTCTCGATACCTCTGCCATATGCGATTCCGTACCAAACAAGATTAGGTCATCCGCAAAAATAGGTGGGAGATGGAAGGCCCTGTCCTACCCCACTTAAACGGTTTCCACTTATCTTGTCCCACCATATGGGAGATAAGATGGCCCAGACATTCCATGCAGAGTACAAATAAGTAAGGCAATATTGGATCGCCTTGTCTAATGCCCCTTGATAGAATAAAAGGTTTGGAAAGAATGTCATTCCACGCAACTTGCATTGTGACCTTGGAAACACACTTTGTAATAACACTGGGTAAATTATGAGGAATTCCGATTTCCTACAATGTGTCTTTGATAAACTTCCAGCTTAGTCGATCATATGCTTTTTTCAGGTCCACTTTTAGTGCAAAATACCCAGTCTTTTCTTTTTTCTTACGCATTGAATGAATGATGTCCTCAATGATGATAACATTATCAATTATCTGTCGTCCAGGAATTAAACTACAATGTGTATTTGCCACTAAGGCGTTGAGGTGTGGTTTCAAACGATTGACTATCACTTTGGATACGGTCTTATATATTACTGAGTATAGACAAATAGGTCTAAATTGAGTAATATACTTTGGGGATAAAACTTTGGGGACCAATACCAGAATAGTTTTATTCAAATCCTAATCGCAGACTTCATTTCTGAAAAGCCTTTGTATAAATGTCACCACCGCTGATCCCACTTTGTCCTATTGATTATGGAAAAATAACATCGTAAACCTATCTACTCCCGACGCTTTATTCAGATTCATACCAAATAGAGTTGTTTTGATTTCGGTTGCGAGGATTGGTTGTCCAATTTCTTGTAATTGAAGCTCTATTAATCGGGGAAAGATTACTAAACAGTTCAAGCGCTGTGGTTGAACCTCTGCGTCTGTGTACACTTGAGCAAAATAATTCCTAGCCATTGAACGCATTTGCTTGGGATCATTGATTTCAATGTCATTAATATCAAATAACCTCGCTGTCATCAACTTCTTTCATTTGGACATAGTGACAGTGTGATATTATTTGGTATTGCGATCATCCTATGACAACCAATCACACCTGGCTTTCTAATGCCAAAAGAGTTCTTCCTCTCATAACACTTGTATTAGTTCCCTGCTCAGCTTATTCTCCAGTGCCAATAGTGATTACGATTCCTCATTCGTTAGTGCCCTCTGTATGCTTTCCAATCGAGCTAACAATCTTTTCTGTCAATGGAAGATATTGCCAAAGATTGATCTGTTCCAGTGCGTGAGTTGGCTTGAAAACGTGTTTAAAGATTGAGTAAACGTCATTTCGTTAGGGAGCCAATTCTCAACAAATACAATAGGAAACTCCTCATGGGCGAGCCATGCAGATTGAAAATGAAACATTGGTTGACTTTCCTCATACAAGCTTGTGTGATCAAATTGTACTAGCATTGGCCTATGGTCAAATCCCAGGAAAGGTAAATGGTGGTTAACTGTATGCGGAAACATTTCGCACCAAGACATCGACCCAAATGCTCTATCTAGCCTAGCTTGGACATTACCTCGCCTCCAAGTAAACCGCGATCCAATGTATCCCAAGTCATGCGGACCACACTCATAGACCCAGTCATTAAAAGATTTACTAACCACCAAAGTGTTTGGTGAACCTCCCCTTTTATCATCAATATTCAATTTAGCGTTGAAATTCTCCCTAACAATTCAAGGACAATTCATGGAGCTACCTATCCCTCACAACAGATGCCAGAGAAATTTTTGGTTGGGTAGTTGGGGATTGACGTAAATTGCTGTGATTTCGAAATAGTGAGAGCCATGTAGGATTTTTACATAGATAAGTTGTTTATGCGCTATCGCTACTGAGACTTCAAACTCCTTCCATAATAACCAAATCCCGCCAATAAAACCTCCGACTTCAACTCTGAATGAGTAATCAAAACCTAGTTTGCAAATGACTACTTGCGCTTGTCTTCCACTAATCTTCGTTTCAACTAGTACCAGTATCCCTCTCCGATACTTCTGGAGATAATTCCGTAATATTGCTTGAAATCGTTCCCCATATCCCCTTGATAATTCCATATGAGTATTGACATAATAAGAGTTCGGTTATAACGAATTTCCTATGACCAAGAGTTATCGGAAACCCCATCCAGTTCAACATTACTATTGCCTTTTGGAACCTGCGGTATTAATTCTTCGACAGATCCCTACTCCCTCGACATGTCCTTCACACTTGTCACGAATGTCATACAATTTGGGTGCTAGGAGGGAGGTGAAGTAAAATTGGGCCCAGTGGATTTACGTTGATCCTCAATTTCCTCAATGACTTCCATAAGTTCACTGGGTTTCCCCATGGTCAGCTTCCTTCCCTTGAGTTCGGTCCTAGCACATAGTACAGCCTGGTAAGTAGTGATGGTTACTACTGTATGTTGTTCATTTGGGGTGGGTCGAAGCTGGATGGGTACCATTGGACTTGAGTCCTTTCCTTTAGGAAGGCATAATTGACTTTGACTTGTGGGCCTTTGCCCTTGCCTTTAGTAGACCCAGTCGAAACCTTCTTAGATCCATATATAGTAACCGGTGGCCCACTTCTATTCTTCATTGCATCGTCAATTAACGAATCTAATTTTAGCTTATAACTGGTCTTTAGAAACTAAAGTAAATCACTTGTTAATATAGAAATCATGTATAATATGCAAAATACACAAGAAGAGGGGATGAATTGTGTTAAATCGACTAAAATATGAATCTTTAAAATCTTCTTGACAAATTCAGATGATTACAAGATTAAACAATGCACTCAATTTAATGAGTAATGCAATAGCGGAAATTAGTATCTATTCTTCTAACAACAAGAAAATTAAAAAGGTAAAAGTTAGAGAATATGATATTGTGATTTATACTGGTTCGCCCTTAATATTGGGCTACATCTAGTCCTCAGAGTTCGTCTAAGATTTCACTATCTTCTTTAATGTTACAAGTATTATTTCTACACTTGCAGAGCCTCTTCAGGTCTCTTTCACAAAGTATTCTTTATCTACTTCCTTAGCCTCTTTAGGCTCTAACCTTTCTTTCACTCAAAAAGATATTGTTTGAGCTTCACATTACAGATGTATTTGCTCTCTTTCTTTCTTTCTTTTCTCTCAGAATATTTTTCACATCGTGAGCACTTGAACACATAATTTCTCTAAGTATTTTTGTACATTCAGAGTTCTTTCTCTTTTTTTAAGTCTACGACTATAACTAATATTTATAACCTAAATCTCCAACGGTCTTCTTTGAGAAATCTGCTTGTAAAGTCTTCTAAAGTCTGTTATTAGTTGAGTCCTGTAACCAACTCCAACTAACTGATGTTCTAGTACATCCTTCAATTACGTCGTCTTGCTTAGATTCATATGCTTCGTCGGGTGTCTTAGACTTGATCACTTCGTCTGATCCGTCTTAAACGCTTTGTCTTATTCATCTTTTACTTAAGTATCATCTTGATTTGATAATTTGTGCCACTTACATTTATGTGCGCACTTAACAAATTCATCAAAATAGTTCACACACTTCTATTATTATTATTATTTGACTTTCATCAAAATCAATAGAAGAAGTTAAGTCTTCTTGACTTAACAGAAACTTCTGTGGTTCGGCTAACTGGTTCGGTGAGGGAGAAGGTGATTCCTTGGTGCCTTGTTCTAACAACAATGCATACCTTGAGCCGCCCAGCCGGTTGACAGCGCGAAGTTGATGTGTGTTTTAAGTAGACTGCTGTTTTTTGCTTTTCCTAGCATTTGCCCGGTGGACCTTAATCTAAAAGCCAAAGGCATTGAGGTTGTCGGTGTTTGTCTCTACTGTTGACGCACTGCTCAATTCCGGCATCTCTTCCTGTTTGCCGGTGGCAGTGTGATTCGACTGATTTTGTTGCTTTGCAATTTTTTGTGGGTTATCCTTGCACCTTCTTGTTTCATGCCCGACCATGCTACAATGAAAGCATATTTGTGTCAAGCCTTCATAAGCTACCTTGATCAATTCACCATCGAGCTCCACTGAAGGGCATAAAGGTACGCTTAAATCTATGTCGACTGCAACTCCCCCGTATTTGCCTCTCTATGTATTCGTGGTTGCTTCGTTGATCTTGACAGTTTAGCCTACCAGATTTCCCAAGGCCGATAGAATCCTTGGATGGTAACGAGCTATAGGAAGTTCTGGGAACCGAACCCAAACTACTACTCATGTTATTGTACCTTGTGAAGGTCAAAAGGAAGGAAGTCAACATTGTACCCATAAAGCATGCCCGATTATGACCCAAGGTCCATTAATTAATGCCTTTAGGTAATCTTCTTCTCCGATGAATTTCACCGAAAGAAATTCATAGTCTAAGTCGATGACTTTCTTAGGGCCATGTGGTTGCCACATTGATTTCAGTCACTGGCATAAATTCCGATACCTTATCTGGCAACCAACAAGTTTCCCAACAACAGCTAGTACCTATTATTGGTTGAGTCGATCTTTGAACATTTAGGATAATGCAATACCCCCTCCTGATTCTTCGGATATATTCCTATTGTCTCCTTCTTCAATGTCTACTGGTTGCTCGGTAGGCCATGCGATTTCCTCAACTGAAGAGCTCCCATCAGTCCTCCGAGTACTCAGCGCTATAGGTGTAGTTTAAACTAGGTGGAGGATCTTCATCGTTCCTCCTTATACGAACTTTTTTTAAAGGGTGGCCACCTGTGTCAAAGGTCTCGCAATCCTCACAAGCAATTTCAGAACGTGTTGAGAGCATTTCAGAACGTGTTCAGAACGTGTTGAGCTTTTGTTTTAATCAACTGTTCTCATGTGTGATCTTTAAAGAAGTATATTACTTGACCAAGAGCAATAGGGTGCATTCATCCTACGTGTAATTTAACATGTAACTGATTTACTATAAAACAATTCACTTCACAAAACTTATATTCGTGTTTGCAGCTTTATACTGATTACAAATCAGAATATGACAAGATATATATATAAGAATTGTTTCAGTGAATTTGTCCAATAAAGAACCAAAAAACACATCACATAAGTAGGAAAAGGAATAGCCTTGCAATTCATAATTCAGATCCAAGCACCAAAGGACCTAAGTTCACAAAACAAATTAAGCAAACATGATGCAAATTCAACGGGTAAAAACAAGAATATTTCCAGCAGGAAGAACGAACCGCTGATCCTGAAACCCAGGAACGAGAACTCATCCCATGTATTCTTTCTCAAATTGAAAAGAACAAATATGACTAGCTACCATAAACAGAAACATCATCATATCATTATTCTGGCCCAGTTATGCTGGGCAGTAACTGGTCTCTCTTCTGAAACCTAGGGCACCATGTTTAGAAATTTATTAATGACTCCATGAACTCCACAAAAGTACAAATATGATGTCCATCAACTGTAACCAAAAGTATATAAACTGTCAGCATGGTTATTGACAAAATGTAACTTCTTCACGAACAAGAAAAAAGAGTGGGTACTCTAAGTCCTCCTTGCTTTCCCAAAATTTAAGGTTTTGTATCCATGCTGTCGGTTCCAAATAAATTGCAGATCCGAAACTATAACCATGGTAATCTAAGGAACCTTATGGGAAAGAATCTGGGGAGATCTTTTCACTGATTGTTGAACCAAATTGTGGACCACCCTTACGATAAGACACAAGGAACTCAATAGGGTATCCCTGAAGTTTATGTGGGACAATCCCAAGATCATGGAATGTTAAAGCTGGAAGCCAAAGAAAAGACCAAGCAACAAAAAACACAAGTGAGAAAATATTTCAAAATAGAAAATGGGAAAAAAGAAAACAAGTGTCAGATGCCTTGATTTACTGAACTAACCAGTTTCTGACACAACAGTATCTGTGGAGAGTGCATTGATCTCATCCAAATTGAAAATGTTCGGAGTGGGTAATGGAAATGGAACCTTTTTCAGTAATACTTCTCGTGGCATTGCAATTGCCTAGAAACATGAAAACCTTTGAATCTTAACATTTTATTTGAAAATACACATGAATACAGAAGTATAGCTGTTGACACAATCAAAACAATGTCATTTTGCTGCAGTGTTTCTCTTAGTAATTGTAACAGGGAATTGACAAATTTTTTATGGGAAGCATTCATTTGAGGTCTGCAACAGGTCAAGAATTTACCTTCGCAATAGGGAATGGAACTTTCACATAGCGCGGCCATTCACGAATTGTATCAAACATAAGCTCTGCCTACAGGTGAATTCAGTTTCCAGCATTATCAGCTAGCATAACAACAAAGAACAAAAGAAAATCAAAGAGAAATTACCAGTTCATGAACGGTAAAGATTTCTGGCCCACCAAGCTCATAAGTTTTACCCATACTGGTTCCATCATCCTTCAAAGCTGCAATGATTGCAGCAGCTACATCAACTACATATACAGGTTGGATTCTGAGACAAAGACAGAGGTCAATATCAATATATAGTTTACTTTTTGTTAAAAGCGATTAAGACAAGAAAACTTACTTCGTTGATCCATCTCCAATAAGAGGAAGAAATGAATAATTTTTGACAAAATGTGCCCATCGGTTCATAATCCGATCTTCAGTACCAATCATCACAGCAGGTTTCATGATTGTCGCCTAAAGAAGTCACATAAGTAATAAGAATTTCACCCTTAACTTGACATGTTAAGAAATTAGACATGTTTATAAATTAAACAGAACGGCAATCAATATATTATCAGTTAACACACCTGCTTCAACCAATTGAATTCGCATAAACAAAAAACATAAATTTGATTTCACATAAACAAAAAAACAAAAAAGGAAAGATGAGGAGAAATGATGGCCAGTTCTAAGAGCATAACTGGTATATAACTCTAGGACATAACAGAAAGAACCTACAGTGCTACCTCAGGTATTTCTCTCAATACAGCTTCCTCGCCAGCAGCTTTGGTTCTCAACATTCTTGATGAAGATGATGGAGATGCTCCTAGGCAAGAAATTTGAATAAATCTCATGATACCACCGTGTTCTTTGGCAATCTGCACAAATTGAAGAATATGGAAGCTATATGCATTGTACTAGAAAGCAGTATTAGGACACTAAATCAGTCAGCTGAAGAACAGCCTCAACAAAAGTCCAAGACAAAAATCAAACCATATGCATATTAGCTAATTCCAATCAGAGTAAGAAATCAGCATCAGCAGGACCCCAAACCAAAGAATGAATAACAATCTAAAAGGCCTGTCCTTTCAAAACCATATTCTCACAATCCTTTTTTTTTTTAATCTCTTCCACTTCCCGTAGATAAAATTTATGTTTGAATGCAGAAGATATTAAGCTCTACACTTACTACTTTTATACTATTGAATTGTCAATATCCTGTGGAAATTTTTAAGGCAAAAATGTGACACAGACTTCACTTTCCCCTATAATTTTAATAATTTAACCAGGTGCAGTCTTTCAAGTTGATAATTCGAAACAAAGTAGAATGTGAACTAGTATTGGAGTACATTTGTTACTTTATTTACCAACCCAGAATCAATTCAACGAAACAAGAATGTCAAATGAACTAAAAACTGAACAATCACCAACTCAAAGTGGCTTATGACACACTGCATAATCAACAACCAGCTAAGAAAGCTGAAAAAAGAGAAAAAATTGGCGATTGTTAAAGAATGGCAATAAAGTTAGTAAATGACAACTAAAAGCATAACATAAATAAATTTCATAAATAACCCATACAACAATATAGCAAACACATGGAATTTGACCCTAAAATCACAGTAGAAGGCTTATTTTGTGTGAAATATTAAATATTAAGTCAATGCATATTTTGGATAATGTAGGGGTGTGTTATGTCCTTCTCTGGAAGTACTATAACACTTCATTCAAACTCCACAACCAAATTGCATTTTCCAAATTGTCAAGATATGCTTGCTAAATAAAACACATTCAAGAGAAGCACTGTGCCAGCATTTCAAAACACAAATAACTGTAGGAGCACATGACAAAGCAGAACCTACCATAGCAAATTGTTCGGCCATCCCATGGTGCACTTCCTCAAAGCTGTAATTTCTTGTTTCATGGTCCCTTCCTGAAGATGGAAAACCTGTATTAAGATGCAAATCTCTCGCAAGTAGAAACTTTTGATAGTTAGAGCGAAAGGAGTTACCTATAAGATTGATAACAACATTGGCTTTTGCCATTACAGCCTTGACTGAATTTTCATCCCTTGGGTTGTATTTCATAGGTACAATCTAAAAAGTCAAATGGGAAAGCATTTCATTCACATTAAAGAAAGAAAAAAGCAAATTGCACAGGCAAAAATTTTATATGCAATTCTACCTGACCCAAATCTCCCATCAACTTAAGGTGGCGAGGAGAGTCCTCAGAACCACGAAAAGGAACTAAAACTTGAGATCCCATTTTAGCTGGAAAAGAAAATTATATATATATGATCCACTACTACTTAGAAAGGATAACAAGCTTACGAGACCATGAAACAAGCAACTGTCAAAATACAAGTTAATAAAATTCAATCTAATAGATAATATAGCATACAACGTACCAAGTTGCTGAACCAGATAGCGACCAAGAAAACCAGTAGCTCCAAATACTGTAGCAACTATGCCACTGCAAAACAAAAAATAAAAGAACACGGTTACAAACATTGCCTAAACAGACGAACAAGCACTAATCTTTAATTGCTGACCTTAATAAATAAATGAGGGAAGTAAAGAAGGTGAGAGAGAGGAGGATACCTAACCGAAGATCTTCCACCGGTACCTTTGCGAACAAGGTTGCCGGCACCCCTGGAGTTGGTGAGTGTAGATACATACCTCAATTGATCAGCTGCTCCATTATCTATTAATTACACACAAAAATTGAAAAAAGAACCATATTTAAACAGAAGCCTAAAAATGGGGGATGAAGATTACATTGATCGTAAAGAGGAAAGAATGATTTGAAAGAAGAAGTGGGCTTCAGAGATTGGTGCCCTAATCGCCTTGACACAGCCTGCATCGTTCTCCGTTTAGAGAGAGAGAGAGTGAAATTCTGCTCTCAGGAATCGGTATAGAGAAAGAATGGCGGATTCGGATTTGGGCTGGTGTTGTGTCCCTATCAGTTGGGTTGAAACCGTGGGCTTCGCTCACTCAAAAGTCAAAACTAATGTTTTTTCTCTGTTAGGAATTAAGCTTGGCATATAGTTCGGGGGCTTGGGTCTGATCCGACCCGACCTGACTCAATCTAAAGTTAACAAATCTGACCTAATTCGAAGCCTGATTGACTTTATATTATAAAACTAAAACGACATCTACAATATAAAACTTATATTTTTATATAGCATAAAATAATGTCGAATTATACTAACGAAGCGTACGCTTTTTGCATGGTATAAAATGACTTCTTTTTTTTTTGTGTATAAAGGGAAATAGAAACTTCAAACGCTAACTACAGCACCCGCTTTTGATGAGAATACCTTGTAAATCCTGTTGCACAAGCTGAATGCATGGGGTTGGAATGTCTGGTAGTATGGATATGCCTGGTGCTGTAAGAGAAGTAAGCGAGGCCAGGCGATCGGCACAGCGATTGCTTTCTCTGTGGACATGCTATAAGTGAATAGTCCAGTTTCGGCGCCCTAGCTCCCGGATGGCTTTGACTATTGAGCTGCCATCAAACAAAGTATCGAAAAGGGTTAGAGAAGAAGAAAGGATGTTGATTACCTCCAAGGAGTCCAACTCTAATTCCACTCGCCGACAGCCTATGTCCCATGCCAGCTGAAGCTCGGTAAGGGCCCCCTAAAGTTTAGCTTGTAGAGGGGAGCACCTCCCAATGTGTTGAAAGAACCCGCCACACCAGTTCCCTGTATTGTTGTGAATCAAGCTGTCGGTTGAGGCCAAGCCAGTGCTAGGATGGATGGTTCCATCGGTGTTGACTTTGACCCAACCCGTAAGCGGTTTAGTCCAGCGTATTGGTGTTCCCATAGGTATGCCGATGGCGGGAATGGCTCGGGCGGTCACTCATTGTGCGTGAAAGATCCATGCAACATAATCGAGTACCATTTTGGCGCCATCGGTCGGCCAGCGAAAATCATCTTCAAAGATACTTTTATTTCGCCATTGCCACAAAAACCAATAGGATGTTCCAAAAATGATGTTTCATTCCAACAATTGAACGAGGGTCTGGTTAGCAAGATTGTTCATGCCCGCATTGGGTTGAGAAAAGGAAAACTGGGAAAGTGCTGCGGAAAAATGGGCCCAGTAGTTGGAGGCCCTCCTACAGTCTCTTAAGGCATGCAAAATGGACTCTTCTTGATGACAGTCGGGGCGTGTAGCATCTGTGGATAGATGACAGGCCATTCGTTGTTGGCTTGTGAGCAATTTATCTTGAGCTAGGAGCCAAGGGAAAGATCTAATCTGCTAGGGTCCAGGCCATTTCCATAACATTGTCCACAGTCGAGTGTGGTCTGGGGTGGAGATTCCCTTAATGAGCGTGCAGGCGGAGTCAACCGAGAATTTTTCGGACGGTTCAGGTTCCCAGATTAGACGGTCTTCCCCCACTCGCGCATTAGGAGGTGGAACCGATGCAATACTTATGTATACAGACAAGGGGAGGTAACTTTGGATACGGTGCCATTCCCAAGTGCCATTTGCTTGAATCATATCCCTTACTATGGCAGCCAAGAGATTGCCTGGTGGGAGAGTGGTCGCTTTCTGATGGAGAGGGCCCCAATCTCTGGCCCAGCTATCCACCCAAAATTTGATTCGTTTGCGATTGCCTAATCGCCATTTAGCTCCTTGAAGGATGTATTGCCAAATGGCGGTGATTCCCAACCAAATAACTAAGGCTCCGCGCCTCTCGACTGTTGGTGGGATGTAGCGGTCATCAACATGGTATTTAGCCCGTAGTATTTGGACCCATAATGCTTGAGGGTTGGTAAGTACGGTCCATCCTAGTTTAGTGAGGAGTGCATCGTTGGAGATTCGAAGTTTTTTAATTCCCAGGCCTCCTGCTTGTTTGGGTCGGCAGATTGCTTCCCATTTGACCAGATTACCTTTCCGTTGTCCATTATGGGTTCCCCAAATGAAGTCTCGCATGAGCTTCTCTAGGTCATCACATAGTTCCTGTAGTAATCTCACGGTCTACATGGTGTAGCCCGGAAGGGAAGATAAGACAAACTGGGTTAACATAACTCAACCGGCAAACGATAATTCTCGAGCACTCCATCCTGTAAGTTTCCGCTGGGCTTGCTCCAGAATGTACTGATAGGTGGTGAGAGATGTACACTCATGTATTAAAGGGATGTCAAGGTATTTGCCTGGGTTGGTGGTGGGTTTAAACTGTAGGCTTTGACTCAGGGAGTGCGCTGTGTCCCGGCTGACATTATTTGAAAAGTAAATGCGGGTTTTATCCTGACTTACTTTTTGACCCGAGGCTGAACTAAACTGTTCTAGCACCCTCAATATGACATGTGCCTAGGATGCCGAAGCTTCCGCGAACAGCACTAGATCATCCGCAAAGAATAGATGGGAGATGGAAGGTCTGTGTCTGGTGAATTTGAAAGGTTGCTAATGACCATTGCTTACAGCTTCGGTGATAAGATGGCCCAGTCTTTCCATGCAGAGGACAAAAAGGTAAGGCGATAATCGATCTCCTTGACGGATCCCCCTAGTTGGAAATATTAGACCGGCAAGGGACCCATTCCAGGTGATCTACACAGACACTGTGGTAATACACTTCATGATGAGACTGGTTAATAGAGGCGGAATACCAATTGTCTGTAGCGTATCGAGTATAAAATCCCAACGGAGGCGATCATATGCCTTCTGTAGATCAACTTTAATCGCAAGGACACCGGTCTTCCCCGTCTTCCGTCACATCGAGTGGATGGTATCCTGAGCAATAATGATATTATCAGCGATGTGTCACCTGGGGACAAAGCTACATTGCGTCAACGCGACAAGAGTGCTAAGATAGGGTTTAAGACTGTTTAAAATCACCTTCGAGATGGCTTTATACAAAACCGAGCAAAGACTAATAGGTCAAAAATGATTAAGGGAGATCGGGGATGCTACTTTGGGGATAAGGAAAATGATAGTATCGTTAATCTTCGGATCCCATCTCTCCTATCTGAAGATTTGTTGAATGTAGGAAATAACTGTAGGGCCAACCTGATCCCATTTTTGTTGAAAAAAGGACGCGGTATATACATCTGCCCCGGGAGCTTTGGTAGGATTGATGTCAAACATTGCTGTGCGAATTTATGCCGAGAGCATAGGAATAGTCAAAGGTCATAAGGTTTCGGCCGAGAGCTAAGGGAAAGTGCTATCGATGGGAACGTGGAGGGTAGTGTGGTAGTCGGTCATAAACAGAGCAACAAAATGATTTGTAGCCAACGTGCGCATTTGCGTGGGGTTAGAAATCATACGGCCACCCTGATCTCGAAGTCTGTAGACCCGTAGTTTCTTTCGCTTTGCCATAGCTAGAGTGTGATAGAATTTCGTATTCTTATCGCCTTGCGAGAGCTAGTCACAATGGGCCTTCTATTGCCAGCAGATCTCCTCCTCACATAGGACTTGGGTTAACTCGCCTCGAAGTCTGTCTTCTAATGCCAGTAAGGAGTCAGATGTATCCCCTTCCATGGTCCGTTGAATGCCCTCCAATCTGGCAAGCAGTCGTTTTTTTTATGGAAAATGTTTCCGAAGACATTCTTATGCCAGTTCATAAGCTTGCTCGAGAAAAGGTCCAAATAATGGCATAAGTTGGGTGTCCCAGGATTCCAATGTTCAGTTAAAAGGAGGTCAAAATCCTCATGAGTTAGCCACGCGGTTTGGAATTTGAAGACCAGGGAGGCAGTAGTATGCCTTATCAACCTCTCAAATTCCAAAAGCAAGGGTCTATGGTCAGATCCTAAAAATGGGAGGTGGGTGTTAGTAGTTTGGGGAAAATGTGTCAGACAGTCGGAAAAGCAAAGAATTCGATCCAGGCGGGCTTATACATTGCCGCGTTTCCAAGTAAATTGAGATCCAATATAACCTATGTCATGTAAACCGTAGCAATGAACGCAGGTCTGGAAATCTTTATTCACTAGCGGTTGTTGTGGAGATCCGCCTCGTTTCTTAGTACTGGTTAATTTGGCGTTAAAGTCGCCTCCTATAATCCAAGGAGTAACAATTTGGATGCTAAGCCATTGGAGGTAAGGCCATAGTAATCTTTGGGAGTTGACTTGCAGGCTGGCATAAACTACGATAAAAGCAAAGATAAGTGAAGCGTACCTGATATTGGTGTGGATAAATTGCCGATGCACCAAAACGATCGAAATGTCAAAATCGGCTTGCTATAAGAGCCAAATGCCACCAGCAAAGTCCTCGGCCTCGACTCGGAAGGTATGATCAAAGCCAAGTTTTCGAATGACGGCCTAGCCTGGGTCCCACTGATTCGGGTTTCTACTAACACCAGCATCTTGGGTCGGTGTAAGTTGATATAATTATACAAGATAAGGAGAAACGGGCCTCCTCTTGCCCCTTGACAATTCCAAATGATAATCAACATAAATCTATGTGGAGGGGTTGGTGGCCATCTCCTGATCCGGAGGTGGGCCTGGGGGTCTAAATTATCAGCATCAAGGCGATCTCCCTGCTTAGTGGGTCCGAGGACAGTCCTTGTTCGCAGGGGGGATTCTAACTCCATACTGGTAGAGTCATCTCGAGGATCGAGGGGTTCAGATGGGGGTAGTGTGTGCTACGGGAGGGTGGGAAGAGGCGTGGCTTCTACAGTCATGGGGTCATCCGTAGGTTTGGCCAATTGGCAACCCCTCAGTGTGCTTGTCATTTGCGCATCACACAATAATTCTGAATGTGAACCTATCTGAACTACGTTATGGGTCGTCGTGGGATTGTTTAGGGTTGCGAGGTGGACAGTGGGGCCTGGCCCTTTTCCAGTTGGACCAGGTGGTGGGCTACCGCCCAAGACTTGCTCCTGGTGGGCTTGCTCCCCTGTAGGTCACACCTGGTGGGCTCTTGATTTACCCACGATTTGTGTCTTGATCTTCGGACGTGGTCTAGGTGAGTTTTGACGAAGCCCATTGGCTGGAGGGCTGGAGACATCTACGGGTGTGAACGTCAACGTATGGGAGGAGCATGCGAATGAAGTGCCAGCAGCGAATATCGTGGGCGGCTGATCTTTATTGCCGCCCATATTGCCCGAATCTGTCAGTACTGCGAAGTGAGATCCACTACCGTTGTGGCTGTCTCTGGTGTGACGTGCAGAGTACGGGTTTTGTCGTTGGGAAGATGACCGTTGTGGCTTTTGTTGTACCTGGAGCTAGGGCCCAAACATGTCGTTGGTTATGTCTGGCTGTGCCACTGTTAGAGCACTGTATTTGCCGCCCTCTCCTTGCGGTGTTGTGAGGTTCTGTTGGGATGTTTTCGGCTGTGGTGGGGGTGATGCATGAGGACGTTGCGGATAGCCGGCGACGGCATGTCCCACGAGACGACAGTGAAAGCAAATTTGCGGTAGCCCCTCGTAGGCGACCAAAAGGATCTCTCCATCTAGTTTGACTTTCAACCGCAGCGGGAGTCCTAGATCAATTTCTACCACAATTATGGCGAATTTCCCGCGTTGTGATAGCAAGGTTGTTTCATCGATGCGAACTATTTAGCCAACTAAGTTTCCCAGCACCTGAAGAATTTGGGGGTGGTAGCGCACAATCGACAATTCGGGGAAGCGGATCCATATCAAGGCCCGGGTGAGTTTGCCTTGCGTCGCTCTGAATGCAAGGTGCCAGCGCTGAACTGAGAGCGCATGGCCAAGGATAATCCATGGGCCGTTGGTGAGTGCATTAATGAAGTCTACGTCGTTGATGAAATTGACCAGAAAGAAGTCATAGTCCAAATCCAAGACTTTCATAGGGCCGCGGGGTTGCCAGAATTGTTTCAGGCGAGTGCAGAGTAAGCGGTAACCCACCTTTCGACTATCAACTTAACAATGACCACCTTAGCCCATTGTTTGTCCAGTTTCGATCTGAACATGGGTGAAAGCTCAATGCCCGCCCCTATTGTGCCTAGGATGGATTTGATATCGCCGTCTTCGAGAACAATCGGTTCTCGAGCGGCCAGGCCATACCGGTGCCTTCTCGCACTGTAAGACACAAGAGTAGGGGGCAAAAGGTCCTCCTCGCGCCTACGAATGCATACCTTTTTGGCCAGATGGCCATCTAGTGGAGGAGGGTCGATGGAGCTCGATTCAAAGTCCGATCGTTTTACCATATCGCTGTTCATCTTATTGTTTTCTTTGACAGAATCTAGTTTTTAGAATGGCATTATTTTACATCTAGTATGAACACAAGGTCATCTTACCAAGTTTAATAGCATGTTGAAGCAGATCAAGTTATTAGTCACCACTTCATCAAAATTCCTCACTAGTCAATCACGACTACATGCTACATCTACATTTATGTTGCGTTTCAGTTTTGCTTTGTTTAGTGTTCCATAAGTGACTGGGTTGGATGTTCTTTGTCAGTTCTTTTGTCGTTTTACATTATGATGCTTGTTAGAGTTTGGCCCTCGCCAGTCACCACTGCCCTTTATCCTTTTATTATATCATATTACTTGGTTATATTTGTTTGTTTGTTGATTGCTTTTTACTTACAAGTTATAAAGTTGATACATTAAACATTTGATTGTAATTTTTACGTGGTCAATGTTCCTTTATTGAATTTTCCTTTTTGATGAGCGACAAAAAATTGGAATTTTGGAAACTTAAGTTTTTTTTGTTTTCAAAAGTTGTAAAAAAAATAAGAGTTTACATAAACAATAATATAAAGATGAAGCATCAATTTCTAGGATCAAAATTTTTCTTTAAAAGTAGGAAGAAATTGAGAAAATTGAAGGAAGAAGAATTCTTTAGTTTCTTTTTCTTTGCAATTTGTTGCTTATTGAGGAATTCATAATCTAAAAGACCTAAATCCTATATGGTATATGTTGTTCCTTAGTTAAAGAACATATTGTTCTTGACAATAACAAGTTGAATCACAAATGTGATTATGCTCCAGGCAATTTTCTACTATTTTTGACTCAAGACTGGCAAGTTTTTAAGGTTTGCATGCATTATATACAAAAATGGAGGATCCTGTAAACCTCTATATATTAAAGAAACATAACAACTTAATGAACTTAACAATATGTTGTATATATACAAAGTGTAGATAGGAGAGTTGCCTTTCTATATAAACAACAAATTCTTAACATGAATAGGTATCGCATACTTATATTTACAACAAACATATTGGATCTACTCTCAATTAATTTGTACAATGGAACTATAAGCAATTAAAAAATATCGTAAGGTTAAAAACTAATGGGAAATAAGAAATATTTTTCCCATTGTTGTAGATGACTTGAATAAGCACTATAGTAGTCCAAGTAGTACATGGTCATATATGCTAACCTCCTTTTTATGATCATAAATATAATTAAAATGGTTGCCACAGAAAGGATAAGGCTCAGTGTCCAGACATTTGCTAACATTTTTTCATCCTCCATACCAAAGGTTGTCATTCTTTATATTTTCTCATTTGTTTAGTTTTGTTCTTGTTTAAAAGTGAACAGACATATGCTGACATTATGTCATCCTCCATTAGTTTTGTTGTGGTAATGATACTATTTTGTTTACCACTTCACTCTTTATAATTAGATATAGAATGGAGATTTTTACTAATATTAGTTACTGTGCATCAACGAGTAGTAGTAGATTTTGATGTAAATATCATCTTTGGTACCATTATTAAGTTTATACACTAATTTAGATTTCTCAAGTACTTACATACTTTGATTTGGAAATTTTTAATCTAATGAATCCTTACATTCATATTGATCATGTCCATCTAATATAATTAGTTTTAAACTATAACTATTATAGAGATGTCCCTCTAAACATTCAAACATTCAAAACTTGATTGTTAAATGTTTATTGAAATATACATATACATGTAAATGCCTATAAATAACTTATATAGTCATATATGTTGATTGTTTCAGATGGATGAGCATATTCCTTCAGTGGAAAGTTCTAATAGAGGATTGGAGAGTATACCGGCAGAGGCTTCTAATTTGGTACCAAGTAAAGATAGAAGAGTACTAGGTCCATTGAGAAGTCATGTTTGGAATCACTTCAACAAGACTAGATTAATGGATGGAATAGAGAAGGCCAAATGTAAATATCGTCACTAGTTGTTAGTCAAGAGTTCAAAATGTGGAACCTCTCATTTAAAGAGACATGGATTAGTGTAATAGAAAGAAGATCGTATCAAGAAGTCAAACATTTTTTACCCCTAACCTAATGAGAGGGAAGAATGAAATTGCTACAACTTATGACAACAATAAATCAAGGTTTTGATAGCTATATAGTCATTGGTGATGAACATCCACTCTCTATAGTTGATAACAAAAGATTTAGGATATTGCTCATCTGACTCCAACCTACCATCAAGATCCCAACTTAAAATATCTTGAAGAAAGGCATTTTAAAGATATACAAGGATTAAAAGAAAATTATTTAAAATGCATTGAAGGATGAGTTATTATCACATTGGGCATCTAGATAATCGATAACCAAAACAAAGGTTATATGGCAGCGACGACACACTATATTAACAACAATTGAACTCTATATAGTACACAACTAAGGTAAATTATATTCTTTAATATTGTTATCATTTATTTTGTGATTATGTTATGATTGATATTTGTTTAAATTTGTGAATAGTAAGTTCATTTATGTGTCGACACCACATAAAAATGAAAGGTTGACAATCGTGTTGGTCAAGTATTTATTGAATTGAGATATCGACACCAAGCCATCTACCATAACACTCGAAAATTGTAACATGAACAATATGTGATTAAAAATGTGAAGAATAAATTACGAGCTAAGAGCTTATTAGTTGATAAGAAGTTGTACCATATGCATTGTTTTACACATAATTTGAATATGAATATGAAGGATAGATTGGATATGATAAATGAAGTGGTAAAGTCAACCTAGGATAGTGTAGTATATTGGAGTTTAGCACCCTGAATAGTTAAAATTTTTTGAAGAAACTGCATGACGACTATGCATTCCATGGACGAAGAAGTTGGTATTAAATCATCATACCAAGTGAAATTCAACCTTCAAGATGTTGGAGTTAACAATCTAATATGTTGATGTGCTTATCAAGGTGAGATAAATAGATTTTTGGTATACTTGTCTTCTCCTGAAGGTCAACGAAAGTTGGCTAAAGAACTTTGTGTGAAGTTCAACATATTTCACAAAACTTCAAAATTGTTCTCAGCAACAAAATATCCTACTTTGTACAATTGCTTTAACAATATGTGCAAGATCAAGAAAGCTTTATCTGAATGGATATTTAATTCCATTAAGGTGACATGGGTTATGGTAGAGAGACTTGGGATACAAGATGGAGGAGATTTATTTTTATTATGACATATTGTATGGTGATCAAGCTTAAGAGCATGTTGATGTTATTAAACAGTTCTGGAAAGATTTGTTAAAACTAAGATTACACAAAAATCATGATTGTAGTTGTTCAGCTCCAACTTTAGGTGCAAGTTAGGTTCAACTTCAGCTTCTTCTAAGACCAATGTCAAATCCTCACATGCAAAATTCTTAAAGAAAAAAAGAGTTAGGATTTTTAATAGGAGGATAGAGTTAGCAAAATAATTGACAGTAGATTGTACAACAAAGGTTGAAGGTGTGGAGTTCGATGTATTGCTATGGTGGAAGAACCATGGAAATGATTTTCCTATCATGCAAGTAATTACATAAGAGGTTTTAGCATTCCAGCATCTAGTGTTGCCTTGGAATTTGCTTTTAGTACTAGTAGTACACATCGTGCTCGATTTCATCCTATTACTTTAGAATCCCTTATATATACCTGAAGTTGGTTAGATGATGAAGCTATGGAGGGTAAACTCCATTCTTTATGATATATCAAATTTGTCTATTTTTATGATAATATCTTATCTTACATTATATTTTATATTAATACAAGTACTGATACCGATACGAAGGAAAACATTCATTTAATTGAAAATATTTAGAAAAAATATTTATAGTGAAGGTATATTTAATTATTTATTCTCATGCATTTAATATTTATTTAATGCAATTATTACATTATCAAGTATAATTTACGTAATGATACTTCTGTATGCTAAAGAAGTAGTGTGAACTATTGACGATCCTGATTATTATGATTAGTTATCCCCTTTCCTCTACTATAAGTTTATTATCTTTAAACTTAATTCTAGCAATACTTATTTTTCATATGAATGTTTTGGTTTTTCATAATTGAAGATATAATTATTACTTTTGTTTTTTTTTATGGTTCTAAACTATTGTCTTTGTTATTTACTCCACTTCGATGTTATCTAGTCTCTAGACTTCACTTTCCAACTATAATTGATAATTTCATTTTGACTTTTTGTAAATTGTTTCGTTAAATTTTTTTGATAATATTAACACGATAGTTCTTCTTTTGTTTTGATAATAAAATAATTTTCATAGTATTTCTATTTTATTTGTTAATTAAATAAACGTTGCATTTGTCACATATAATATTTTGGTTCACTTTCTTTAAAAATAAATTTACTTTGAACTTATTCATTTCAAAATTTTATGTACATTTAATATAAACACTTTTTAAAACTCATTTTTATCAAACAACTGTGTTGATTAAACGAATATTGCATTTCTCATATACAATATTTGGTATGCTTTCTTTAAAAGTAAATTTACTTTGAACTGATTCATTTTAAAATTTTATGTGCATTATATATATATATATGTATGTATGTATATATATATATAAAGAAATTATGTTAATTAAATGAATGTTGCATTTCTCATGTATAATATTTTGGTTTACTTTCTTTAAAAATAAATTTAGTTTGAACTTATTCATTTCAAAATTTTATATACATTTAATATAAATATTTTTAAAAACTTTTTTTATTAAGCAATTGTGTTAATTAAATGAATGTTGCACTTCTCATGTATAATCTTTTGGTTCATTTTCTTTAAAAATAAATTTAGTTTGAACTTATTCATTTTAAAATTTCATATACATTTAATATATATACAATTATAAAAAAAACTTGTTTTTATTAGGTAATTATATTAATTTAATGAATGTTGCATTTCTCTTATATAATCTTTTGTTTTAATTTTTAAAATAAATTTAATTTGAATTTACTCATTTCAAATTTTACATTTTTAAACTAAAAAAAATTTAAGAATCAGGCCAGGCTAGAATCTAATAAAGCCTCGGGCTAGTCTTAGGAATGATATTCACTATTTGGGTTAGACTTGGCGTACTGCCAACTCCAGCAGAAATGCTTTACATTATGTTTTTCTGCTTTTACATTATGTTCATGATTCATTTACTTACTCGACATGTAAATAATTAATCACTTATGCCTACACTAAAAAGTAGCCATTACCATGGTAGAACCACAAAGTTATTCTTCTAAGGATTCCACTGACCGCTACTTAATTGGTAAGTGGTGTTCATCATCTATCATATAAATACTTAATAATATAAATACATATTAGAAATTAAAATTGTAGTTTAAAGGTGTAGAAACATAAAAGAGTATTTTAATCAATGGAATAAAATTTTTAAGAGAATTTCTTAATAACTATCTTAGAATGAAAACTAACTTATGGCCAAATATTTATTTTTCTTAAATTTGCTACTTCTCACATGTTTTAGTTTCTTATAATTTTTTAGTTTTTTTGACTTTTTTCTTTAGCCAACATGAACAAAATTTCTTATTTGTATGATTTCAATTGTACTTGCATATTATGATCTTCTTATTGGTAATTTATTTCTTTTTGACTTTTATCTTTTTTTAAGACTTGCTCTCTCTTTGTTTTTAGTTAGCTTAATTTATATGAATTATTTTTATTTAAGCTGTCATGTGTGTTTTTGTTAAGTCAGAATTTTGACTTCACGTATAAAGTGATTTTGATGACAAACAAAGATAAGACAGAATGAAAAGCA
>JAOSBN010000009.1:13609796-13632032 GCA_027563595.1 Erythroxylum suave
CATTACGTCCCAAACTAAGCTCAACATTCAGTGCTCTCAGTTGAACTAGATTTGGTAACCTCGACGCTTGAATTTATAATCTTCACTACTTCTGGGTGTTTGCTTTGAGCTATTTTGATCCTTTTATGTAATACCGCTCTAAGCTTCAATGTAACTAACAATGCTTCATTACGTCCCAAACTAAGCTCAACATTCAGTGCTCTCAGTTGAACTAGATTTGGTAACCTCGACGCTTGAATTTATGCTATACTGCTATTAGATTTCCTGCTTAATGCATCAGCTACAACATTACCCTTACCTAGATGATACTCTATCATGCAATCATAATCCTTAAGCAACTCAATCCACCTCCTTTGTTTCATATTAAGTTCCTTTCGACTCAACAGATATCTCAAACTTTGATGATCAATAAAAATCTAAAACATTTCACCTTATAAATAATGTCTCCAAATCTTCAAAGAAAATACTACTGCAGCAAGCTCTAAATCATGAACTGGATAATTAAACTCGTGAGACCTTAATTGTCTCGATGCATATGCAATCACTCTGCCATGTTACATTAGTACACATCCTAATCCTTGATGTGAGGCATCACTATATACCACATAACCTCCAGCTCTAGATGGAAAAGCTAACACTGGTGTCGTAGTTAACTGATGCTTTAGCTCCTCAAAACTCCTTTGACATTCATCAATCCATCTGAATGGTATATTCTTCCTTAGAAGCTTTGTTAAAGGGGCTGAGATCAGTGAACCTTCTGTAGTATCCTGCCAGTTTAAGAAAACTCTGGATATCAGACACATTTCTTGGAGCTACCCATTTCATTATTGCTTCTACTTTCTTTAGGTCTACCTGTATGCCCTGTCTAGATATGAGATGACTCAAAAATACTACTTAATCAAGCTAAAATTCACACTTACCAAACTTGGCATATAATTGCTTCTCTCTTATTATCTGTAGGACTAACCTTAAATGCTTGTAATGTTCTTCTCTACTTTTTAAATACACAAAAAATATCATCAATGAACACAATGACAAAGTGATCTAAATAAGGTTGAAATACCTTATTCGCCAATGTCATAAAAGTTTCCGGAGCATTTGTTAACCCAAACGACATCATTATAAACTCAAAGTGCCTATATCTGGTCTTAAATGCACTCTTAAATACATCAACTTTAGCTATCTTTAACTGATAATACCCTGATCTCAAATCAAGTTTAGTAAACACATAAGCTTCTTTTAACTGATCAAGCAAATCATCTATCCTTGATAACAGGTACTTATTCTTTATTGCTACCTGATTCAATTGTCTATAGTCAATACATAACCTTAAAGTCCCATCTTGTTCTTTATAAACAAAATTGGAGCTCTCGAAGGTGACACACTGGGCTTGATAAAACCCTTGTCCAACAACTCCTATAACTAGATCTTAAGTTCCTTCAGTTCCACAGGTATCATCCTATATGGAAATATTGATATAAGAGTAGTAACTGGAATAAGGTCAATGGTAAACTTTACTTCCCTTTCTAGGGGTAAATCCTGTAATTTAGTAGGAAACAAATCTAAAAGATCCTTAATAGTAGGAATGTTCTGAATGGTCTATTCATTCCGAGTATCAGTTACATAGGCTAAATAAGCCCCACATCCACCTCAGATCAATCTTAAAGCACTCATTGATGAGATTAGTTAGGCTGGTACTGCTTAACTAACACCTTGAAATACTACTCTCGGATGAGTGAGAGATTAAAAAAAGACTTCCTTAGTATAGTAGTTCATTGTTGTCCTATGTGCAGTAAGCCAATCCATACCTAAAATAATGTCTATCTCTATCAACTACAATACTATCAGATCAGCTTTCAACTCCACTTGCTCAACCCAATGATACACCGTTTACACACCTCTCCAACCACTATAGTACTACTTACCAGTGCACTTAGCTCTAGGTCACATTTCATCATCTCTCTCTCACAATGTAGTTTAGATACCAGATGTGATGTGATGAATGAATGTGTAGATCCTGGATATACTTATGCAAATGCTTCAAAATTAAAGACATTCAACACGCCTGTTATCACATTTAGGGAGTCTTATGCCTTCTGTCTGGTGATGGTATAGATCTTGGCTCGAGACTGCGGTTGATTACTTTGCACCTCAGTCCTGACACTAGGACCTGCTAAACTTGTTCTTCCTCTACCTCTGCCTCTCTGTCCTACTCCACTAGCTCTGCTCTGTTGGACAGTTGTTTCAGTCACCGATCCTCTTCTCATTCCAAACTGTGGTCCCAAAGTCTCGGGACAGTCTCGAATCTATTGCTCAAAGGAGCCATAACAAAGGCAAGCTCCTAATAATTTCTAACATTCCCTACCATGTTTCTTCCCACAGTGTTCACAGTTAGGCATTTGTTGCATCTGCCTAGATACTGAACCTCTACCACTACCAACATGTACAAAACTGCCCCTCAGTCTAAATCCTGACTGTCTTGATCTGGTTTGAGATTGGAAAGATCTATTCTAGTGTTCACTAAACTTTCTACCATAATTATCTTAGGACCCATTAGGTCTCTTTATTCTAGACTCATGTTTGTATTCTCCTTGTTCATCTTTCAACAATTGTTTTATTTGGATCGAGGTAGCTCTCAACTCAGTAAACTACTTAAATTTGTAATAGCTAACCTCGTCCTTATCTCCATATACAACCCATCTTCAAACTGTCTATATTTGTCCCCCTTATTCAGTATCAATGCAATAAGCATACCCATAAACTCATTAAACTGTATCTTGTATCTGGGTACTGTGAGATTACCCTACTTCAAATCTAGGAACTCCTTCATCTTCCTATCCAAATAGATCTTGGACATATAATTATCTTTAAACACCTTCAAAAAATCTTCCCATGTCAAACTACAAGGTTGGGCGGAACTGCCAGGAACAGTCTTTTACTAGTAATATGTTAGACCTTGCAGTAGCGAGAACGCGTAGTCAAACTTCTCGTCAGACTCGTAGTCCATCTGATCAAATACTCTTTTTGTCCTTTTTAACCATCCTTCTGCATCAGTAGGGTCTGTACTTCCATAGAAGTCCACAGCCCCCTGCTACCTAAGCTTATCATACCTCTTCTATCTCCGCTCAGGAATTCTCGGAGGCATTTATTCAAATTCAGGTACTGGAGACTCTCTATTGGCTCCTACGGACTCTAGGCCAGTTAACTCTGGAACTCAATCTCCTATAGCAAATGACCTATAACAAAAATAATTGTAATCAATATACGAGTATCTCACTATATATCATGTCTAAATGTTCTTATATTTGTCCCTATGGATGTCAAACCATGCTCTGATACCAAAAATGTAACATTTCACTACCATAGAGTATATACTCGAACATCCAAAGGATGTCCAAAAACATACCCTATGACAATGGCATGTTAGAGAAATCACAATCACTTAATATGGCATCAAAAATAATTCACAAATATACTAAAGATCAATTTCTCATTTCAATTATAAAACATAATTTACAATGTCACTTTTCGTTCCATAATCCATATATACACTATATCAAAAGCATACGAGAGTCTACTGCCCTTTACAGCATATTCTACATGGAATGAGAAAATAAACAAAAACATTCTATCTAACTCCACAGTCTCGACTGACCAAACCTTTAAGCCATTTTTTGAGTCCAAAATGCAAGTACAAGACTTCTTCTGGAATGTCTTACTTGATGAATTACCTTGAAACAAAGAAGTGGTAAACTTATACAACATTAACTAAAAGAGGTTCCAAAAATATAAAAATCATGCTGAATTGGTATGTTAAATGGTACTGGTAGTTTTAGACAATTCCAAACAATATCAACTGATATATTAAATACTAGTGAATAATGGTAAATTTGGGTAGTAGTTGGTTGGATGAGATATCAAATGAAAAGGTTACTCCAAATCCATTGGCCCTAAGCTAGTTAAGGCTTAGTGTTTATTTTGTTATGGTAGTTTTAATGTAGCAAATGACAGTCTTCTTATTAAGGATAGTGGAGATGAAAGCTAAGGCTACGATACAATAGCTTGTTGGTGAGTTCATTTTTAGTGTTTCCTAGTGAGTTAATTTTTGTTAATGAATAGTTTTTAAATAAAGAAAATAGGAAATTGTGAATAAGAAAGAGTGAACATGTTAAGTTTGGTGGTATAAGTCATACATAATAAGACAAAAAGAAAAAGGAAGGAAAAAAGAATTAAGTTATAAGTAAATGTTGAAGTTTGATGGTATGACTCATAACTGATAAGATATGATAAGAAATAAGAAGAAAGACTAAAATAAACTACAATATTTGCAACATTGTCTTAAACAACAAAGCCAATAGATTTGATGCATGTGCCGAAAAAGCATTCATGGATCTTATCTTGCACTTGTTCTTTATGTTTACAAAGTGAAGCTGTAGGTAACAATCACAACAATTTCAAAATGGATAGTCAGCTTGCACTTATCGCCTTCGGTCTAAAGGTTGATTGACATACCCTATATTTAAAAAATATGGTATACCATTTGAGTTTAATGAGTACTTGCTTACCAACTTCAAAAACATGGATGATATTTCTTTTAATATTCATGATGGATTTGAATTCTGCCATCCAACCTGTAAATGTATAGGCTAAAATGATAAGCATGCACCTCAAAAGAAATTCAAAAAGCATGTATAAGAAAAATTACCTGATAAGTCTGCTCTTGAAAAACAACGGAGTATGGAATCATGACATTGCTACCCAAATACTACCTAATTGAGTTTGAAAAGTGTTAAAAATAACAATATGAATGATAATACTTGTGGATCATCAGTTATATCATGTAATACAATGATCCCATGTACTAAAAAAAGAGTACCAAATAAAATCACTATGAATAACTGGTAGAGTATGTTGTTAAACTATGTTTTGGCAATCAGCTAAATAAGATTATCAGTAGCAATATTAACTGAATCGATCACCTCATCCACCACTAGTATTTATAAAAGAAGTTGACATTGTCCTACTCTTCAATTATCTCTTATTTTTTAGCATTGTAATTCATTATGATTTATAATTACACTAAGTTTCTCTTTCATTAGAATTTTTGAATTACACAAATGAAAATTTAAAATAAGTACATAAAAATAGTCAATTATTCTCTTCTCTTATTTAATGTTGTCTTTTCTTTTCTTTTTTTCTAATTTAAGTTTAGGAATCACATATTGATACATGTCTAGCTTGACTCAACTAGATATCAATATACTTAGCCTAAGTTGATTAGATTTTAGATTGTAATTGAACTTTTTTAAAATATTTTTATATTTGAAATTTAACCTTCACAATTTGACTTGGTCCAAAATTGAGGTATATATAAAGACAATCCTAGTTTTATTCTTCTTGTTTCATTTTAATTCTTGACCAACTAACTCTTTTTATATTTCTCTTCCAGTCCTCCTTTTTAGATAGGTTCTTCTATAATAACCTTTCTCAGTTATCCTTCTTTTATTGGGTTCCTTTTGTTTATTGTTGCTAGTAGTTAAAGATTTTGTATTATAAAAGAATAACACATTTGTGAATTGAAAATAGTTTTAACAAGTTGAGGAGGGGAGAGGGAGTGGGGGACCTTATTTTTGGATTGAAAGACGGTGTTGGTTTTACTAGTAAAGTATTGTCATTTAAACTTAAAATATACTCATAGATACATATTCTTTTATATATTATGAACCTATTAAGGTTCATAAATATAAAGGATAAATTATTCTTAAACTATTGAAACCTAGTCAACATTTTAGATTTAGATTCTAGATTTGGTAACAGGTTCATAAATATAAAGGATAAATTATTCTTAAACTATTGAAACCTAGTCAACATTTTAGATTTAGATTCTAAATTTGGCAATAGAGAGGGATCGATGAAGATGATGAAAAGGGATAATTGGGTCAAGTTAGATTGAGTCAAGTTAGGATGGGTTGGGTCAAGTTAAGAGTTAGGTGGTTTAGTCTTTAGATGAGTTTTAGATTATCTAAATCCTAACTAGACTCAAACACGGGAGGTATGAATTAGATCTAACAAGATTTTAGGCTAGACTTAAATTGCCTATAAGAGGCTTCGAGCAGGGCTTGCTCAATCCCAATACAATCTGGCTCAATCTATTCCAACTCTATTTAAGGTATTCTGCCTCTTTGATTTAAATTTTGATCTCTTTTATTATTATTTAAAATAAAATTATCACTATTTTATCTATTTCTTAAATTTAAATAACTTTAAGATAAAATTTTAATTTGTATTTTTACTATAATCTTATTTTTTATTTATTGATAATTATGCACAATAATTTAAATATAATAGTATATTAATTGTTGAAATGGTTAGACAAAAAGAAGTTATATTTAATTTTTTTGAAAAAATATTAAATTTTAGTGAGAATTTAGTACAAAATTGCTCAAGTCTAAGTTGGCTTGAAGAATACTAATAAAAGAAATGAAGTTAAAATCTCTAACTATTAACATAAGTGGAAGATTTTCCTAGCTGGTTATTTGCATGTAGCTTTAGACTTCTGCATATAATGGCTCAAGATGATTATTTCATTAAGTAACCCCTAGGGCCTGAGTGGAAGCCTCCATATGATTCCCAAATCCATAGTATATCTCATTTTTAGCTTATTAGTAAGGAGTTGATCACTCACATTGTTAACTATTGTATAATTTTGGTTTCTTTTATGTATGGACTCATTCACAAATATTCTTTGATTCCTTTCAATCTATGATCCAGAAAAAGTGTTGCTTAAGGCCAACTTGAATATTTTCCAATCTGCATCCTTCCTCTTTTGGTTCGTACAACACTAGTTAAGCAAATTCTGCCATCTTAAAAAGGAGATATTCATGTGAAATAATTCACTTTTCTAAAACCATATCCTCCTTATGCATTGGTAATCAAAGAGAATGTGATTCATAGAGTCAATGACTTGATTACATAAAACATACAAATCAGTTAAGTGTATATATTTTTTCTCAGTCTATCTAGTATACTTGGTTTGTCTTTATAAGTAACCAAGAGCTGATAGATGTACAAGGGGTAGGTTTGTTCATTCTAAACTAAATCATGTTGTGGAACTTTTGTGAATTTGCTCCATCAACATCCTTTGCATAAAAGATTTATAAAGGCCTCTGGATGGTGTCTTCTCTATTTAATTTGATTTTCCTAGTTTAGATGGAGATGAATCATAAGATTGCTTTCCATAATAGAGTTATAGATCAGGTTATCATAATCTATTAAAGCTTTAAACATGGTGGCTTTTTCATTAGCACTCCTTAAATTGTTAAGTTCCCAAACTTGATAAAGAGGACCAGTTATTATTCAAAAAGGATGTTGAAATGCTATTGTCAATCCAAATTGATAACTCCATCATGTATCTCTCCTTTAGATTTATTGTGTGATTTTGTCCACAAAGTATCATATTTAGGTACCTAATTCTGAATGCTCAATTCCTTTATATAATAGGATTGTACCCATTTCACCTATAATGAGCTCTTATCATTTAATAACCTCCAAATTCTTTTGATCATTTTCATCTGATTGGAAATTCTAAAAGGAAATACTCTAAGCACCCCCCCCCCTTTCCTATCCCTATAAACCTCCTTCCATTTTTCTTCAGATAAGGATCTATTAGTGCCTTATCCAGACTATATGAATCACCTTTGAATCTTATATGTAGTTTTTATTATGTTTTTAAGGAACCAAAGACAAGATAACCAGCATATGCAAACTATTTAGTACAAAATTAACCAATTGTCTTCTGCCTGTCATTAATAAACACCTATTGCTCGAGCTTGTAATTCTATCATTAATCCTCTTAAATAGTGGTTTGAAATCTATATAAATGGTCTCTTAGAAGTTATTGGGATGCCTAGATAGGTAATTGGAGGCTTGGATAACTTAAGGCAGCATATTAAATAAGATAAGTAATTAAAGATTGCTTCTGTACTTGTGGATACTATAATCTAACTCTTATCCTTGTTTATATAGAGGCTTGAAAGAGCTTTGAAAACATCAAAATATGTCATTAAAACATACAAAAAATTAGAGTGCTTTAGAGAAAAGCGTCAATTATCTACAAGTGATAAGTTTGTTATCCTCTAATATTTGCATTTGGAATGAAACTTGAAGTTCTTATCCTGGCCAGTTATGTTCCTAATCAACCTTATGAGAACCTCTAAAGCTAGAGTGAATAGGAAGGAGGATAAAGGATCTTCTTACCTTAGTCCCCTTGCACCTTCAATAAGATTTTTCAGCTCCCATTTACTAAAATACTATAAAAGACAATGGTCACACATTGAGAGATCTATTTGATGAACAATTCAATGAAACCAAAGGCATATAAGATATTTTGAATAAAGTTCCAATCTTAGGAATCAAATGTCTTATGAAAACCAACTTTACTGGCATAGTTTTTGCTTAAGTGCTTCCTATTGTAGTCCTTGAATCATTCTTAAACTAGTAGCATGCTATCCCCTCTTAGTCTTCCCCTAATGAAGGCTCCTTCAGAGTTATCTGCTACTTGTGGAATCAAAAACTTTAGCCTATTGGTTAGTAACTTTAATCTTGTTGATGGTATTACAACAAGAAATAGGACAAAATCCTTTATGTGGTTGAGGGATTGTACCTTGGTAATGAGACTATTATATATCTTGTTAAGCTCCTTTAAGATGCTTCCATTCCTTAAGAATTCAAGGATTGAATCTATCACCCTTTTTTTAATATAAGGCCATGTTTTATGGACGAAGGATATATTGTGCCCATCTAATCCTGGTGCCTTGTTAGGATAAAGAGAAAAGAGTGCTTCCTTAACATCTTTGGTATCAAAAGGTTTGAGTTAGGATTCATTCCTTAATAATGTTTTTCACCATAGTGACATTGAAAGAGGCTTCAGAGTTTGCTCTAACTATTTTGGTAAGAGTAAGCATAAAACCATTTTAATCCTTTAGAGAAATAATCTTATTGATATTCCTCCTTGCAAAAAGAGATATAAGGAAGGACTGAGTGTTTTATCCTTATTCTTTAGTGGCAATATCATAGATCTTTTCTTCAATAATAAAATGTTTAATTATATCATTCTATTATAGTGATTCATAGTTGTCTCCTCATCCTACTATTGTTGCTACTTAAATGTTGGAACCATTCAGTTTATTAAGATTTTTAGCTTATTCTTGACCCGTTTAAGCTTTTTCATGCAAGTGAATAACTTGCTGCCTTTATTGCTTGCATTAAGCCATTTGAAGACAACTAACTCAAATCCATCCAACTTATTTAAATAAAATTTAATAATTTTTAATTTCTCTAAGTCTAGCTAATCAAAAAATATTTTTTAAAAATAAAAGAATATAAGTTTACATAGTATTTGAATCTCTGCCTTTATTATTACTGTCTTATTAACAATCACTATTATAAATAATAAAAATTTTAATAAAAATGACTTCCAGTGACTACTAAAAAATGACTACTTAATTGGTTATTATAAGTAACATGAATGCGTGAGAATGTGATTTTTGCTAAAGCAGATATACCAAGGAATGAACATTTTATGTTGTAATATGGCTAGGTCCAGTTGTAAGCTATATAAGTGTCTCTGCATGCTTAATCATGTGGGGATGCAAAGGTTCTTGAACATTTTAAAGAAAGAACAATAAATACAAAGAATTGTTTAAGTTTACATTGTACAACACTATAAAAAAAAATATTTTGCACTTCACCTTTATAGTAAAAATTTAGACACCTTCAACCTAACGGGCTACAATAATTTATTATAATTTGTAATTTAATCGTAATGAAAATGTTGCACCTAAAAGATGAGTTCAAATTAAAAGAGACAAAAAGCCGATTTGCCCCACCAGTCTTGGTGCGACTAATTCTGTAATGGCATGTGTGGTTCAATGGAATAGATATTCTATTCCTAGCATATTTGTAACACCCCATTACCATAAATTACATACTGGAATACCCTGTGGATATTCTAGTATATAATCTATAATAATGGTATGTTAACTATCTCACCTTCACTTTACAACATGGCAACATATACAACTTAGTCATGGAATCATCTATTGTATATAAAAGTCACCAAATTTTAAAACCAAATTCCAAACTATAATCCTCATTTCATTTCATAAATCCGAACGTACTTACATTGTAGCTTTTACACACCATTCATGTACATCATCATATCCTAATATAAAATGTGCTACATGAAAGAGGAAATTACATAAAAAGTCTATCTAATCTTTCTAATCCCAACTAACCAAACTTTGAGCCATTTCTTATTCACAAAAGTACAAGAATTATGCTTCTTGTAGTCTCTCAATAGCTAATGTCTTCTCTCGGTTTTGAAATGTCAACGTGCAATTTTGGGTGAGTTTGTGAACTCAATAAGGTAACTATCATTAATGGTTCACTCAATTCATGTAACATCTTATCACATGTAACAAATATTTCACATCTTTGCAATTTGCAAGAAATATCACATATCATATTGTCATTCAAATACAAGGTACCAATGCATTTTAATCAGTCAAATGCATGCATTAAAATGTATATGCAATGATGTGAGACCCACTTTTACTTGTTATTGTTGTTGTTGTGACCGAGTGCCTTTTTACTAGCTCATATCCCTTAGTGGATACTGAGCTATACCAGATAATATCCCGTATCTCTTAGTGGGTACTGGGTGCTTTCACAACTGTGCCTGAGGCTCTGATCACAATATAAGCTTTAAGCTCTTTACACCGATAACTCCAGACACAACTGCCTTTATCTTTCATGTAATGGAATGTTTCACATTCATATATATATACAATTAGTCGCTTAATTTCAGATTCACTTTCACGTTCACATTTATCACCAGACGTTATTCCGGCATTCAACAATAATGTGGAGTATCACTTATTCATTCAAATTCACATACTAGGAGCACTTCAATATCACAATCATCAAATCAGAATCTTCGAACCTTCATATTCGGAATCAGTATAATCAATCACACATTCATTAGAGCATTCAATCATAATCAAAACAATTAATTGAGTGGGATGGTCTAGGTTACTCACAGTTTGCTCCCAAAGCTATGGCCTCGAAGTTCTGGCAATATCAGGAAGTGGTCAATCTACTTGTTCTTCTATATGCAATCATATACAAAATTTACACATTCAGATAAATAGTCAATCATAAGTGCATTCATGAATGTATAATGTATTATGATGTTCCATGATAATTTCTCATGTATGTTTCTTTAATACACTTTATAAGCAATTTCAACACCTTCCAAACATTTTCGGACTGTTCTTATACTCAAATAGTGCTCTACACTCAACTTCCACCCAGAAATTGAAATTCTTAGAGACAGGATTAAAATTCTTTTTCTACATACAATTTGTAGCACGATGTCTCCAGTTTACTCCAAGTCAAAAATCATTCCATTTGGATATATACAGATCAAGATATTGTCAAAATACCGAAGCATGTTCAGTAAAAATGCTCCAGTTACGAAATTCCAGAACTCCTCATCAATTTCGTCTCAAATTTATCACTCAATCTCTTATAAATGATTTCATATGGTTATAATTTTTGGTGTAGATGTAAAACAATATGTGTCGAGTCTAATGGTTCAAGTCCCATGTCATTTAGAGGACGGGAGAAGAAGATATGGACAAAAGATCAAAGGATGTTCAAAACAGTCCCTCTTTTTTTTTAATAGAATTTTAGAGTCGCGATCGTGTACGTGCATGATCGTGACTTTCTTCCTTCATTAGCAGAGGCACGACCACAACTTCCCTTGTTTTTCAAAAGAGTTGCATTCATGCTGAGCCACGATCGTGACTTTCCATGTGCTTGAGCACAATTGCGACCTGCTATGTTTTCTTCCTTCATTTTCTTCCTTTCTTGCCATTTTTGACTTAAAACCAGAAGTTTTCAGACAACATTTTCTTCTAATAAATTGTTACAATATGTCTTAAGTTTCTAATGACACTAAATGCATTCATTTCGGTCTAGTATCATGCAAATTATGATCAACATACTCTATACTGTTCCTTATGTCTCAATAGAATACTGCTCTCAACTTCTAGCTAAATTTCAGGGATCTTATGAATAGAATTAAAATTTTAACACCACGCTCCATAGGTAAACTGCCCATCATACCTCTTGAGAAGCTCGTGATCGATCTTGTCAAGAACTGGGTCATTCTTCTTGAACTTTCTAGCAAAGGGCCGGCTGCCAAGGATCATTCTTCTATAATCTTTAAGTCCCAAGGCCCTTGGATGTTGCTTTGGAGGTATATCCCAAGTGATATAGTGAAGATCATGGTTTGCCGTAGTGTTCTTGTAGTCCTCAGAATTGCATACAAGTGTTTGGAAGTACCCTTCGGGCGATGATACGAAGTTGGTATAGTAAAGAAGTAGAGTCCTTGGCAAATTGTCCCAACCCACAATGCAATACTCAGCAAAAGATCTGGATAACACTGTCCAAGCTGAGCCTGTTTTAATAACAAAATGAAGAGAACATTAGTAACGTGGCATCTCCCCTCCACAAGAAACACTCAGCATAAAGAGATATTACGGCAACTCTTTTTCTGAGACTAACTAATATCTTGAAGAAAGATAGATGTGCAAGGGGTTAGATGTGTACAGGACATTTAGTATGTAACAGTAAAATGATTTCTATCCTGTACAGAGAACATTTGTCAATATTAAGGCCAGGTTATCTAGCCTGCATGCGACTCGCAATTTTAAGAAGCCAAGTAAGTCTTGCTGCTAGTGACTAGAAAAAAGGATCACATTGTAATCTGAGATTGAGAAAAGAAGGCATTTCTTTTCTTGCTTTGTTTAAGCGTCTTGACATTGAGCTGTTGAAGCCTGTCTCATGCATATGCTGCGTTCGGGAAAGATATAAGTTTGCTCTGAAAACCAAGAAGTAAAAGTTTCCACCTCAAAGATGTACAGTTCTAGCAATAAAATAAGTTCAAGCAAGAAGAAAAGTTTCCATTTTTACAAAAGCCAAGAAAGAAAGCAAAGATATTGACTCTCCAGACTATAAGATAGAAAGGATTGTAATTTACGGTGAAGAAATAAGATACCGACTCTCCAGAGCTATGTGATAGAGAGGATTATAATTTACGGTGAAGAAATTCATATAGTCAAAAAAAAAAATCTAACATGGGTCAGTAAAGCAAGCAGCCCAACCAACATTGACATTTGCATTTTCTGGATCATCCAACCTTAAGAAGTTAAGATGTGCACTTTCTGGATCATCCAACCTTAAGATGTGCACTTGTCTGTTCTTGATGAACTAGAGATCCCTTCACATACCATGAGAGATTTAAAATTGAATAATTTTGGTGGTGGAGCCAGTGTGATGGAATGAATGCAAGTACGCTCCTAATGCCCCAGCTGGCATCAACAACAGCTTAACCTAATAATCATTACTATTGCCTCTATATATAAATAAAATATGATGAAAAATCACCAGAGATATTACACAACTTCAAATTATTAACTAAAGTTGATGTTGGTTTTTAAACACCACACTGCAATTTGACAAGCCAAGCCCTTAACTTTTGCTCGACTGTCCTTCAGAAGCATAGTAAAAGCTCCCACGAGGCACGATAAGGTTTTTAATCTACTATTCCTACCATACAAGTTCTCAACTGGGCTTCCTTTTTTTTTGGGATTTGAGATGGGGTGTTGTTTTGGGCAACTTGATCATTCTCCCAACAAAGTAAAAGCTGGGAAGGGCTAAATGTCGGCAGGGGCCTCCTGACAAAATGTAGGGTCAGGGTAACATTTTCAAATACTTCCAAACAAAAATCATTCATTAAAAGTACCACGAATTGGGTAGGCAATTGTCTGCGTATTAACTACAGTGTCACATGCAACTGCCAAGCATAAAAGTCAAATTTGTCCAAAAAATAACGTAAAAAGCAGAACAAAAAAATGGCTGGGGTCATTTAGAATTTGGTGCAAATGTTTTGGTTAAAGCAAGGGCCTTTCCATAATAAATTAGAAGAATGGGATGGGGAACAAAACCTGTATAGAGCTTGAAGGCAGTCGGGAGGCTCCTCTGTTTAATAACCCACCAAATTTCTGATTTCTTCGGACTGTAGAGCGCAGGGTCTATTATAATAGGCTTGGCTCTCTTGTTCCTGATAATTATAACTTTTTTAGTTACCAAATGTCTTTCAGGGATGAGACTTAAAGAACTCGATGAAATAATACAAAGCAAAAACTGAAAGTAAACACAAGATCTCACAGTTTCCAGCCCAAGTGACTTGAATGCTGAATGAAGTTGAGATTTCTTGGTAATCCAGAAAATGCATGAATCAGATCTGAATCCCAAATTGAGGTGTATCACAAGAAAATTGAGTTGCCAAGCATAAGTGGAGTACAGACTGAAATTTAACATCATAAAGGCCACTCACCATACCATCTTGGGTCACCAAGGGATAATCAGAGGCACTAAGATTGATGAACCAATCCCACTGGCAAGTCCTTAGCAATATAGCGATCGCATGGAGGGTAGTAGCAAGCATGGTTGGACCTCTGTAGGTAACCAAATTCGTCCTGCCAACAATCCAGACATTCCCAACAGCCCCAAATACAGGTTCTTTCTCCACAAATTCAGCAACTTTTCTATGCTCCTCAATAGGTGCATCATGGTCCATATGAATCAGATAGTAATTCCCAGGATGGTACAGTGCTTTTATCAAACGCATTACCCTCTTGGCGTCTCCTTTTGACGCTGATATCAAGTACGCAAATGTTACAGGGTACTGTTTCCGAGCTTTCACCACGCTTAAGTTGATGGCAGTGTTGTGTGACGCGATGGGTACGGTTAATCTTGATGGTATGTACAGCAGAAAGAAGAGGATCGTTGACACCATGACTGAGATCATATAAAGTTTGACACCCATTTCAGCTAAGAGCAAGAAGAGCAACAAAGAACAAATTGAAGATCAAAAAAAGGTAGTTGCTTGTTATAGAGTTAAAGATGAGAGATTGGGAAAAAAGATCAGTAACAAGAAAAGGGGCATAGAACTACGTGGAGATATATGACGATAACGTGGGACGGGGTTCCTTCCTTTGAAGGCAAGTATAAGTCCTACAATTGTTACTGTGTATGTGTGTTTGTTGCTAGTTGTATAGATTTTATAGCCAGACTTGAAAATTACCTAGTTGTCCGCTGGGATTTGCAAGTGAAAAAGAAGACTTCAAGTTGACAACATGTGGTTGAGGATGACATCTGCATACGTGGGCGTTTGGTACGTAGGTGAGGTTTCACCCTCAACAAAAATGTTACTCTCTCTCAAGTGCAAATCTTCCGTGTTTTCGTTTTCGTGATAATGATATCTAGGATGTATAGGTTATCAAGATTAAACCTGTCTATCCTCTTTTTCTCCTGCGTTAGGGCAGTTAATGTGTAGAAGTGGGGTGTATGAGTTAATAGTGATATTAGGTACAAGCACAGACGTAATAGCAACAACAATAATAACAATAACAATATTTTAGTAAAAATTTTGTTAAGACCTGGGATTTGAAAAAGTCAAGAAGTATATAATCTTACCGTTAACTATAGTAGAGAAACTATTTCCGATAAATTCACAGGAAAGGAGAAAAGAAAAGAAAGAAAAAGAAAAAAATGTTTTTTAAGTACTGTTTGAAGAAGATAAAATTAAAAAATACACAAATAATTGCGTAAAAATAACAATAAAATGGAATAAAAAAAGAAATTCACAATCTAAAATAAAAAGATAAATTGATAAATAATATTAATAATCAAATAATAAAAATAAAAGATAATACTAATAAATAATAAAGTAAAAACAAATAAATAAATAAACAAAAAAGAAAAATAATAAAATATATAATAAATAATAAAATAAAGATAAAAAGTAAAGAATAAAAAATAAAAGATAAAATAAATAAATAAGCAAATGAGAAAGAGAACAAATAAAATAAAGAGAACAAACAAATAATTAAAAAATGACAAAAATAACTAAGGGGAAATTATTACAAATAAATACAAGATACATTAATAAAAAAAGGTTCAAAAGACCTATGAACATGAGAAATACCTGTTTATGTAAGACCCTTTACGTAATATCCTTTGCCCATATCCTAGTTCGCCAAAATTTCCTATTAAAGGCTAAGTCTTTGGTAAGTTCTAATAGAGCCATCTCATACCGGTTATCTACCCCCCGTTCTTCTTAGGTATTCCTTTTTTTCTTTTATAATTGATAAGGACAATCTTCTAGCACCTTCTCACTAGAGTAATAAGATGTTTCCTCTTAATATGTCTAAACTACCTAAGTCTTGACTCCTTTAATTTACCATTAATGTTAGTAACCTTTAATCTATCTCCTATCATTACATTCCTGATCTTATCTTTTCTTATAGGATTACACATCCAATGAAGCATCATCATCCCTACTACCATTAACTTATGACTATGCACCTATTTTGTAATAACCCGTTTTTCCATACTAAAGGTTAGAACATAGGGTCCTAGACCATGATACATGAGAAATAGTATTGAGAAATTATGAAAGCATTGCATTTACATGCATATTATTTGCATATACATGAATTACGATTTTTGCACACATTGCAAAGATTGTATATGCACTCAATTGACATATTTTGGGGTATGAAATATTTAAATTAGTTATGATGTGAAATGTGAAATATGAATTATTATGTCTTGAATTTTAACTTGGTGGATTCTAATTATTAATTTAGAATTTATTTGTTATAATTGAGAAATTTATGAAATTATCTGTATTTTTGGATTAGGAAAAATGCCAAGTGACAAGACAAATTGATAAATGACAATAAAAATGAGTGACACATGAATTTAGGATAAATTGACAAGTGGCATAGAAAATTGGGTGACAATTGGTTTAGAAATTGAGAGACAAATGAACTAGTTATTAAATGACATTGGGTGCCATAATTAGATGACATTAGTATAATTCTTTATGTGATAAGTGTCATGACATGTGTCATAACACTCACCAAGCATTAAACCCATGACATGTCCATTGATTTTTTAATTGTCTTTCATTTTCACTACATGCTCTCTTCTTCATTTTCTTCTTCTCCATTCACGATACTCACCCTCACTCTCACCAACCTTGAACGTTGAACTTTGTTATCATCCTTTACTAGCCAGTCCAAGTTTTCGTTGCTTTCACCTTGTTGATGGAAACCATTTCTATTTCTATCTTGCTCTTGGATATGTTGATGATCGTGTGAGCTTGGAAGCTAAGTTTTCTTAGTGATTTGAAGAGTTTTGGAGTTAAACAAGTAAGTAAGATCTTGTTCTTCATGGCTTTATTAAATGAAACATATATGATGATAGTTTAGAGATATAATGAACATGATAATGGTGTCGAGAGTGCACTGAACGTTGATGAATGTATGGATACATTGATGTTCTATTTTTATATGATTGATAAACAATGATTTATGATTTGTTGTATGGATGTTTTTAAGTTAAGAATAGAGGTGATTTTGATGAGGAAATGAAGTAAAAATGATGAACTATAAGATGTGTTAGATGTAACATGTAGGAGCTAAAATCTAGAAAACAACATGGAAGAAGTTGGTTGGGATTTTTCGGATACATGATTGTGGGAAATGTAAGGAAATGGCTGGAAATTCTAGGATGGATTAACCTACAATCGTGGGAAGTCCTTCACAATCATGAGAAAGGCCATGGATGTGAGTTCTTCTCTTTGGAGTTAATATTGAACCAACTAATGATAAGATACTTTCCTATGGTGCATTTAGACTCAATTGAAGCTTCAAATGAACCTAGTTTGAGGTTGAATAAATTGATAAAGTGTTTGATATGTTTAGGTTCTTAATTGAGGTTATAATTAAGGAATGAATGATTGATAACAAAGTATCAAAATCTAGAAAATTATGAGTGTTATAGGAATGAAAGTGTTCTTAGGAATGCAATTGTGATACAAAAGAAACAAGAAAGGTGTATTAAGTAAGAATGAATGAGAATTTGGATGTTGTGTGATTATATAATGATAGACAAAGGATTAGAGAATATGTGAATGATGAATGTATAATTGATGATATTAGAATAATCAAGTTTCTTTGAGGTGCAATCCTAAGTGAAAGCAAGACGTATACAAGTTATAATGGTTTAAATGATTATGATTTGTGATTAAGGACACATACCCGGGAAAGTCATTGAGCATGCACTGTATATAACACATGTATATATGTGTATGCTTGAATACTTATTTGATTGAACAATTTAGTAATGTGTACAAATGTGTGTATTGCATGATTTAGACGCACAAGTCGAATGTCAGCATCCAAACATTGTTGGTTCGTCGAGGCAATAATTATCTGGAGCTTACTGTACATACCCTAGATTTTTCTCACTAAGATTGATTGGATTTGCTTAAATTTAAATTATTGAACTGATAATTATGTGAATGTGATACTTTTGGGAATTAATGGTCCGAGGAGTTTGATAACTGTGATTGCATTGAAAGTGTTCATAATTGAATGGAATTGGGAAAAATAAGTGAAAAATGTTGAATGTCAGAGTTAAGTCCGATGACAATATGAAAGTGACTGTACGTGATGAATGAAAGTGATTGATTGCATATAATGTTGATTGATGCATCTCATTACATTGAAATACATGATCAAATAAAGGAAGTTGTGATTGGAGTGGCCAGTGAAAAAGAGCTTAAAGCTTAGAAATGTATATAAAGAGCTATAGGCTCAGTATTAAAATGAGCCCAGTATCTACAACAAATACATGACAGTTAAAAAGGTGTTCGGTCATAGTAAAGTAATAATGAAAGTGGAGTCACATGCACATTCACATATATGATTTAATATGTAGTAAATGAATGAATTATTTGGACCGCTCTGTAATGGAAATGTGAAATAGTTTCCACAAATTGCATTTGTTGAAACATGATCAAAATCTGAAATGATATGCAATTTTTGATTGTATAATATATATGTGAATTGAAATGTGAATTGTTCTTGTGATTTGAAATGAGTGAACCATCATATTCAGTATATGTTGATGTGATTCATTTCTAAACTAAATGGTAAATTGTTTTTTTGGTTTGATATGAGTGAGCACATCGATGATGGTTCATTCACTGAGTTTGTAAAACTTATCAAAATTGCAACGATGATTTTCAGGTACGAGAAAGGAGACTTAGCTATTAAGACTCTCTAAAAGAAGTCCAGTACTGCGTTTTTGGACTCAAAGAATGGCACAAAGGTTGGTCAACTGATATTAAGGAGTTAGATAGAATACTATCCTATAATCCGTCATTTCATTTCATGTAGAACAAGCTGTAAAGAGTAGTAAAATCTAAAACGTTTTTGATACTGTATATATGGATTTTGTAGCGAAACGCTACAATGTAAACTATGTTTTATAAATGAAATGGAAAGTTTGATCTTTTAAATATTGTTTTATATCTATAATGCATTATTAGTGAATGTGATTGCTCTAACATGCCACTTTCATAGGGTATATTCTCGAATGTTTGCTGGATGTTCGGGCATGTGCTCCATGAAATTAGTGCGTTATATATTTAATTGTCAACACTCTGCCCCATAGAGCATGAATGAGTTAATGGCTAAAGGGTAAAATTTATCTTCTAGCTTGAGTGGCATCCTCTTATCATATAAAACTCCTTATTCACCCCTCTGTTTAAGCCACCCTAATTTGATATAGTGAACTATGTCTTCATCTATCTCTTTGTTGCTTTGGAAGATGGATCCAAGATACTTAAAATAATCTTTCTGTGATGTAAATTTTTAACCAATCTTTATCTCCACATTAGATTCCCGTATTGCCTAAAAAAGTATACTTTAAGTACTCAGTTTTTAATCCTGCTTATTTTAAAACCCTTCGACTTTAACATATCCCTCCAAAGTTCTAACTTGACACTAACATCTTCTATTTTTTTTCCTCATCCATTCAAACATTGTCTTCAGCAAATAATATACTTTATGACTTATCCCCTTGAATATTCTGGGTGAACTCATCCATCACTACAAATATCAAGGGGCTTAACGAGGATCCTTAGTATAGCCCTATATCAATAGAGAAATGCTTTATTTTTCCTCCTATCATCCTTACTAGTCTTAACACCTTCATACATATCCCTAATAATTTGTATATAGGTTATAGGAACTCCTTTAACTTCTAAACACCTCCACATGGCTTCCCTAGATACCCTATTGCAAGCCTTTTCTAAGTGAATGAAAACTACATGTAGGTCTTATTGTCCTTCCCTACAATACTAAATTAATCTTCTAAGGAGGTGTATAGGTTCTATCGTGAACCTTCCTAGCATGAAACCAAATTGGTTTTTTTGAGATAAGTGCCTCCTATCTCATCCTCTTCGCAATCACCCTCTCATATACCTTCACTGTGTGGCTGAGTAGTTTGATGCCTCTATAGTTGTTACATTTTTATATATACCCTTTGTTTTTATTAAGAAGAATTAGTGTGCTAAGTCTCCAATCATACAATATTTTAGTAAAATTAAGTATCATATTAAAAAGCTTGACTAACTAAGATCTTCTTCTTTTATGCTCTTCTATACCTCTATGGGTAACTTATCAGGTCATGCCGCCCTTACACTGTATATCTCCCTTAAAGCTCCTTTAATTTCCTCTCTTGTGATCTATTGGCAGCAAATGAGGTTATGATATTTCTCGAATGTGCTCAGATCACCCAAGGAGATGTTTTCATCTATACCTTACTAAAAAGGCTTTGTAATAACTCTGCCATCTTATCTTGACGTCATTTTCCTATCGGTCCTACTTTATCTTTTATACAACAAACTTGATCCAAGTCTCTTGCTTTTTTTTCCTTGGCTCTTGCCAACTTAAATATTTCCCTTTCTCCATCTTTAGTTTCTTGTTGATAAATTTCTTGTAAGCTTTATGTTTAGCTTTTGAGACTATCTTCCTTGTTTCATTCTTTGCTAGTTTGTAACTTTCTTTATTAATGACCCTCTCTACATTTGTATTACTATCCAATAGCGCTTTGTAGATAAACTTCTTAGTATTCACCCTCTCTTGTACATCTTCATTCCACTGATTCCATCTTCCTACTAGGCCCTTTAACAAAGTTGCTACTCTCTCCACCTTTTGGTTAGCACCCCTTTCCAGTTTTCATTCCTCTTCAAACATTACTCTTTCCCTTAGTTGTTCAATAATATCTCCTTTAGGTTCCAACATCTAACTCAATTACTCCTTTGAGAACTTCTATTCTTTCTTCAGCCTTTAATTATAAGATCCATAACCAACAATCTGTGTTAGGTTTGACAAACATAATTCAAGTATCACCTTGCAATACTTACAACTAGGTCAATCACTCTGCCTTATGAGGAAATAGTCAATTGGAGTCTTCATGATTTTTCTCCAAAAAGTTACCTAGTGCCTCTCCTGTTTTTTTTTAAAAATAAGTTGGCTACCACCAAATCAAATGCCACTGCAAAGTATAACCAAACAATTTTACTATCATTCTTGTCTCCATATTTGAAACCTTCATAACATGAATACCCGTCCTAGATTGCTCCTATAAGGCCATTAAAGTCTCCTCCTAGAATAACTTTCTCGTTAGAGAGTATCTATTGAATCACCTAGTCTAATGCACCCCATAATTGACGCTTAAGTTGTTCTCAGCACCATATTTGGGTTGAATAGGCACACACCACATTGTAAACATCTTTCACCACAATATTTAAGGAAAATTTCCTATCAATTACCATACAACATGATGTATAAGTTCCTTGACAACCAATACTTAACCCATTTTGTTACCTTGAACACTATGAATATCAAAGCTTGAACCTACTAATTTCTTTCGTTTTAGCCCCGTTCAATTTGTCTCTTAGATGTATGCAACATAGTAATAAAAAGAAATACCTTTAGAAAATGATAATAATAACCATCAAAGAGGTAGCTATAAGAATTGGGAATAAGTAGAAAAATAATAAAAATAAAATAGAATAAAAAGAATAAGTAGAAAATGATAATAATAACCATCAAAGAGGTAGCAATAACAACAACAACAACGACAACAACAATAACAATATCAATATCAACAACAACAACAACAACAACAAGAATAATAATAATAATAATAATAATAATAATAATAATAATAATAATAATAATA
>JAOSBN010000009.1:13632132-13643900 GCA_027563595.1 Erythroxylum suave
CATATACAAAATTTACACATTCAGATAAATAGTCAATCATAAGCACATTCATGAATGTATCATGTATTATGCATGTTAAATGACAATTTCTTGGGTATGTTTCTTTAATACACTTTATAAGTAATTCAACACCTTCCAAACATTTTTGGACTATTCTTATACTAAAATATTATTCTGTACTCAACTTCCGTCCAGAAATTGAAATTCGTAGAGATATAATTAAAATTTTATTTTTTCAGAAAATTTGTGGCCCGATGTCTCTAGTTTACTCTAAATCAAAAATCATTCCATTTGGATACATACAGATCAAGATATTGTCAAAATACCAAAGTATGTTTAGTGAAAATACTCTAATTATGAAATTCCAGAACTCCTCATCAATTTCGTCTCAAATTTATCACTCAATATCTCCTAAATGAATTCATATGATTATAATTTTTGGTGGGGATGTAGAACAATGTGTGTCGAGTCTATTGGTTCAAATCCCAGGTGAATTAGAGGTCGGGAGAAAAAGATATGGACAAAATATCAAAGGATGTTCAAAACAGTCCCTCATTTTTAGAGTTTTAGAGTCGCGATCGTCCACGTGCACGATCGCGACTTTCTTCTTTTTTGACAGAGTTGCGATCGTGCCTGACTTTGTTTTTCAACAGCACGATCGCGACCTGCTGTGTTTTTTCCTTCTTTTTCTTCTTTTCTTGCCATTTTTGACCTACAACCAGACGTTTCCAGACAACATTTTCTTCTAATCAAATGTTCCTCTATGTATTAAGTTTCTAACGACATCAAATTCATTCATTTTGGTCTAGTATTATGCAAGTTATGATCAAAATACTCCATACTGTTTCTTATACCTCAACAGAATACTACTCTATTATGGACAGAATTAAAATTTGACTTCTCCAAAAAAGTTGTAGAAATATGTCTCTAGTTTAATATGGACCAAGAATAAACTCATTTGAAATCTATAGCTCAAGACATAATCAAAACATCGAAGCATGATCAATGAAAATTCTCCGGTTCATAACATTCCAGCCCATTCCCTCACTTTGACTCAATCAATCCTTTTTCAAATTAGTTCAAATGGCTCTAATTGTCACAAAGAGGAAAAATCAATGTCTTAGGAGTCTATTAGTTCAATTTTTAAGTCATTTAGAGATCAGATGACAAAGTTGTGGCTAAAAGAATCAACACAATTCAGTTTTTGGAAAACCATTCGGGTGCAACTCCTTTAGTCTTCTCTCCCTATAACGCAGATTTCTTTTTCTTCTATTTTTCCATATTTTCTCACTTCTATCTTATTCAATTCACATATCTAATGTATAACCAGATTTTCTACTTCCATCTCAGCCCATCTTAACACAAATAAATCAAAATTCCAAAAAGCAACATAAACATAAAAAACTGTATACTCATTCACACAAATTCCAGTTTCTACATTTTTCTCTATCTGACATTCATCTTATGCATTTTTTCACCTTCTTCTACACTTTCATTTCATTAAAAACTTATCATTTCTATGTTATAACCTCACCCAATTCTTTACTTTAAACTCACTTTAGGTCATCTCAAAAACACCCACACATATTCCCACATAACAAAAGTGAACAAAAACAAAGCACATATATTCATGCATTAGCTTTCATGAACTTCTGCATTTTCATTCATCCGTTACATCTTTTTGTAATTAACTCCAATTTAGTTCAGATCATCCATAACAAATCAAAATCCATATTTACAAACAATCATTTATGGTACCCATAAAATTCAGAACATAACTTACTTGATTCAGCAAATTTTTCAGTAGTTATGAGTGGACTAAATACGCAAAATGAATAATTTGATGTTCAGTGATGGATGATCAAGAAGAGTGTTTTGGTGATGGGCACTTTCAGTGAAGCAATAAGAGAATGAGACAAAGAGCTGCATAAATGTTTTTGTTCAATGCCTAACAACGTGGGTTAATATCACATTGACACATGCATCTATGCATATGTGCTATTTGTCAAACATTTAAAGCTGTCACATGTCACAATGTAATTGGTCCATTATTTCAATATTTTACCTAGTATAAAATATCCCAAATTTTCAAAAAATTTCAAAAATTCATCAAAAATTTCAAAATAATATTAATAGTCTCAAAATAAAATTTTAACGTAAATAAGTCACAATTCACATTTTAATTAATCAATCATACTTGGGAAATGTCAATAAATGCATATACAATTATTTTAATGTATCAAAAATAAATATTCACATATGTGTAAATATACAACGATGCATGAGCATAAATTATACTTCTAGTTTCTCACAGTACATTCAATTTTATTCTGGGATCTAGCCTCTAACACGAGATGTTACAATATTCTTAGCATATTAACATCTTTATTTCTGACACTAACATCGCTTTGCTAAAGAAAGCAAATTTACCTTAAGATGTCGTGGTGCAGTAGTAGTTCTAAATTCTAAAATCCACCGTCATCACATTTTTTATACACTTTACCTTTCCAATGTATAAAAAAGAAAACCAACCATTGCCATAAGGTCCTCCTGCGAAAGTTTTTGAAGTTGATAATTTGTTAAAGTTGGATCATGAATGGTCCAACAGTTGGACGACATGCCATGTCATTTGTTTTTAGATTTTCATCATCCCTGGAAAGGAAATATTGTTGTTATAATGATGATTGTATTCCATGATTTGCTCTTCCCTTTAAAACAGAGTTAAAAACCGATTTTCTTTCAAATTTAATTATTTTAAAAAATATTTATTATTTTGTATAACTAATTATGAAGTCTATATGATTGCTATTACCTAATTTAAGTGGAGAATTATATTAAAATATTTGTACTATTATAAATCTTTTTAAATTAATAATACAATATTTTTAAAGTAAAAGACCACACACGAGGTTTATATATTGCGCTCGTGAAAAAGGGAACATAAGCTTTCCGAGGAAGAGCCAGAGCCACTATGATATCAGGTTACGATCAACATCCATAATATGCCTTGAGTGAGCCAAACTGTAAGTGAAAATAGAAATTCATCACAACTCAAAATCTTGTGCTTCCTCAGTAGCTGGTGATGCAAGTCCAAACTGTTGAGATCATTTACGGTCTGAATCATATGAATGCTAAAGCTTATAAGTTCAACAGCAATGCCTGCCGCGTGATTGTAACGTCTTCCATGCAACATGAGCAGATCATTAGCCATTAAAAAGAAAACACACCCAATCAAACATGAACTCTACTTTTTGAGTCATTTTCTTCTTCTTTTTGACTGCGATAGTCATATATTTACAGTTAGTGTTTAAATGACAGAAGCTAAGATCACAATCTCTATAAAAGACCCTGATCATGATCCTTTGTGTTTGTCAGTCTTAGCACGCAATACAGACATGCCATATTGGTATAAGGCAATCTTGATAATTGCTACAATTCTATATGTTACAGATACCATTTTGCAATCTCTCTCCCTATAAGCTCACAGGTAATGGCTCCAAAAGCTTGGTCAATGGAGGATTTCCTAAACTTTAAAATGGTTATTGTAAGTGGTAACAAGGTCGGTGATCTTTTCTGTGTATCATTAATCCTTCTAACACGACTGCCTAAGTCTTGATCTGGAGATCGCAGTTCTTTGCAGATGTAATAGACTTGATAACGTATTAAGTTAGACCCTCTCATGCTCAAATCTCGACAGCCGAGAATCAGATAGAACAGTGAACAATTGTGTGTCTACGAGTAGCTGCAAAACAGAGAAAACTGGAATAAGCAGTTAAAACAGGCACTTTAATAACATCATGAAAGTTGGAATCTACAAACCTTAATAAATGGTCGGTCCCTGCTGGGAAATGAATCAACAAAGCTATCCTTGAGAAGTAAGGAAACCTGAAAAGAAGTTATTCGAATTGAGACAAAAATGCCTCTTACCATTTCCTACCAAAAGAATAGATCCAATATCTACTAACTGTAGAAGCCATGCAGCAGTACTTACTCTATCGTTTGACTGTACACTAGTTATTGTATGAGACCTCAATTCTGAACAAAGCGATTCCATGTAGCACCTTATAATCGTCAAAAACTTTGATGCAGCCTCAGCCTGAATAATTATGCGTACCAGTGTAGACAGGAAATAATAAAGCAACAAGAAATCTAAAAGATGTTAACAATGATAACAAAAGCAGCTGCCATAAGCAGGGCAGTTTTGCATTTGAGTTAAGAGCAAAACCTGTGTTTCGCTGCACCTATACACAGGATGCCTTCTAGCAACTGGACTCTCAAATTGTAGTCTAGCATGTACTGGTCCAAGTTCACGGACAAGCTCTTTGTACCTCGGCAGTGTTGGCAAGTGAGATGATTTCACCTGGAATTTTAAGAAGAAAGTGAATGTTTCCATAACTTGCTTCTATTGGGTTTTTTACAGGCCCAATGAACAAATATTTTAAGGTTTAGGCTGAAGACGTCATAGTGACTTTTGTGGTCTAGAAGCGAACAACAAGAAGTTCCACATAAATCATTAGTGCCGAGACCCACCACCAGCAGATATTCTCACCATTCAATAGCAATCATTGTAGCTGCTCATCTGATTATATTAGAACAAACTTGATGATGTGCCATTGCTTTTTGTGACGGAGTGCGTTATGCATGTTATGGATAGTCTAAAGGCGTAGCAAGCAATGGCCAACCTACTCTATAGATATGTGAAAAAGGTTTTCCCTAAGAACAAATTACCTGGTCCTTCTGCACATTGATGTGGACAAGATTAAATGTTCTCAACTTCAAGTCAGCAGGTTTATGTTGGATGCCAACCTGGAAGGAAAAGGACATGTGAAACCAATGAGACAACTTTCTAACAACTGAATCTAACCTTCTAGAGTTCCTTGAAATGTCTGCTGAAAGTTTCATTTCTTATTAAGTATTGAAATCATAAGAACGTATGTCTGTTAAGAGTGTCAATTACCTACATCGATCAAGAGAAAAGAAAATGATTTACATAAAAAGAATGCATTAAAAATTTTTGGGCTGAGGATGAAGTCCCGCCTTATAAACCACTTATAAAACCTTAAATCTAACCCATCATTTCCTGACAGTTATAGCTAACTCCTTTGAATACGAAATTTCACATGGTATCAAAGCTACTTCCATTTTCTACTCCAACTCATCAAGTAGTTCTACCTTTTTTCTTCTCCAGTACTTTCACATATAAGTTTTTCTTTAGTTGACGAGTTCTACCTTGGTTATCATCATCTCTCCTGCTTTAATGACTCGCTGTGCTATATGTCCAGTCAAGTTTCCCTCAGCTTTCTTTTGGCAATTTAATTTCTCTAACAACCCACCCTTTTCCTCGAAATAATGGGATTAAATTGCCCAGCCATTGTAAATAGTGGCTAAAACCGTAATCAATAACAAATTGTTCTATCTTCTCCTTTTCTGTTTTACATGATATCAGAGCTGAATAAACCTAAAAAACATAAAAACTACTGCTTTCATCTATGCTTATGGAAGAATTTGAGAACATGAACTTCAGCCAGTTGCCTAGCTAATCGATCCTTATAAAATCTCTGCAGCTAAACTCACCCCTCAAAAGATGCAGTGATGGATGATGATCAAGTTTCCAGCTTACTGTTTGGCCACGGTGAGGTGCTCAATCAGGCCATATATAACAGTTTCTACAAACTCACCCCTCAAAAAGATGCAGTGATGGATGATGATCAAGTTTCCAGCTTACTGTTTGGCCACAGTGAGGTGCTCAATCAGGCCATATATAACAGTTTCTACCTTGCTGGAGCGTGCTCTCATAATTACTGCACTCAGACTCTATTGGATCCATAAGTCATGATCTCTTTTTTTTTTTAATTAACCTTGCCTGTAAAGATATCTTATCATCGCGAAACTTTCAAAAATCCTTTATTAAAATGGCAAGCAAGATTCATAAAGAAAAAAATTAGTCTTCACCTGTTTTTTACTTTTAACCTAACAAAACTATCCAATTCAATCTATATTTTGATTAAGAAATTCTGGCTATCAACTTTAACCCCTAAGTACCAACCTTTGACAATCAATCCATTACTGTCGACTATTCCACCAAGTTTCATCTTTTGGAACTCCTCACAGTTTAGTAGCTAAATGAGAAAGGATAGCAGGACGCTAGAATCTCCATTCAACAAGCTCACAGTCCCATTGCCCTCTAGCTAGCAGGTACGCACGTGAACAGTTTCACGGTAGAGAACATGATGCGAGTCATCTCTCTCACCTTAGCTAAGCACGTTAACTCCTTTCTGGAGGCCAGAAGTTGTACAATAATCTAAACACAAAATGCAAGGTTTCCCGCCGCTCAAACAGAAAAATCTGACAAAGTTTACCAGTTCATCTTTTTAATATTATCTGAAATGGTGTCCGGACTAATAATACTAACTTCAAATAGTGCATAAAACCACTGCACTCTTCTGTATACGGTGAAAGGTTCAAATGCATCCAACTTATGCCTGCCCAAGATAAAAATTATCTGGCCAAAACTCATGGCAAACTACCAACTTCAGAAAGTTCAGTTACGTTGAAAATCTATCTTTTACGTCATTCTATTAATTTGAAAAGAAATCCTAACATGTTCCCAGAAATTCAAAGAGTGAAGCACAGAATTTATGGGGGATAAACCGAATTATGCTGAATAGGAAAAGCTAAAGAAAATTAAACACAAGCAATGGGATTACAAAATTGACACAAAATTCACTGAACATGTAAGCAATTCAACTCATCTACAACAAGTACAGAACTCACAATATAGGGAACTGGAGCATCAAGAAAATCCAGCATTGTTGTGGGGAGGATCTGCCAAATATTGAGAAAATATTTGCTAAGAACCAGCTACTGGAGGTCTGTAATCATCTGTTAATGGCTTAAGCAAAACATGCAATGAAAATTTTCAATCACCAAACCATCTAAAAGAAGAGAAAGAATGTTTCATCTCTACTATGACTATAACAACCAAGGTACTATTTGATTCTGTATCCTGAAAAGACATTCGACAATATTCAGAATAGAAATTTATAAAGTCCAACTCACTGAAAACAGTATCCCACATATCCAGAGTATGAAAATAACTAATGAATCACTGATCAATGTACAAAAGGTTAATATTTAAATTTTTTTTACTAGAAACATAACAAGGTCATGTTATAATTGATACAGCGGTATCAAAGTTCTGAAGTACTGGGATAATTTATCTCTGCTGATGCTTCAAACTCTCCACATGCAGATCATCACCATAGAAGGTATGCATAAATGAAAGCCAATAACTGATCTTTATAGAATGCTGCTACATTTTAATGATGGTTTGGGAAAATAGCATGCTTGTTGTTCACCTTCTGCACCTACATTCTTTGGATTCTGAGCTTCACCTCTGGGTGTTTCATATCTAAAAGGGCCATGAATACAAATTCTCAAGGTACTTTTGGGTGCACTAATTTCCAACATAAAAGCATGAGATACAGAAACATTAAAACTAGAAGACCCTAGTCACATTATATTTTGGCCTTAGTTCATCAGAAATTCAACTTCCATGATTCAAACCCCTAGAATAGATTTAAAAAATAACAAAAAAGAGGAATAGGATTTTGGACAGCTAACATCAAAGTTGTCAAGTCCAGAACTTACAGGAAGAAATAAACTCTGCCATTGAAATGGACGAATCATGGGAAGAACTGAAAGCACGATAGCAGATAGGACACCCTGCAGGAATTTGGAACTAGTGTCAGCAATCTTTAGTTAATCATTATGAAGCCAGTTAAGCATCAAGAATTTTCAAAATCTGCAAGTTGAAACCACTATTGCAGTTACTAAAATGTTATAAGTTGACATAATTATCTTAGACAACTTATCAACGTACCAGGTTAGGGTACACCACTGCTACCTGTTTTTCTAGTAGTGTGCCAGCAATCAGAGCCAAAACCTGAAAGAAGAATATTTTTCAAACTCAACACACAAACAGATGAATACTGGACGTCTATCAAGCCCAATTTTGTATAGTTTGAGCCTTAAGTATGCTCATTTGGTAATTGGAAAAAGTTCAAATCTCCGTAAGAGTACTGCTAGTCTACATGTTCAAATCTCCGTAAGAGTACTGCTAGTCTACATGTCTCCCAACTAGCATTACATTCATCTTAGATATATACAAAACTGGCTCCAGCTGCCCAATGACAGGGTAGCAGACTCTCCTCAGGAATCCTGAACTATTATTAGAGCATAAACTGCAAAACATTTACTATATTTTTTCAATAAATAACTTATCCCCTAAAGAAGATGCCAAATTTAAAGTAGACAGAACTTCACTTGGTTAGGACATACACTTTCAAGTGACAGAACTCGACATACAGTTGCAGTTGTCCATATTGACAGCGCAAGAGCTTCCTCAGCAACCGCTAACCTTGCACTGACCTTTTGCCAAGATTAAAATAGTCAATTACACATATATATAAGAAAGCATAGTCCAAGAAGGTGAAATAAGCAGTTTATACCTCGGTAGCTTCTAAAGATTGCAGATAATTCTCATCAAAACCAAGGTCAGATACTGGAGGTCGCCGATACACTATGGCTTGCAAATGCTCCAGAGGATGAAAAACTATTTCACTTCCTCGTTTGGGTATAGACAAGGCATGATACCCACAAACTATCTGTAGCAAATCATTTTTGTTTTCCTGTCCCAAACTATAAAACTCAGCAAAAGTAGACTAATGACATATTGTAAACAGTAAACAGAAAAAGCATTCAAAAACCTACCCTAGCCCAATCCAATATTGAATCATCATCAAAATCCTTATCATAACTAGAGAAAAATTCATCATCTTCATCTTCTGGTGTCATGCTTCTAACTGGACTGCCAAAGATAAAAATGTATTATTGAAACTGGATCGGCAGCATGACAGCGTAGTACATTTAACTTCTATAGATGATGTCAACCATTAATTAAATGATACTCCAGAAAGAAAAGGATGGGGTAACTAGCAAAAATCAAATCAGAGTTAACAAAATGGCTCCAAAAACAGTCATGAAGTTTTCAAATTTGTCAAAGCTCGATGTAGTTACATGGCTAATATATGATAATTGTAGTTCTGCTACCTGAATAAAGTATCAAAACTTCCAATACGCTCTAGTCTGCGGTTCCTAGAACAAGAAAATATCCCATTCTCTGGAGAAGTGTGGTCATTTTCACAGTTGCCATACATTCTCTCAAAAGCATCAGAACGACTTTCTGATGACTCTGAAGCACAGTCATCAAAGTATAGTGAACTCCTCCTAACATCCTTATCTACTTCCCTCACTTGACTAAAATCTGAAGCCTCACTTTCAGTAGTAGTACTTTCTGGAGAACGAGGTTCCCATGCCCTTGGTGATAAGGTGCAGTTATCCTCATCTTTTATAATTCCTGCAGCTGCAGCAGAAAGTGCTACTGCACTATCAATAGGTATTGCAAAAGCCATCCAATCAATGTCATTCTCCTTATCAGGGTCAGCATTCCCGTTAGACTTATTATATCGTTTTGATGAAGGAATGCAACTTGTGAGTGACAGTTCATTAACAAACTGTGTTATCCGATTCAAACGCTCCTGTGCAATGATACTGCATCCAAATAAATAAAAGCTGTAAACAGCACTGTAGCAATGCAAGAAGTATATACACTTATTTCTGTACTGCAGTAAATTGACAACTAATCCATAAAATAGCAGAAAATAAACCACCATCAACCTGTTCAACATCTCATAGTGTAACTCAAAGAAAGGAACTTTTGTTAGTATACAGTAGCAACGAGGGGCAGAAACCAAAAAACGTGATCGTCCAAATGAATGAGCAACTGGAGTTGATGCACCGGATAAGCCAGGTGCCCTCTGAACGATTTCTGTTACATGCAAGCAAACCCCATAAAGAGTATCATTGTCTGCCACCTGAACCATGAAGTAAAACATATTCCTCCATTATTTACATAAAATCAAGATTCACAAGCAAGCAGTTTAGCATCAAAGTTCCAAGTAAAGTTAAGATGCAGTCAGCCCTCTCCACAGTTGCAAAGATTAACTGAAACTCAATCAATGATTAATGGGAAATCACGAGACTTTCTATCACCCTGAAAGCATTGCAACGGATAAAAGTTGACAGATAATAGAGAGCTAATCAGGTACAGTTTGAAGCAGATATGCTGCAAGTTTTTATTGAAAGGACCCCAATTTCAAGATCCATAGGAAACCAAACCTCATGCGAGGGGAACTAAAAGCAAACTCCAGTTCTACTGAAGTTTATTGTAAAATCCCCAAGTTTGTCATCTTAAAGAAAGAATATAGTCTTTGGTTATGTGCGTTACGGGAAGGAATTCGAGAGGGAAGTAGTTCTGCCAATCACACAAATCATGGTGCATGAAACATCCAAAATAATGCAATATGTAGCTATATAATTAACACAATAACTAGGAAAAAGAAAATCAGTATTACCTTGAGTGAAAATACAAATGCCAAATCATCCCTGCCCAAATGCTCCTGCGTAAAATAAAAGATGTTGACAAGATTGCAAGATGAATTCACTAGATACTTCAAGTGAAAAAAATTTTGTCCTCGCAACTATTTTAGGGAGGACAAAAAGCAAACATTTCAGCCTGCAATATGGGTCATAATCTCAAACGAAAGAGAAAAAGAGAAAGCACAAATGTTTATCAACAGGGATCCTTTCCAAAACCAAAAACCAGTCTTAATGGCTTAAGAGACACGTATAGGTTGACAAAAGCCAGAGTACAAGTTGGTTACTTCATCAATTCAAAGGCATGTGAATCTATAACCAATAGAAGATGAAAGATAAAGCTATTTCAAAGGAGATTCATAACAGAAAGAAGCAAAAAACTGCCAAAGGAAACTAAAGGAGCTTTTAATGGTTCTTGCAACCTGCCTAGAAATTAGAAATTTCATCTGGAATGTTGTTAACAGTAAAAAATATGCACTTCATGTCCAGAAATTCTACAATGCATGTCAATAGGGTAAGCAAAAGGAGGAATTTCTGGTCATAAGAGATCAAATTACGATATGCTTTTGCATACCTGCCCATAAATGACTTCATTGAGTTCACTCAATGATGGGCTCCTCTCCAACAACTGTGCCTGTAGAATGAAAATTGAAAAATGAAATGCTGAGCAATAATTACTACCAAAAATATTGGAATATTTAACATATACGACAAGATTAAGGATATAAGAAAGTCCTTCAGTTCTTTGTCACGGAAAAGTCAAGAAAGTTAAATAACCAAACAAAATGCATTGTGCTGTTGTGCTTTAGAGGAGTCATAGGAGAAGGCTATGCTTGGAAGACATAAGCAACTACCTAGGCATAATTATTCCGACAAGAAGGTTTATATAATATTTTAAAACAAGAACTAATTAATGAACTTATACATGGTTCCAATACCGGAAGATGATGCCAAGTATTTGATAGGCCACTAGTGGTCTACCTAAGGAAGAAGCCTAGATTTCCCTGTATTTCTACCCAAGCCCAAGATGAGGAAGCCTCTAAGTGATGTGGCAAGGAGGGTGCTGTCAATAACAGATTTCGCTTTCCACCTAGCATGCTGGTCGGATGGTAGTTATGAGTAACAAACTTTTGGCACCACGGCTAACATTCTGTTTTGGTCGTTATTTCCTTTTCGCAAGCATATATAGCATACAGGGCAGGCTAGAGAGGCATCTTATCATTGTAATCTCTATTCTATGAGTCTCATTTGAGCTCCACGAATCACAGCTG
>JAOSBN010000009.1:13687539-13730732 GCA_027563595.1 Erythroxylum suave
GACGTTTTTCTTTGTGAAGGTGATGGAAGCGAACTACAAAATGCATTGGCAGAGTGGACCGGACAAAGGACTGTGCCGATTGTCTTCATCGGTGGGAAACACATTGGTGACTGTGATAGTAAGGCTTCTGTTTCTTGTGCCTTCCTTTATTCCTCTCTTAAACTGTATCTCAAGTTCGGAGCTTTCTGATAATCCTTCTGCTTACTGATCTGAGAATTTGTGATGCATGCAGCTACAACTGGCTTGCACAAGGAGGGAAAGCTTGTCCCGCTTCTTACTGAAGCTGGTGCTGTTGCGAATGCCCCTAAAGCTTAAAGGCTTCCTGATGTGTCGTTGATTTGTCTAGTAAAATAAGTATTGGCTGTTTGTTACTTACATATGTTGGTTTCAGTTCTACTAAAACCTGCAAACCGTTTCCGTGAGATGTAATAGAAGACAGCATATCAGCTTTTCTTGCATTCTGATCTGCTGGAGAATCCATGTGTTTCTGCAGATCAAAGTGTTGGATGTTGAATATGACAGTTATGATATTGTATGGTGTTTAATCCACATATTTCTATGACAATAGTTTATGCATAATTTGCTGTTCTTGCTCAAGTTGATCGTTTCACGGGAGGGAAGGCCGTGTGAAAAAATTGACGTACCATCTTGCTTCTTGTCTTTTGTCTTTGAAGTGATGGACTTAACATCGGGAATGGGCTGGGGTTTTTCCGTAAATTTCAATCCAATTTAATTTGAATTTGGATTAGGCATTTTTAATCCTAAAATTCAATTCAAAATAAATTTAAATTTAACTTAACGTCTAATCATTTCGATCTGACCTGTCAAAACCGTGTGACAAAGTACCAACTGTTAAAGTAAAATAAAATATTTAAGGGTTAAAAAATATAATTAGTTAAAGATTAAATAAAATTTAAAAATTTAAAATATAAATTATAAATTAAAAAAGAGATTATCAAATAGAGCCGCTCATTTTTTGGTCAGGGTATCTCTATTATATTTAAATCGTTTTACTTGGCACTCGTTACCAAGTTTTCTTTCTTCTGTTATTTTTTCCGATGTTTCTTCCCTAACAATTAGTTCAAAGGAGGTCTAGGATTGAGTGTACGAGGTGAAGCCTGTTGGCTTAGGGTTTAGTTTTGCTTCCTCTTTATTGGTTTATTTTCTCTTGTGGTGTTTATGTCAAAAAAAAAGAAGACTAGATCAATTTTTCATAAATCTTAATCAAATAAAAAATTTTAAAATCAAATTAAAAATTGGTCAGTTTAAAATTTTTACTGTTGAATTAATCAAACTAGTTGAGCTTTTTAATGATTGAATTCAAGGGAGTTTTATAGATAATTCTTATACTTAAAATATCCTTTATTAAATTACATTCATTTTAATTTTATTAAAATAATAATTTGTAAAATAACCAAATTTGTCAATATGTAATTAATTAGAGTAAATTTAAGTAAAACCTTTTTAAAAATCTTTATTTATAAAATTTATAAAGCATTCTTGTCTTTATTATTTACATTTTATTGTCTATTATGTTTATATATATATATATATATATATATATATATCATGTAATGTATTTTTTAATGAACAACATTGTTAAATTCTTTTTATTTTGATCATGTGTCTTGAACGATTCCAGATCTTTTGTCCAATTTAACTATGTCATATTCTGTCTAAGGTAAAAATGATGTCATTATTCTTTAAATTTTAAAGACGCACTTACTCTTCTGTCTAACTCAAACTATTCTATCCTATTAGCTAAGTCGCCAACCAGTCGACCTCTGTTGCTGATGTCTCCTCTCTCCTCTTCTTCATAAATTAATGAACTATGATGAATAAGACATTTACCTCTCTTCTTCGTAACTTCAAAAAGTATTTATCTCTCTTCTTCTTCTTCTCCGTACGAGGTTATCTCAGACAATGGAGCATGCATTGCAACTTCTGCACGACCGTGTGGCTTAACACGTGGCGTGATTTATCCATTTTCTCAGATAACGTGTATGCTCTGTTTCATAATTAACTTTAATAATTTATTAATTTTATTAAGGAATTAAAATGAAAATTAACATATTAAAAAAATAAAATATTAATAAATTCTTTACAAATAAAATTAGGATAATGATGATGATTGTAATGTTTGTCATTTCCAAAGCAATTTTCAGTAACATTTCCCACCATTTAACTTATTTGTTTATTCGATTTTTAGAAATTTTATTTTCTCCAAGCAAATTAACTTACGATCCTCTCCCAAAAATTTGCCTTTCTACCTCTATTTGAAGAACGACATTTGACGAATCACAGAAGAAAAACAAAGGTAATATTTTGACGATTTTAAGTATCTTCTCAATTAATTTTTTGTTTGTTCTTTTTGTTAGTTTGTATCTCCCTCTCTGTGTTTATTTTTTTACCATTTCTCTATGTTAATCAATTATTGAGGACTGATTATCTTTTGCCTTTGTTTATTTACTTTTGGTTGTTAAATATAGTTTGTTATTTATGTTTTCATTACAGTAATTGTTGAAGATATTTAGAATTCATTGTTATCTAACTTTTATGTTTCTGTTTAACATTTTTGTATTCATTGTTATCTAATTTTTATGTTTCTGTTTATAATTTTTACTTTTAATATACGTGGGTGATAATTACTGTGTAAAGGTTGAATTAGTTGTTATTTATGTTTTCAATAAGTGTTGAAGATATTTGAAATTTGTTGGTATCTAACTCTTTTGGAAGTATTTATAGATTCTGTTTTTACATACACGTCAGTGATAATTAATGTGTAACAGTTGAGTTGCTTAATATTAACTTGTAGTTAAGAACTTCTAAAGATATTATTCATTTTGTGGGAACAATTTACCATCAAATCTCTGATAACTTTTTCTGTTATAGGAATGAAATAAGATATGCATGGCAAATAAAAAAAAACATCCTAGGTTTTTCTTAATACTCGTTTTTGGTTGTGTGAATAATTTTATCTGAAAATAAAGGTACTCATTTGTGAATTTGACAGGTGTAAAAAAGGAAGGTAGATCTACTCCATGATGTCGTTTAAATTATGAATTGAAAAGGAGCAATATGACAATGATATTGGCATTGAGAATGAGAGTAGTAATATGAATTCAAGAGATGTAGTTGCAAGAGAGTTAGTACAGAAAATTGGCAAGTAGTTCAAGACTGAAGAAGAAGCCTATCAATTTTATTTAATTTATGTCAAGCATATGGGCTCTGGAATTAGGAAAGGCAAATGTCATAAAGATAAATCTAGTAAATTGATTTGCAAGCTTTTTTGTTATAGTGTTGAAGGTAAAAGGATGACAGATAAAAGAGATTTGCATGTAAGAGCTCCACTTTCAAAATCAAGATTTGGTTGTGAGGTAAGAATGAAAGTTAATAATGTGCAAACTGGAAATTTTCAAGTGATTCAAATTGTGGAGGATCATAATCACTACCTTTTAAGTCCTAACAAAACATATTTTTGCGTAGAAGTCACATAAAGATATCTTCAGCTACAGTAATGCAAATTAAAATCGCTAATGATGTGGGAATTCCACCGAAAGCTTCCTATGATCTTATGGTGAGACAACCAGGTGAGAGAAATAATGTTGGCTTTATTTCGGAGGATTACAAGAATTATTTAAGATCTAAAAGAACAAGAGAAATGAAAAAAGGAGATATAGGTGGTGTGTTAGAATATTTGTATAAAATGCATGTTGAAGATCCTAATATCTTTTATGCCATTCAAGTGGATGAAGATGATTTGATAACTAACATATTTTGATCTGACGCAAAGATGAGGAATGACTACGTCGACTTTGGTGATGTTGTTTGCTTCGATACTACTTACAAGAAGAACAGTGAGGGATGTCCACTTGCTTTGTTTGTCGATGTGAACCATCATAAGCAAACAACAATTTTTGGTGTTGCACTCCTATATAGTGAGACTGCTCTTACATTTGAGTGGTTGTTGGACACATTTGACAGAGCCATGTCTGAGAAAAAGCCTACAACTATTCTTACTGATCAGGATGTGGCGATCGCAAAGGCATTAGCTTCAAGATGGCGTAAAACTCATCATCGATTGTATATTTAACAAATTTATCAACATGCTGCAATCCATTTGAGTGGTGTTTTTTCTCAGTTTAAAGAATTTTCACGAGATTTCAGCTCATGCATATATGACTATGAAGAAGAAGAAGAAGATTTTTCCAATTTGTGGAATAAAATGTTGCAAAAATACGAACTTGGAGATAATGAATAGTTGAAATGTATATTTCTTATAAAGGAAAATTGGGCTTTGGTTTATAGATGCCAAATATTTTGTGTAGACATGACTACCACCCAACAAAGTGAGAGCATGAATAGCATTATAAAAAGGTATGTGAGTTATCAGCATAACTTTTTACAATTTTTTAATCACTTCCAGAGGCTTATTGATGATCATCAAATTGATGAGTTAAAAGCTGATTTTAAAAGTAATGTAAGCACTCCAATATTTTCAGCACCTGTTCAAATTTTAAAGCATGCAGCTACTATGTACACACCATAAGTGTTTAAATGTTTTCAAGATCAATGGAATCATTCTCATGATTCTAATTTTTGTCTTTGCAGTGAAGATGATACGGTTACAAAATATGAGATCAATCTTGTACGGAAGAGCTACTCTAATATGGTCACTTATGATTGATCAAATGATGAAGTTCATTGTAGTTGTCAGAAGTTTGAGTTTTCTAGCATTTTATGTTCTCATGTGTTGAAGGTTTTTAACTTGAAAAATATTTGGAGAATCCCAAGTATGTATATTTTGAAAAGATGGAAACGAAAAGCAAAATCATGGTACCTTGATAGTAAAAACTCCACTATCAATGAAAGTGAAATGAATCCTAAAATGTTGTCAAGTATAAGGTATAAAGAATTGTGTACATTAAGCATGCGATTGGTTACAAGAGCAACAGAGAGGAGAGCACTAGCATGATCATGATTACTCTAATCCAATATAATTTAGAGATTGAATTAAATAATTGAATTCAATTCAATTTGAATAGTTAAATTCAAAAGTCTTTGCAGAAAGATCTACAAAAAAACTGATACAGTTTAATTTCTCAACTCACTTAGTTGTCCTTCTAACTTCTACCCCATAATACGAGTGAAAGGGAAAATGTAAAGACTACCATTAAAGCACCCTTCACTCATCCGGGGTGCAGGATCATACTTGTGCACGTGGGTGACAGGAGGAACTTGTCAAAATTAGGTTAAACACAGGCTTTTAAGTAGTTTAACCCTCCCTTTGACATTAAAAAAAAAAAGTAATCCTAGAAGCCTCCATCCATCAGTAGACCACAAATCACCAATTCTCAAAATAAGTACTGAGACTCGGGCCCAACAATTTCTTTTTCCGCTTTTGTGTTAAGCTTATTTATTTTTCTTAATAAATGATTTGCTAAAAAACAATTTTTTTCTAGTGAACGTATTACAGTCATTTTCTCCTTTTTTTTTGAAAAGACAAAGAAACAAATTCTATTTTCTCTCCCATTTACTATAGAAGAATGAAATTATCACCATAATTATTCCTTTTTCTACTTCTTCTTCTAAGTGTAGGATGGGATTGTGGGTTTTTTTAACCAATTAAGGCCCTCCATAGTCCACCCCCATAGGGATGGTCTACAGGTTTCATAACTACTCCTTTTACTACAGGACGCTTACTTAGCCAACATTTAGATACAGCTCTACCCAAACTTTTCTGGTTCACCCCAACATTTCTTACTTGTCTGACTGTTGCTGAGCAGTTTTTGGATATTAAACGAATCACTTTAGAAGGTTATTTTAATGTGACTGATTGCCCTCTTTTGCAATCAGTTTTGCTACAACACCTACCGCTCTAGCTAATTATCCATGTAAGGCCCCAAAATATACCCTAGATGAAGTGTTACATATCTATGAAAGTACCTGTATGATATGAGTTAAAATTGTGCTATGATTTGAAAGTGAAAGGCATGTGACGTGAATTTTGGTATTGATGGACCGTAGTTAGTGAATTGGAATTAATTGAAGTTATTAGGGAATTGAGGTATTTAAATGTACATTTGGACTAGGAAAAATGGTCAAGAGACAAGATAAGTTGGCACATGAAAATTAGAATGACTAAGCCTATGAATTAATGACATTTGGCATAGTTTATGCATTGATATTTGGCAGTATAATAAGAGGAAAAGTGGCCCAATCAAAGTGTCCCAATGGCAGCTTAAATGGTGGGCAAATGGGCTTCATGCCTTGGTGTTAAGTGGCATGTTAAGCTAGTGACACCTAGTTGGTGATGAAGCAAGTTTCTACTGGAGTAAATCCAGCTATTCACCTGGCTTCCTTCTCTCCATCGAAACTCCCATTTTCTCTCTAACTTCTAGAAACAACTTTCATGAAGAGTCGATTTCCATGAATAAACTGTATTAATCTAGGCAAAATTGGACAAAGTGGTCTTTAGAAAAATTGTAGTTCGTCCTTTTAGCTTCCAACGACATATCACATGAAATTTTTGGACTTTGGATGAACGAGATATGGTCTTTACACGATAACATCACTAGTGCTGGCATAAGCTGCAGCACTATCCCACAAATTTGTGTCCTATTTTTATAGATAAAACTGTATTGATGTAGGCCGAATTAGACAAAGTTATCTTTATAAAAGATATAGCTTATCCTTTTAGCTTTCTAATGGTATAAAGTTTGTAATTTTTGGACATTAGAATTGAGAGATATGATTATTGCAAGTTTGAGTGTACATCAAGGGTGCATGATCGTGCTCCCTTCAACTATGAGGGTGAATGATCGTGCACTAGCCAAAACTTCGATCTTGCATAGTCTGTAGTATTTTGGGTATAACTCAGGGAATAATGAACCGAATTAAATGAATTTTGGTTTGTTTGAAACTTAAGACATAGAGGAAAGTTTGTTTGGAAGAACTTGTTGTCTAAAAAAGTCAATTTCTAGGTCAAAATGACCATACAAATCTAACTCTTAATCTGCTTGAGAAAATATGAAAAAAGTATAGGAAAAAGATAGTGGGCAAGGTTTTTACCATGTTGAATAAGATTTGGATTTGTAATTAAACCAATAATTTAAGGAAGGTGTTGTTAGATAACAAAGTATCTAATTTTGGAACTTATAAGGTATTAAAGGAATGAAGTATACTTATGAACGTTAATGTGATTTAAAGAACAAGAGTAATGTGTTAGCTGTGAATGTTTGTGAATTGGGAACTTGTGTGATTACATATAATGTGTAATTACTTAATGAATTCATTGGTGCATGATTATAAATGTTTATGTTCACAAGGCATGTTAAGTTTGATTAATTGTGAATGATTATATCCTATGTAAGTGAAATGGAATAAGCCATATGATATGCATTATATCTTTTGCATAAAATTCTGAAATTTGAAATGGTTTGTTTTAAAACTACTAAGTCCTAGTCGTAGGTAACTAGGCATGCCTATAAGGGTTAGCAATTGTTTCTGTAATTAGACATTAAGGTGTCTTCTGTAACCATACACTAAGGTGTCTTCTGTGCCACCTGATAACCTTCATCGAGAGCAAAGATTTCAAGTCCAAAGTTGAGTTTCCCAAAACTAGCTTGCTACTCTCTCAGTTAGCAAGCCAAGATTTCTGCAATTTGAGTCACAAATGCTCCAACAACTATTTTTCCTCCACTAGATTAAGCCACTTCATGTAAATGCTGACTCAACCAACTACTTACAGTAAAAGGCCTCACATGTACCGTGCATCACAAAACAAACAAGTCACTTTTAAAAACTACCCAATTGCTATCTCCTCTACGGAATAGTGTACAACTTATAAACCAATGGAGATAATGAAGGGCAGGGTCCATGACAGTAGATGCTTTAGACCAACTAGCAACAAACACTTTATTAGAATTGGTCAATTGTGACCAAAACTTGATAGGCACAAATTTGTCAAGATATTAACTACTGTTAAATGTATCTGATAATATGCATTCATTAATCGAAATTTAAGACTTAACCCAATTTCACGAACTAATTCTAAAGTCGTCAGAAATTCTAATATCAATTCTACATAAGAATTTTTTCTAAATTCAGAAAAAAAAATTTCCTAACCTACATTTCGGAGTAACTCATGCACTCAATCAAATATTCCTAATTTAATAAGTGCTTCAGAATCTATAAATCTATTTGGAATAATTTTATGATTTTTAAGCATAGCGTACCTTTTTTAATGCTCTGTACTTTGAAATATAAGGCACGAAATACCTGAAATAGGCTGTTGTGGTGAGGAAGAAGAAACTCTTGGTTGTTTCATTTTTGGAGGCATGACAAGTTGCGTAGGTAGAAATCGGTCGAGGTGGAAAAGTTGTGCGTTGCGACTTTTTCTATAGCCACAAAGAGATTATCATGGGAGTGAGGTTGTGTGCGTTGGTGAGGGATTATATTTGGGAGGGATGCACTTTTATAGGGGAGGGAGACGTGTGCACTCAGTGCACACCCGTCCACTCCCTATGTGACTGGGGAGTCAATGGGGAGTCCCCGTGCTTCAGGAGCATGGTTGTGACTCCTGCTGTGCACAAGGGAATCACTGGGGAGTCCCCGTGCTTCAGAAGCACAGGTCTGACTCCTAGTGTGATTCTTGTTGTGCACAATGGAGTCATTAGGGAGTCCCCGTGCTTCAGGAGCATGAGTTGAACTCCTGGCATGCACATGGGCAATTAAACCCAATAATCAAAAGCGTGAGTTGTTCACCGAGAGATGAAGACAAGCCAAAGGTCTTAACAGGGGATGACATATCAAGCAACTTGGTTCTTCTTAGGCTGCTAGACTTGAGTGACCAATAAAATGAGAAATTTTGAAACAAAAAGAAAACAACCTAATCTTTGATCAATAAAAAACACAAAAAATAAAGGCATGCGTTTGATACATAGGTAGATTCTAAGGATGGGATTATGTTAATTACCTTAAAGAAGGAGAGAGCAACAGAAGCATCCAACAGTGAGTTGGGTGTGAGTTGTTGCTGCTTGCAAGTGAAGAAAAACATTATGATGAGTAGAGAGTGTGTGTTGAAATGGAAGAGATTGGATTTGTAACAACTAGCTAGAGAAGTGACTCGCCTAGAGCACGACCGTTCGTTAGCATGCACATCTATGTGTTATGCTTGGAGCATACACGGTCGTGTGTTAGGCTGCACAACCATTCATGCTCTAAGTAAATGCTTTATTCAATTATTCTTCATTTTTCATAAATTTATGAAGAAGATGACAGAGGAGAGGAGAGAGGATACCGGCTGGTTGGCGGCTTAGCTAATAAGACAGAAGAATTTGAGTTAGACAGAAGCGAAACAACTTCTTTAAAATTTAATAAATAATGACGTTGTTTTTATCTTAGACAGAATATAACAGAGTTAAATTGGACAGAGGATCTGCACTCATCTTGAACTATCCCCGTTTACTCATGTCTCTGGCACCTAACTCAATCCCAAGCAAATTCCTACATTGTCGAGGCAACATACTCGCTCGCCGAGACTACTCATCGGCTTCGAAAAACCATCCGGGCGATTGCTGATCTTGGTAGGAAAGAGAGAGCAAATCATGTTTTGGTCGGTGGTCAGATACTTCTCTACGAAACCTAAGCCCAAAATGAAACCGATAGAGCTCAGAAAAGTACCAGAACAATCCCAGACCATAGCAAGGGTGATATTCGACGTTGTCAAGGAACACGGCACAATTTCGGAGACATGGGAAAAGGTCCAAGTACATGGGTTTTCGAGAAAGTTATTGTCTTTTGAGGTATGCCCTTTTATGGGAAGCAATGTGGTTTTGACTTCTGACTGTTTAGTGTTTCATCAAATGCCAGAAAGTTGGATTAAGAGGATTGAAGAGCAAAACTCAAATGAAGATGATGTTAAGATGGATAAAGGAGAGGCAGATGCTTAGGTTAATATGCAATCAATTCTTTTGTTATACTCTCTCTCAAGTGAACAGTGTTATACTCTCTCAAGTGAACAGTGTCTACGTGCATGGATTGTGTGGACGTCTCAGACCTTCCACAAGGTGCTCGCATCGACCTTGATCGCGACGGTCCCCTCACGAAGAAAGTCTATATACGGCAGCGCGAGGAAGACCCTCCGCCCCCCACTAGCATATCCTATAGTGCTGTGGTGTCCGGAGCCACAACAGGGGACCACTAGGACACTACCGTTGCCTAGCCAGATAAGGAGATAATTCTAGTGGAAGAAGGAAATATCTGCGTTTGTACGGATGATCAAGGGAAAGGTATAACATTATCGCCTGCTTTTCGGATGAAGCTCGATGAACAATGGGAAAGGGTGATCATTGTGAAGCTACTTGGAAAACGTATTGGGTATCACCTCCTCTGCACACTACTGAAGGCTATATGGCAGTCATCGGGGCCAATGAAGGTTGTCGACCTTGAATGTGATTATTTCCTGGTAAAATTCATCCGAGACGATGACTACCTCCATGCGCTCACAGGTGGCCCGTGGGTTATCTTTAGGTATGCACTCACCGTACAACGCTGGTTCCCCACTTTTCGTCCTTCGCATGATATTGTCGCCAACGTCATGGTGTGGATTTGATTTCCGGAATTGTCGATAGCCCGTTACCACCCTAACATTCTTACCGCGTTGGGAAACCTCGTAGGCACCACGATAAAGATTGATGAGACAATGAACACCACGTAGAGGGGGGAGTTCACGTGGGTCACCGTTGATATCAATCTTAGCCGAACGTTAGTTTCCAAGGTGGAGCTCGAAGGGGAGACTCTCATGGTGGTTTATGAAGGCCTTCCCCCGAACTGTATCAGTTGTGGCCGAGTGGAACTTCAGGTGTCAGCGTAGCCAGCGGCTGAGGACGCGCAAGAGGATGTTGTGATTGGAGCTAGGCCGCTAGAGGAGAGTGCAGACCAGACGCGATCAAAGAATGGGCCTTGGTTACAAGTCTAGTGTCCGCAGCGCAGCCTTGCCAAGCCACCGGCAACGAAGACCGTAGCACGGAACGTCCGAACTATCACGCCAGGGGGGGCTCAAGGTATGAACTCTGTCAGAACTCGACCGTTGCAAGGACAGTACTACACACGCTCCCACCTCCAGTCTTTCAGGGCTAACTTGCAAGACGAGCGGGGCGCAGCCAGGCCAGGACGCCACACCATCGGCCTTCGAGTTTGGGTCCTGCTCGAAGAGCCAAGCTTCTAGGCCACGATGCATGAAAGCTGCCATCCCCAAGCCCCAAGCACAGGCCGCGCGAGCGATGAAGAGCCCACAGGAAGGGGCCAAGCTCTAGCCCACAACCAAATCCCAACTCCAACCCATTGAAAGCCATAATCATGTTGTCGTAGTATTACCATCCCCTGATGATATGCTCTGTGATTCCACAGACAGCGTGAGGGGACAGTCCTGCCTGGATACCAAACAACATGCTAGGCTTGAGGAGCTGTGTGCGGCGACCCTCCCAATGGAGGCTAAGGCTGGGTTGGGTGATATATGGCACCCACCCATGCCCACCGCACCCATCCCACACCCTGAACCTCCTGACGAAATGATCAGCGAGTCACCGCTGGGACATGTGGTGAGTGCGCACAGGATGGACGATGTTGAAATGCAGACGCACCCCACTACAGGCGTGGTTGAACCTTCTAGAGACGGGGCTGACCCTCGCAGGCAATAATTTTGTTAATTAGTTCCTATGTCTATAATTCTATGAAATTGTCAAGAGACTGGAGGACGCCGATTCCAAACTATTTTACGTATGTATGTGTGTGAATATAAGCCGGGGATGCTGGTGCTAATGGAACCCCGGATTAGTGGCCGACGAGCTAACAATTTAGTAAGGACCTTAGGTTTCACTTTTTCTTTTCGGGTCGAAGCCGCGGGTTTTAAGGGTGGCATCTAGTTACTATGGACGCAAGCCCTTAAAGTCTCCATCCTTGCCGCTCATAAACAATTTATCCACACGATGATTCAGTCGGGCACCTACATTTTTGACTTCACAGCGGTGTATGCCAGTCTGCAAGCAGCTACCCAGAAATTACTCTGGCCGCACCTACATAGGATAGGCAATTGTAACTCCCGAGCATGGGTAGTGGGTGAGGGGGGATTTCAATGCAAAACTAGAGAGTATCGACAAACGACGAGGCTCTCAGTCCACTCCAGTGGTTAACCATTTATTCTAGGACTGGGTGCATTCGATTAGTCTATATGACCTGAGATATGTTGGCTCAAGGTACACGTGGCGTCATGCCACCATTCAGGCTCGTCTCGATAGGGTGTTAGGGTCTTTGACATGGCTCCAAACCTTCCCTCATACTGTAATCCATCATCTACCGTTCCTTGGGTCAGATCATCGACCGCTGCGGCTGATCTTTAACCGCCCCAGCCCGAGGGATCTTGGCCCCAAACCGTTTTGTTTCCAATCTGCTTGGCTTGCGGCTGCAGATTTCCACGAGGTGGTGGAGGCGAACTGGCTCCCGGCTGGCCAGACGTTTAGCTCCTCCCTATCACAATTCTCGAGCCGATTGGCGTCCTGGAACCAGCGCCACTTTGGAAATATTTTCCACAGGAAAAAAGGCCTGCTCGCTCGGTTGGCAGGAATCCAGCGGGCCATGTGACCTGGAAATTCTGAGTCATTACTCGCCCTGGAGGATCAGCTGAGTGCTGATCTCGGGCCAGTACTTTGCGAGGAAGAACTTTTTTGGTATCAGTAGGCTCGGTGTGAGTGGTTAGCACAAGGCGATCGGAGCACGAATTATTATCGCATGGTCACCATGGCCAAATGCCACAAAATGCACATCGAGCAACTCGTTGATGCCGATGGCATCGTATATACCGAACCGACTCAGCTTTGCCAGTTGGCTCAAGATTATTTTATCCGGGTGTATACAAAAGAAGAAATTCTCAGCCCTATAGGGTGTCCAAACACTGGGCCTTTTCCCCCACTTTCGACGGAGAGTCTTACCGACATAGCCAAACATGCTCAAGCCCTCGAAATCACAACAGTCATGTCAAAGATGAGTCCTAATAAAGCCCAGGGGATTAATGGCTACATCGCTCTTTTTTTTTGAAAACAATGGTCAATTGTGGGGCCCGCAATGGTAGGCCTTGTCCAACGTTTATTCGGGCATGATTGTTGGGATTCGGAACTCAACCGGATAATTATCTTTTTAATCCTCAAAGTCCCATCCCCGCAATCGATCACATAGTTTCGGCCGATCAGCCTGTGCACGGTTCTTTATAAGACCCTATCGAAAGTATTGGTGAATCAATTAAAGTTGTATCTACCTACGCTGGTAGCCCCTACCCAATATAGTTTTATCCCGAGTAGGCACATAATGGACAATATCATCATTGCGCAAGAGGTAATCCATTCCATGTGCCGGAAGCAAGGTCGGACCAGATATTTTGTTATTAAAGTAGATCGGGACAAAGAGTATGATAGGCTTAGCTGGGGTTTTATTAGCGACACCCTCATGAGCATTGGATTACCGGAATCGTTCACCTGGCTCATTATGAAGTGCATGACATCCGTTTCCATGCAGGTAGCATGGAATGGGCAACTCACTGAGCCCTTTTCCCCTTCAAGGGGTATTCGCCAGGGCGATCCCCTCTCTCCCTATATTTTTGTCCTGTGTATGGAACAATTGGGTCATCTGATTATGCAAGCGATAGCACAAGAGCAATGGAAACCGATTAAGCTGTGTCCCCACAGACTCGCCATCTCCCACCTGTTATTTGCAGATGATCTTGTGTTATTTGCAGAAGCCACGGATTCCCAAGCACAGGTGGTTGCTCGAATCCTAGAGCAATTCTGTAGAGCTTCGGGCCAGGAGGTGAGCACTTCTAAAACCCTCATTTTTTTCTCGAAAAATGTGCCTCAGGAGACAACGCCATCGATCAACCAGACACTGCGTGTAAAACGTACTCAAAATCTGGGGAAGTATCTAGGCGTTCCGTTAATTCATGAACGGATCACTAGACGGACCTATCAATATATTTTAGATAAGGTTCAGCAGAAACTAGCCAGTTGGAGTGCCAGAGTGCTGTCCTTGGCAGGACGGGTCACTCTCACCCAATTCGTGCTTTCCGCTTTGCCCCAATATATGAAGCAAACAGTGAGACTGCCAGGAAATTATGCGATGACTTGGAAAAACTCGTGCGTAACTTTATATGGGGTGCTCAGGACGAAACCCGTAAGGTGCATTTGGTCAGCTGGGCAGACGTCTGTAGGCCAAACGAGCATGCGGGCTAGGAATCAAACGCATCCACTCTTCCAGTGATGCCTTACTCACTCGGTTGGGTTGGGAGTTGCTTACTAAACCCTCAGCGCTATGGGTGCAAATTCTAAGAACAAAATACCATTTCAACCCGGACTAGCTCCCCTAGGCATTGGAGAAGCATGGGGCGTCAGGGATCTAGAGAGGGATATCGGCTACGTGGAAATACATCCGTCAAGGACTCAGATGGAAGATTGGAAATGGCCGCCAAGTGCTTTTCTGGGTGGATCACCGGGTGGAGGATTGGGGTCCGCTCATCCTAATAATGCTGTCCCAACCCCCGGATTAGGTTCTCTCCCACACAATCCAGGATAACATTGGCAAGGATGGGTCCTGGAATTGGCCCCTTTTCCAACACTACCTCCCAACCATGATCTGTCTAGCTATTGCGGCCATCCCACCGTCCCAGGAGAAGTTGGGGATAGACCGCCCTCAATGGGGGCCAAGGAAGCACAAAGGGTTCACGGTGGCCTCAGCATATGAGGCTATTGAAGATTATCGGCCAATCACGTCCCCTCGTATCTGGCATCTGATAAGGAAATGGTCGGGGCCTCAACGTATTTGGTCATTCCTCTGGCTATTAGCGCAACAGAAGTTACTGACGAATCAGTAACGCGTTGCTCGCCATTTATCTGCGGACCAAGGCTGTCCCTACTGTGCCCTCGTCAAGGCCATGCTACATGCCCTGCAGAACTGCCATAGAGTGCGAGCATTCTGAAAGAGTCCCCCCCCCCCCCAAGGGATCTTGGCACCTAGTTTCTTTGGTCAGTATTTGGAGCAGTGGTTGGTGGCTAATCTCAAGACAAGAGATCCAAGGCATCGGCCAGTCTGGCCCCAAATCTTTGAGGTGTCTTGCTGATACCTCTGGCAGTGGCGAAATAAGAGCATCTTCGAAGACCATTTTGTTTAGCTGGCCGCTGGTACCAGCATCGTCATGGATTATGTTAATTGGATCGAGCTTGTGCGGGACATGACGAACCTAGCTATAGGTGGGCAGGAAGTGCCAGTGGGGACTCCCATACGATGGCAGCCACCTCCAGCTGGCTGGGTTAAGCTCAATACCGATGGCGCTCCAACCTGAGTCCAATATGGCTTTGGCGGGCGGACTAATCTGGGATACACATGGGCAGTGGAGAGGCGGCTTTCTCAAGCAGTTTGCAGGGTGGCCGCCTTTTCAGGTTGAACTCTGGGGAGCTCACGAGGGCCTCACGTTGGCATGAACCCTCAGTTATCGACGAGTGGTCCTTGAAGTGGATGCGTTAGAAGTCATCAATATCCTTTTAGATTCTACTTTGTCTCTAATGGATCCTAATCTTTCTTTGGTGCAGGAAACTCGCACAGCGCTATGACGAGCATTGGAAGTCTAGCTTCAACATGTCCCCCGGGAAGGAAATCAGAGCGCAGATAGCCTGGCCAAGCTAGTTCTTCATGCCGGTCTCGGGCTGTATTGGTTACAGGCAATCCCAACACTTACTGAGGAACTCCTTAGAAAAGATCGACAGGGCGTGGTTTATCCCTGATCTATAAACTAGTGTAGTTTTGTTCCGTTTATATATTAAAAAAAATGCAATCACGTTGGCTCTGAGAAGATCGTATACATTAGTACTCAGCTAATAGTTAAATAATAAAAACACTTTTTGATCATTTAACTATACATTCGATTAATTATTGAGTAAACAAATTATATATTTTTAAATAAATTATTTAAAATAACAATATAAATTTGACAGATAAAATCTTATCCAATTTTTTCAAATAAAAATTTAAGTATAAATGATACCAATTTATAAGGGTTACAATAGGTTAGATCGGGGTAGGGCTTAAAATGTTTGTTGAGGTCTAGGTCTGGCCCAGGCCTGACTCAAGGTAGCAAGTTTGAGCCTGAAATGACCTGAACCTAGCTCAACTTAGCACGGTTTGAGCTGTTTATTTTTATTTTTTATTTTAATTAAAAAATAAAAAATGACATTATTTTTGTTATAGGTGTCGAACTACGGGCTAGGCTAGACCAAAGCTTGAGCCCGAGCTTAACAAGCCTTAGGTAATATGGCCCAAGCCAGGCCCAGCTTGTCCTGACCTGATTTATTTTTTATTTTTAATTAAAAATAGAAAACAACGTTGTTTTTCACAAAATGGTGTTGTTTTTGTTATAGGTATCAAGTCGATCCTGAGCATCCTGACCCTGAATTTGGCCCGAGGCCTAGACAACCTCAGCCTGACCCGTTGACCACAAGTTGGGTCAGGCCATCGCAAGCTAGACCGGGCCTGAACCCAAAGGTTATCTCTACCATTTTATAATTGTTAGATTATTTAGTGGCCCATGTGACTTATAGATTTGAGTCATATAAAAGCACCCAAGATAATGGTTATTGAGTATTAAATAATAGATCTCAAATGGGTCAAAAACCATTTTCCTCTCTCTTCCAATTACCAAACGACATGTCGGTTGGTGATGCTATATAGGTTGAAACAACTTACTGATTATTTGACTCTGAACCATTGAAGAAGTCACAAAAGGAAGAAGACGAAAGGAAATAAAATTCTTTCAAGGAAATCAACATCTTACGAAAACAATCATAGATACAGGTACACACAAAATCATTTGATCCAATAAATGTCTTAAAATTTGGTATCAGAGCCATGGGTGTTGCATTATTGTTATCTTCCATACACCATGGTTGTTTGTGCTATTTGAGATGATAATGATACATGATTTATTGTTTACCAAATATGTTTTTGTATAGAGCACGATATTGCGTAATATATTTTCTACCGTGTCGTTTCTGTATGATGGTTTTGTATGGGCGGTGTGTTGAATATTTCTGTTGGTTTAAAAGATGTTGCACTATTATGAAAGTCTCGATGAAATGTATGGGCACTATGTTTGCTTTTGGATAAATATGGGTTGTTTCTATAAGACATGTTTATGCTTGTAGACAACCATTTGATTTTGTTCTTACCGTAAGTTTGCGTGAATGCTATGGCTGTGTTGTTGTGTTTTGTTTTTTCTTCAAATATATGAGTTTATGGTTGTTGAACAGAATCGAAAATGTATGGTTCTTGAAATATCTTACCGTCATTTTCTTGCATCGTTATAGTTGTGAAATAACCGAAAAAGTTTGTAGATCTGGTATGAAGACAATCCTAAAAAAACAACGTTGAGATGTATTATAGTATGAAAGCAAACCTATGAAAGAAAAACGAAATTAAAAAAAAAAGAGACGAAAACACGCAGAACCAGTCTGCGCGAGGAAGAAGATGGGGCACATGCGTTCACGCACCCCATCTGACGAGAAACCACAGTGGCTGGTAGTGACAAGGTACTACGGCTTCGACAAGAGAAGCCATAATACCTTGTCATTTGCAAGAAATGACAAGCATGGGGCAGTGGTCGACATCTTAACGAAGGACAATGACGACGAGGGGAGGTGCTAGTAGAGTTGTTCTCATCTTAGGGATGTAAAAGTTATTTAAATGGGATCGGTTTATTAATGAACTAACCAGTTTTTACTCTTAACAGTTAAAGGTAAAAATTAAACTAAAAATTAAACCAGTCCGTTCTTAACATGGTTGAACCAGCCGATCCAGTCCAAATTTTATATCATTGATGAAAAGAGTGAAACATTACTTTAACAAATTAAAATGTATGTCTTTATTTTGCTTCTTTAGTATGTTCTTTTTTTCTTTCTTATGAGAAATTTATCAATTATATATTTTAAAAATAAGTAACTAAATATGAGCCTATTTCAAATAACCATTTAATTTTTTAAATATATTACAAATTCACCTCATGGTATTTTTAACAAGTTTGTAGAATTAAGAAAATTTGAGCCCAACTTTTTTCATACCTAAAAGGATAAAAGCTATAAATTGTTCTCTAATGTTTATTAAAAGATTTTAGTACCACGTTACACCTTAACGTTATCAAAACGGTAGTAGTAACATCCTGAATTCTAACTGAGTTAAGATTTAAACATCTTGTAGTATTTTTGTCTACATCATATCTCAACTATTCAATTTAAACCTTGTAAGCACTATGTAGTTTTTAAAATATTTATAATATTTATAAAAATGTGTGATTTTCACCTTAATATTTTACAAAAAGTTTGTATAGACTCAAGTATATGCAATCTCTTACTGATATTCATGTTGTCACTTTTGAGATGTAATGAGAACTATTTTAGGAATGTTAAGGTACAAAATGTACACAACATTTGTGTATTAAAGAATTAGAGGAGACAATCATTATCTAACTGTTCATAAATAACATCTCTATTAGTTAAGAGTAAGACTATGTGTTGTTGAAATGTTTTGGACTCTACATTTCAACAGGATATTTAATTGGTTGTTATTGTTATTGTTTTTATTAATCCTCTATCCATGTGCTTTGGTAATAACAATTGTTTTCAAAATTAGACAGAAAGTTAAACCAGTAAGATAAAAGATTTAAAGTTTAAAAGATTCAACTAGTATTATACTGTCATAAAATCGGTTAAATATTGAATAAAATTGAAGAATTTGAAAAATAATTAAAAAAGATTATTTTTACTTATCAAAAATTTTAAAGTTTAGCTAAAAATAGATTTTTAAATAAAAATTAATTAGTTTATTTTGGTTAAAAATGATTGGTTTACTAAAATTAGCAGATTAATTAATTAATCGTTTTGAACAAAAAATTATTAAATTAAATTAAATCAAAAGATCAAAAAATTAGCTAGTCCAGAGTTTTCACTGTTAAATCCATCTGTAGTTTTTAAAACATTTGTAATAACTTTTACCATATTCCTCGCATTGTTGCTTATAACATATGATTACGATATTCCCTCTCTAGTCCTTTTTCGCTCTCTCATTCCCTTTGTGTTACTAACCTTAAACATAAGAGTAATATTAGAGAGCTTCCTTTTGTTCATATATGTTGAATTGCCCAAATTGGAATATTGCAATAAATGTCCTCTCCAAAATACCGAAAATATCGAAATTTCACTTACTTGAAATGCTTGCAAATTCTAAATTATGATATTAATTTAAAATGTCAAGCTCAACCTTACTCATTTTTAGCTCAAATTGATCGGACCACAGACGGGCCACAGATCAATTATAATCTGTTGTCGTTTTGGAAACTTTTTATTTTAAAAAACAAATAATAAGTCAGGTCAAGTTGAGTTACAGGTTAACCAATTCCGACCTGCCGAGCCACAGTCTATGCTTTATTGACATCCCTAAGGTCATTAGTAGTCATCCCCTCTTCATCTATAATAATTACTACATAACTTACGGTCCAACGCTGGCAAATCAAAGTAGATTAATATAATTTAATGTCATCCATCTATTATTAAGAAAAAGACAATTAAAGTGAAAGGCACATATTAAGTTACTAAAAAAAAATGGTCCCACAGCTATGAGAGAGAAATATGCATAGCCGTTGATCTTATAAAACCGGTGATCGTTTTGGTTACACGCTTCACACTATACTCATGATCGTTTTGGTTACGCGCTTCACACTATACTCATTCCTCTATAAATAAAACACTCAACACTCTCCAGTCTCCAAGACTTCGGGCCTAAGTAAGACACACACTCACACACACCCGCGCAGAGAGAGAGAGATAGAGAGAGATGGCTATGGACAAGGCAAAGGACCTCGTTTCGAGCAATTCCGTCGTCGTTTTCAGGTTCTTTCGTCACCGTTTTCTTGCTACGGTTGAATTGTTCTTTTCCTCCTTTTCTGGTTTAATGTGTTTGAGCTTTTTGGGTTTCCAAATCGCAGCAAGACGTACTGTCCGTTCTGCGTCTCGGTGAAGAAGATGTTGGATGATCTTAAAGCGCAGTACAAGGCCGTTGAATTGGATGTCGAGAGTGAGTTTCTTTAATTTTTCTTTTCAAGTCTCTGGTTTTGTTGGCGGATCGTTATCGATAACACTTCGTGTCGTGTTTCCCAATTCTATAGATGTTTTATTTGTTCTTTCCATCCTTTTATCAGGACCCATGTCATCAACGGTTAAGAAGATTTGGAATTTTCTTTTTTATGTTTGCACTGATTGGAATTGCGTGAAATTTGTTGGGTGTCTTCGTCTTTTTTTTTTTCGTTTTTCATTTTTTTTGTGTGCGTGGGTCTTTTCTAGGCAGAACGAAAACTTGTACATTAATAGAATTTGATCTTGAATGTTTAATGGTAAAACCATGGAAGGGATTGTCTTATGTTCATAGAAAATTGAGTAATTTCATAGTGACCGAGAGTGTTGAAGCCCAGGGAGGAGCTGCAATGGCTGGGTGTAGTTGTTCCTAGTCTGATCAGGGTTACACAGTGTGGTCAATATTTCTTTTATATGTTTGTTCTTCTGCCTCAAAACGACTAGTGAGCTAACATCATGCTATTGGTTTCAATGAGATAAAAATTGTGTCATTCCTTTTTTTTTAGAGACTAGGGTTGTTTGGAGGTCAATTTCTTACCGTAGATGTTTTTCTCTGTGAAGGTGATGGAAGCCAAGTACAAAATGCATTGGCACAGTGGACCGGACAAAGGACTGTGCCGAATGTCTTCATCGGTGGGAAACACGTTGGTGGCTGTGATAGTAAGGCTTCTGTTTCTTGTGCCTTCCATTATTCCTCTCTTAAATTGTATCTCAAATTCGGAGCTTTCTGATAATTCTTCTGCTTACTGATCTGTGAATTTGTGTTGCAGCTACAACTGCTTTGCACAATCAGGGGAAGCTTGTCCCGCTTCTAACTGAAGCTGGTGCAGTTGCTAATGCCTCTAAAGCTTAAAGGCTTCCTAATGTGTCGTTGATTTGGCTAGTAAAATAAGTATTGGCTGTTTGTTACTATTGTCTGTTTGTTACTTACATATGTTGGTTTCAGTTCTACTAAAACCTGCGAACCGTTTCTGTGAGATGTAATGGAAGACAGCATATCTGCTTTGCTTGCATTCTGATCTGTTGAAGAATCCGTGTGATTCTCCAGATCAAAGTGTAGAAAGTGTTGGATGTTGAATATGAAAGTTATGATATTGTATGGTGTTTAATCCACGCATTTCTATGTCAATAGTTTATGCATAATTTGCTATTCTTGCTCAAGTTTATCTTTTCACGAGAGGGAAGCCGTGTGAAATAATTGGCGTACAATCCCGCTTCTTGTCTTTGGTCTTTGAAGTGATGGACTTTAGGCATGTCAATGAGTCGGGCTTGACCCGACTTTTGTAATGGTAGGCTATGGTTGGGCCGACTTATTCATTAATTTTTTAAAGAAAAATTCAAAACTTCATTTTGGACAAAATGAAGTGGTGGATCATGATAGGCGCAGGCAGACCATAGGGGCTGAGCAGCCTAGGCTATAATTGCCATGCCTAGTGGACTTAGCATCGGGAATGGGCTGAGGTTTTTTTTCGAAAATTTCAATTCAATTTAATTTGAATCCAGACTAAGTATTTCAATCCTAAAATTTATTTTAAAATAAATTTAAATTAAAGTCTAATTAATTTAATTAGAGTTGTCAAAATCGTGTGATAAATGTCAATTGCACGATAAAATAAAACATCTTAAAAATTTAAAATATAAATAAAAGAAATTGTATTTATCACTTAATTTAAAAAAAATTATTAAATAAAAATTAATTGATTTATTTTAATTTTGTAAGAATTTATTAATTTTATTAAAATAATAATTTCTAAAATAATCAGATTAGTCAATATGAAATTAATTAGAGTATATTTAAGTAAAATCCTTTTTTATAAAATTTATAAAGCATTCTTGTCTTTATTCTTTATATTTTATTGTCTATTATGTTTATATTTGTATCATGTAATGTATTTTTTAATGAACATTATTGTTAAATTCTTTCTATTCTGATCATGTGCCTTGAACTATCCCCGTTTGCTCAATTCTCCGGCACCTAACTCAGTCCCACCGACACTGCTCGTAGGCTTCGAAAAACCATCCGGGCGATTGCTGATCTTGGTAGGAAAGAGAGAGCAAATCATGTTTTGGTCGGTGGTCAGATACTTCTCGACGAAACCTAAGCCTAAAATGAAACCGATTGAGCTCAGAACAGCACCAGAACAATCCCAGACCATAGCAAGGGTGATATTCGACGTTGTCAAGGAACACGGTCCTCTCACAATTTCGGAGACATGGGAAAAGGTCCAGGTACATGGGTTTTCGAGAAAGTTATTGTCTTTTGAGGTATGCTCTTTTATGGGAAGCAATGTGGTTCTGATTGTTTAGTGTTTGATAAAATGCCAGAAAGTTGGATTAAGAGGATTGACGAGCAAAACTCAAATGAAGATGATGTTAAGATGGATGAAGGAGAGGCAGATGCTTAGGTTATTATGCAATCACGTTGGCTCAGAGAAGCAGTTTCTATACACAACTTGGTTCACTAAGTCCAACATCATGCTGAAGCAGACAAATCTAATGAAGAGACATTCTCCACCAAAGTTACGTTCTTGTCTCCTGGAAAGCTTTATAAACTTTTGGCTCGTCTTTTGATTGAGCAGGGTTTTAATACTAGAAAAATAAACTTGATTTTTAGGTTTAAAATTGTTATTTCATTATTTTTGTAGACTACGATTTACATTTTGGTCTATTATTTAGAGTCTATTATCCAAAATTATCTACTGATTAGAACTTAAGTAGATGTTGTGTTAAGTGATTGAGGTTAGAAGAAGTATTAAATGTAAGTAGATGGAGTTGAATTTAGAACTCTCTAACGACTCCTATAAATAGGGGAGAGTCTCACATTGTAAGTCAAGCCACAAAAGTGAGAAAAGCTTATATTAGCAATTTCCTTTTCTCTGAATTCTTTGCCAAAGCTAGTGCAGATTTGCTGTTAATATAAATCTCTGTTGACTGCTTCTCCAGGTGGCATGTTGAACTCCTCCATTAAACTCCTTAATCACAGTGCATGACAAACACAAGCAGTAGTTCTATCATATTGCATTTTTTTTGCTTGACTTACAATGTGATTATGTATGTAAACAGTAACTGTGAGTAATGTCTTTGATAGACACTAATTGCATAGTTCTAAAATCTTGCAATATTCCTTCACTTTTAAATAATTAGCAGAATTTGATTTTGGTTTTCATTTCAGGCCATGGAGAACATGAACATGCAGCAAGGATCTAAAAAATGGTGCTTGCGATGGACTCAGACTAGTCCACGGTGAATTTGAGACACACTCATGTAGCAGACAAAAGTGCGGTGTACATATATCCTATAGGAACATGTTTTCTTCCTTAGATTAAAATCATGAGAATTTGTGGCTGAAAGTGATGGGAGTTCTTTTATAATTCTTCTACTTTGTTTTTATTTATGAAGCAAATGTCTTACTTATGTTAAGGTAGCTACCATGAGAGTTTTTGTTACAAAGTAATGTTATTTTGTTTTTGTAGTTAATTTCTATGTAAATTTTCAGCTATAATTACATTATTATATATTCCATTGGTCTCTGTTTTCTGTGTCTAATTGGAAATGAGGGCGTATCTATCCCCAACGTGCATCAGTGGCTCAATGGTTTAGTGAAAAAGAAAAGAATAGGTTTAATGATATGCTAAAAATATTAAAGAATTAAATAAATAAAAATTATAAATAATATTGAATGATTATTAAATAAATAAGATTTATAAAAAAATTTTATTTAAAAAATAATTATTAAATTAAAAATTTTCAAAAAATGAAAAAATAATAATTAAAAGCATTCCGCGTTGTTTTGAAAAAATGTCGCGGAATGCTTTCTGTGACGTTTTTTATAAACGTCGCAGAATGCTTTCCGCGATGTTTTCAAAAATATTGCGAAATGTGACTTAACGCGACGTTTCCAAAAACATCGTAGAATGTCACACATTTCGCAACGTTTTTGAAAATGTCGCAGAATGTTCAATCTTTTAGTGACGTTTTCAAAAACATCGCAGAATGTCAGTATTTTCTGTGACGTTTTCCAAAAAACGTCACAGAAACCTTTTGCTTACACTAAATTCTGTGACATTTTTTGTGAAGTTTTTTAAAATGTTATAAATGAGATTTTGTGACGTTTTTTAAATTTGTCAATAGTGCTATTTTCTTGTAATAAAATAGGCGTACGTTAGCTATTCGATTCTAGTTAATAGGTTTACTCCTGAAAATCGAAGGACTGTTTCCAGATGGCTTCTTTGATTATGATTGAAATACTCACGATTTGGAGTGGACTGGCAGGGTTTATTATGCTTACTGTCAACCATGTGAAGGGAATAGCAAAGAGAATGGTTGCGCAAAATGAGAAGGACCGCAGTGCAGGAGGGACGGTGACAAGTTCAGAAAGCGAATCACGAACACTTGGCCTGATTTGATCCCTTTCTATAGTGATACCTTCAAGAATCTTACCTTCGCAGACTGCAAAGAATTATGCTGGCAAAATTGTAATTGTCCTGGAGTCGATGAGAATAGCGGTTTAGGCTATTGTCGTTCTATCACGGGCATTTCAAATAGGATGATTTGACAGGGGATGAACAGATTTTACGTCATCATTCCAGGTCCGCCTGATCATAAATGCCAGTACATACGTTTGTTAATGTTTGGTTATTAACTCATTCTTTGCATGTACAGAACATCTATAAATAGGATTTTTAGCTTAGAACCTCTGTCTTTCTAGATTTTAACAATTAATAATGTGATTGACCTTTGTTTATTTTGAGGTAAAAAATTTACCAAGTTGCATTCTTAAGAGTACTATGAGAGCGGAAATTTTGAGTCTTCAATTGTACTGAACTTTCTTGCGCTGCACATACTGAAGCTAATTTATGGATTGCTATTGCTGTATCGACAATTATAATTGTGGCTCTGATCTTAACACCAAAAAAAGAAAATTTTACATATTTTTACTTAGATGCATATAATAATTGTCTTAAATAATTTAAAAAATGATAAACTTTTGCGACATTTATTTAAGACGACAAAATTTATTTAAAAATATACCAAAAAATGTCTAAAACTTTTAAAATTTTCAATTAGCAGGATAAAAATTGGTACCTTTTATAATTTATATACATCCAAAAATAACGATTAATTAATATCAAAAGCAATTAATTATAAATTATAAAACGTTTTACTCAAAAATTGTGAAAGTTTTTCTAAAGCTTTCACAACTATAAGTTTCAGTCCATCTCTCTCACAGCTCTCTATCATCAGCTTTGCTATTTCTTCCTCTAGTCATGGCCCACAACTCTAGTTTACTCTCTCTACTTTACCCCTTCGCGATCTCCTCCACCAAAGTCTTCTTCGAAGAGCGTTTCGACGGTACGTTCCTCTTATCTTGTTGTGCGTTTTTTTCTAATAGCTTTCTGATTGTATACGAATACTTAATCTCACTACACTTTAGATACTTTAAGTTTGAGATAGATTCTCAAATTTTCCTTTAATCGTTTTTAATCCTCGTTATCTTTCTTCCAGTAAAATTACATTTTCAAATACGTACCTAATGCGTACGCGTGTGTATTGATGCATGCATTGATAGACAGATATGTGTAGAGGATTGTGTTTTTTTGTGTGGATCTGACAGTGCTTTAGTTTCTCTCTTTTTTTTCACCCGATCATCGATGGTTGAAAATGTGATTTTTGGCGAGTAGATCCGCGAGTGCTCGGATCAGTAGTGGACATGAATAGTATGTTTAGTGTAGGGATTTGATTTGCGATTTATCTACATTTCGACGCCGCTTGGATGCTCAAACTCATTCTTGATGCGTTTGTGTATCAGGTTCCTTAGTTGCCTTCTTTTAGCGATGGGGGGTTTGGTAAATGTGCAATCATAGAAGAATATAAAGGACTAACCTTATGCGCAAGCGATCAATTTGCAGTTTGCTAGTCTTCATTTTACGGTTGGCTACTAGAGTCATCGATAATTCACGCCCTAAACTTTAAGCCTTGATGATTTGCTTAATGTGAGGAAGTAATGTTCAGAAAACTTTATTTCTGTATTTTGTGGTGTTGCGTTGAATAAAATAATTATATTGTTTCATTCGTTAAGCCTTCCCTTATAAAGGGAACAAATAACTGTTGTGGCCGTTATCTGTTTGTTAAACTGCCAACAACTCCTACTCGGCCACATAAGTCACGGGTTACATCTTTCCTCTAAAATTTCACGTGTCATACTGAAAATGGGGCGTGCGACCATTAAAGAACCAATAGTATAGTATTAAGTCACCATCTAATTAACATAACATTTTTACATATTCATGATACCCCAAATCATCCAAAACATCATCGAACGTATACACTGTCCCTTTATGCTCATAGATATGTCATATAATTATACACCAAGTATAATCGCTCGAGCTGATATGGTGATGAAGGAAAAAATTCTTCCTAAGACACTCATAATAATCCATTTTAGCTTAATTGCTTTCCTAATGTGCTCCGCTAGACTGTATACATCTTAGCCCTTGGAAAATAACACTAAAGTAGCAACACCAAGCCTTGACTTCATATCATAGTTCTAAGTCAAAGGGTTTCATTCGATTAGACATTAGAGTCTATAGGATCACACAATGATAGAGAAAGGGATTTAACTGTCACTCCATAAGAAGGTCGTTATATAATACACACAATATGAAATGTGTGTCCTAGCATAGCTCCCACTAAGCTGGGAATGTCACTCTTCTATGCCATGCAAATCATGAATCTAGCTTTTAAAGCTTCAATGTGAAATTTGAATCTATCACATCCAACTTATCAGAGTCTCATCTTAGACTTACTAAGGCGACTATTCAAATAAAATAAATAATAATAATAAAATAATCATGCATACTACATAAGTATGAAGACAACACAATATTAAATACACTCAATATTAATATTGTGAAGTCTCATCCTACGTGCTACTTAAGCTTTAGGATGATTACCTGTGTGACAGGTTAATCAGAAGCATAGTGAGGTCAATCAGAAACTTGGTGACATTACAATGTGCCTTATCATGTAATTGTGTACCAATGATTATTCGAAAAAAAACTTTTATTAAACAAATGCTCATTACAATTAAAACACGTTCAATATACAGCAAGATACAATTCAATGAAAAAAAATAAACCCTACGCAAACCTAAACTCATCACATGAGCCTTAAACGAATCTTGAGGAATAGGTTTAATTAAGGGATTAGCTACCATCTTGTTAGTAGGTATATACTTTATGACAACCTCTTTATTTTTGTATGGCATCTCTTACAAAATGGTAACGCCTTTTGATGTGCTTGGATTTTCTATGAAACTTCAGATCTTTAGCAAACTGTATGGTAGCAGTGTTGTCACATAACATTTCAACAAGATCATTAACTTTAGGAGTAAGATTAAGATCCTAAAGAAAACTTCTCAACCACATTTCCTCCTGAGTGGCAAGACAACAAGCAACGTATTCTGCTTCCATTGTTGATAATAATATGCAGTCTTGCTTCTTACTGCACCAAGATATGGCTCACTTCCCAAGGTGAAGACATATCCTGAGGTTGACCTAGACTCATCTGAGTCACCACCCCAATTGGCATCCGAATATCCCCTTAACCTTAAATCCCCGCCTTGATAGCAAAGGACTAAGTTTGAAGTACCACGAAGGTAGCGAAAAATCCTTCTGACTGCTTGCCAATGAGCAGGTCCTGGGTTGCTTTGGTAACGACTTACCAAACTAACCGCAAAGCAAATGTCAGGCCGTGTACACAACATAACATACGTTAAGCTTCCTACGGCACTAACATAGGGAACATTACTCATGTTTTCTTTTTCCTTATCTATTTTAGGGCATTGATCAACACTCAAGGTTAGACCCTTTTCGACTAGAATATCAACAGGTTTGGAATAATGCATTCGAAAACGTTCCAAGATTTTATTAATATACACTTCCTGACTTAAACCAAAAAGCTTCTTGGGACGATTTTGAGTTATTTCTACACCTAGGACATACCTAGCTTCACCCATGTCCTTCATATCAAAGATAGAGGACAACCATTGTTTAGTGGTTTTGAGCATCTCCATATTATTGCCGGCTAGTAATATGTCATCAACATACAAAGTGAGAAACATAATTCCACTTGTTGTTCTCTTGACATACACATAATGGTCTTCTGAAACTAGACTAAACCAAAAGAAGTAATGGCTTCATGGAATCTGAAACACCATGATCTGGAAGACTGTTTGAGACCATATATGGATCTTTTAAGACGACACACTTTATCTTCTTGACCTTTTGATACAAAACCAATAGGTTGATTCATATAAATCTCTTCCTCAAGATTGCCATTGAGGAAAGTAGTCTTTACGTCCATTTGAAACAACTGCAGGTCCAAATGGGCAACCAGAGCCAGAAGTAAGCGAATAGAGGCAAATCTCACCACAGGAGAAAATGTCTCTTCATATCTATACCTTCTATTTGGGTATAGCCTTTCGCTACCAAATGGGCCTTGAACTTGTTGATAATGCCATCTGCCCAACGTTTTATCTTGAAAACCTACTTGTTTCCAATTGACCTTCGTTAGGGCGGAAGATCAATTAGTTCCCAAACCTGATTTCTTTCTATTGAGTCAATTTCATCCCTCAAGGCATCCATCCACTCTGTATGGTTAGGTGAATCAACAGCCTCTTTAAAAGAGGTTGATTCTTCTATTTCCAAAAGAGTACAAAGGAATATTTCCTCTTCGATTTGAAAGTATCGTCAAGGAATTCTTCCACGCTCACTTCTTCAGAGTCTAAGACCTACATTTGTCTGCCTTGAATCAAAATCTCTCCCTTTATCTCTTGGAGATGTGGGGTCTTGATCATGTTGAGAACCACTCCCATTATCCCCTTGAGATGTGGGATTGTGAACATGTAGACTATCCACAGGTTCGGAGTTTAGAGATTGAAGATGAACCTCATTCTCATTTTGGTTCTCTGGGGCAGAAAAAATCTCGGTGACTTGGATTTGGCGAGTAACTAAATTCTCCCCCTCACCGAGATTATCTTGCTGTAACTCATACAACTCGAGTTCCTTTTTTATTTCACCTATGTTTGGGAACTTATCCTCAAGAAACTCCACATTGCGGGAATCAACTTCTGTCAGGCCACCATTTGGGTGCTCACCAAATATAACATATCCTTCAGAATGTTCGGGGTATCGTATAAACACCATTTTGTGGCTCTTGGACCAAGTTTCCTATGTTTATGAGTCGGGTTATATACTTAACCAGCTGAACCCCATGGGCGTAAATGATCCAAAGAGGGCTTTCTACCATTCCATAACTCATATAGAGTGACGGGTACACTTTTACTTGGCACATGATTAAGAATATAAGTTGTCGTGAGCAACGCATCTCCCTAAAAACTAATTAGAAGACTAGCGTGTGCCCTTATTGACCTGACCATATCAAGCAATGTTTGATTCCTACGCTCTGCAACACTGTTTTGTTGTGGAGTTCAAGGAATCATTAGTTGTCTTATTATACCCTTTTTCTCATAAAATTCTTTGAACATATCAGATAGATATTCTCGACCATGATCGGTTTGAAGAGCTTTAACCCTTCTTTCCAATTGTGTCCCAACTTCAGTCACAAAACGTTTGAACACATCAAGCGTTGCATAACAATGAGCTAAAAGGTACACATACCCATAGCGAGAATAGTCATATATTAAAGTGAGAAAATAGATAGCCCCATGACGGGCCTTAACATTAATGGGTCCACAAATATCAGAGTGAATAAGCTCTAAAGGTCTAGACACCCTTGAAGCCTTACCAAAAGGTTTCGCAGTTGCCTTACCAGCTACACATGACTCACATCTAGGTAACTTAACCCTAGTGAGTCAGTTTAAAAGACCTTCTTTAGCTAGCCTACTCAATCTATCTTGGCCAATTTGACCAAGTCTAGCATGCCATTTAACAGATTCATAATTAGGATCAAAATATGAAACATACGCAGAAGATGAATTATCATAACATGCATCCAAATCAAGAATTAGAAATCGTTTTTCAATGTAGCAAGGCCAAAAATATTGCCATTATACATAATATCCAATCCATAATGACTACAACTAAAAACGAATCCTGATTTCATTAAAGTTACAAGAGACACAAGGCAACATCGCACCCCGGGTGCATAGAGAGCATCATAGAGAAGTAAAGTATTTCCTCTACGTAACTTGAGCTTATATGTCCCTATTCCTAGGACATCTTCTTCACTGCCATTTCCTAACACGACAGTTTGTCAATCCACCAGATACCGATGAAAGTCCACAAAGCCAGCGTGATCCCGAACTATGTGCTTGCTTGCTCCTGTATCTACAATCCAATTAGGAAGAGAATTAGCAACTAATGCACGAGAACAAACATATAACTCAGGAGTAATAGATAAGAAAGATGCTTTTTTAGGTTCAGGACAATCCAAGCAAAATGACCTTTCTTTATACAATTATAGCACTTCACACGTGCTATGTTTTTCTCTCCTTTGCCCTTAGCCTTTTGCTTCTTGGCGTTATGACCTTTTGGTCCATTCCTTTGAGGATGCCGAGAACTTTTTCTCTTACCTCGATAAACATTGTTGCCTTTGGGTCCTTTCCCTTTAGCAACAAAAGCCACATTGGAGGAGTCAGATGCTTTTAAGCGATCCTCCTCCATTCCGAGGTGCCTTGTTATCTCTGCAAGAGTTTTGACATTTTCATTATGTGTCAAAACAAGTTTCACATTCTTCCAGTGCTCAGTATTATCTGGAAGAGCCTGAATCACATTTAGGACTTGTTCCTCTTCAGAGATAGCCTGGCCAGCTGCCTTAAGATCACGAACCATAGCACTCATGGTTTGTAAATGTTCAGCCATAGTACGAGTCGTATTAATCTTGTAGTTCATCCACTTGAAGTGCAAAGCACAAAGCCTTGTAGCAGATGTTTGACCAAACGTGATCTTAAGCTTGTCCCACATATCCTTAGCAGTGGGACAATCCTCAAATTCTCCAATTAGATCATCATGCATGAAATACAACATAGTATAACATGCCTTACGATCCTTTTTGGACCAATCTCCATAAGCCTTTAAGGATGCTTGATATTGCTCATTAGCAGTATCAATATCGTTTCCGTCTTTGTTTAATAAAGAAGGCGTAGTCATTATTGTGGTCAAATGTTCGAGCAATTCTCGTTCATTCAGAAGATATTGAATCTTCCTTTGCCACATATCATGATTGGACCTATCCAATTTTTCAGTGGTGGACAAAACCGATTATAGTTTTAGTTGCCATATTTACAAGTATATACAAAAACGACGTGAGACACATTTACATTAATTAAATTATCAAAAAATCCACAATTCACAATGTATGATCGAAAATTTCGCTAAGCTCATAATCATCTCATACAATAAATGAATTAGGAATTTCTATAATTTAATTAAACTATTTTAATTTGACATATCACAAAGATCCCAAAAATATTTTATATGTAAAACTAATTTACAATAAAAAACTTAATTCATGTAAAACAAAATTTACATAAAAAAATATAAAACTCATTTATATAATTATTATATTAAATATAATACAAAATTACCCATAAAACACATTTATGGAATATTTCGAATTATATTATATGAAAAACTCATTCATGAATTTATAACATTTTAATTATTATAAACATAAACGTTAAACAAATTAATGTAACATATTCTTATGAAAAATATTAACATAATATTTATTTTATAACTCATAATAATTTGTTCTATATAAAACACATTTAAATATTATTAATGAATTAAATAAGTGAAAACTTATTTACAAAAACAAATTAATTTAGAAAAAACAAATATACTAAACTCATCATAACTCATGCTTTGTAAAATCTTTTTACATGTAATTAATTAATTGAAAACAAAAAAAAAATCTCCAGTACGTTGAAAACGGAAAAGAGCCTTTATAACTTCCATGAGTGAAGATATAAAGAAGTGGGACATTCAAGACCTCAGAGGGTGCAACTTTAGCAAAACAACAAACTTACCAAAAGACAAAATAAATTTATCCCCACCGTCTATAACCCTACCCTTTCTCTGTTTTAAAATGTTGTTTTTCTCCTAAACGTCGCTTTCATCTAAATGAAACTTTCTTTCTTCTCTGTCTTGGCGCAGATCTCTCTAAATGTTGCCACCCAAAATTTTCTTGTCCTTCAATTGCCCAAGAACAACGAAAGAAAAATACAAGAACCGCCACCCTTCACCTCTTCTAAAGGACGGTTCCTCGCCAAAACCATCACTACAAAGGTGTAGAGCGACTTTTGGCGAACCGCTCATCTTGAGCTTTGCTTTCAACTCGCCTTCTCAACGGTGGTGCTGTGGTTTTTAAACCGGAATCACTTAAGTCAATTCCGAGGAGGGAAGAGGAAGAAACAACATAGCGAAGCTGGTTTTCGTCGGCGACATGTGACATACACGTGTCACCCCTCCGAGGCGGTTCTAATGGGTAAGTGTTGAAAGTTTTTTATTTATTGTTCTGATTGGTAAGTTTTGGGTTATTTCTGTTATATTTGCCATTTAGGCATAAATGGCGAGGGCCTTGTGCGGGTTTATAAACCAGATTAAATCGATCGAGTATTTGACAGTAATCGATCATCAAGGGAACAAAAATAGGCAGAAAAAATTGCAAGCGTAACATATATGCAGCGAGAGAAAAACTTTGATAAAAACATATTAATCTCAGATATTAATCATGCTTATAAAAACGAGACTAGGAACATGCAATTTGGCTCTGATACCACTGTAAAATAATATAAAGGACTAACCTTATTCACAAGAGATCAATTTGCAGTTTGCTAATCTTCGTTTTACGGGTGGCTACTAGAGTCACTGATAATTCACGCCCCAAACTCTAGGCCTTGATGACTTGCTTAACATGAGGAAGTAATGTTAAAAAAACTTTATTTCTACATTTTGTGGTGTTACGTTGAATAAAATAATTACATTGTTTCATTTGTTAAGTCTTCCCTTATAAAGGGAACAAATAACTGTTGTGGTCGTTATCAGTTTGTTAAATTGCCAACAGCAATTATGTCTTGACTATTTAGGTTGTGTTTTGTTAGTGCTTCTGTTTAGAGAACCAAAAGTCATATTTTCTGTGTATAAAAGTATGTTTTTTTTTGAAAATTTACTTATTAGCAATCCATAAAAATTTAGAGGTTTATAATATATCTAGTTTTGTGTAATAATCTTACTGTTGCTTATGTTTTACATGGGAGCATTAACATCTTCTAATTTTAACTCCTTCCTATCTGTTGTTGAAAATTTTAAGATGGATGGGAAAATAGGTGGCTAAAGTCTGATTGGAAGAAAGAAGAAGATACTTTTAAATTTCCTAAGCAATAATTCGTCACTATTGGTGGGGAAGTAGCTTCGTGCTGTGGTTTAATGGAAATTATACTTATGTTTTTATATGTTATGCCTTAGGATATTAAGTGCTTGAATACTTTATTCAAGGATAATCCTGTTGAAATTTATACTTGTGCTTTTATATGTTATGCCTTAGGATATTAAGTGCTTGAATACTTTATTCAAGGATAATCCTATTGTTCTTACTTTGTTCCTATTGTGGATATTCAGAAAATTGTATTGCGCTGCACCAACCAACTTGGTTCCATGGCTCGACAAAATTTTCTCATTTTTGTGGCAGGACATATAATGCGTTCTCTTATTATTCTTGCCTTTAGAAATAATTACATGTTTGATTTGAGTTGCTCTTTGTTGTCTGCAGTTGTATTATCAGAATCCAATGAAGGGGATGAAAAGGTGTAGAGTTTGGTCTAAAATACCAATATTTGCTCACAAAGATGTTTATATTTTAGCCTGAGGATTGGGATGATGAGGAAGACGGTTAATGGACCTCCCCAACAATTGCCAACCCTGAGTACAAGGGACCGTGGAAGCCAAAGGTTAGTGAAATAGGATAAAATTCAAGAATGTCATGTCAATTTCCAAACATATTCTTTTTACTTTTTATTGCCTTGCAAAAAATTAAGAACCCCAATTACCAAGGCAAGTGGAAGGAATCAATGATTGGCAATCTAGGTTTGCTTCAACATTTATTTTTATCCGTACCGATACTCTTTCCTTTGACCTTTAAGGCATTCACTAATTGATGATTACTTAGAAGATTTCAAGGAAGATCCAGATCTCTATATGTTCCCCAATATGAAATATGTTGGAATTGAGTTGTGGCAGTTACTTTGAGAATTTCTTTTAATTGGGTTTGCCTTGTGTTGGTTTTGTAGTTTCCAACTTTCCCTTTACATTTTCTACTACTTGCTGATGATGTTGCACATGGTGGTTTCTTATTGTTATTTCTCGGGTTTCATTGTGTAAGCTAAATTTCTTTAGTGAACATAGCAAAATTTTTAGGAAGTTGACATGATACTGACAGTGAATACACATCAAAACTGTTGGATTAGCAAAGTTTTCCGTCATTGGTTCCTCTAGCTTATCAAGTGATATTCTCTTCTTAAAAGCAACTGTTGTTGCTTGATACACTTATACGCAGTCGTGATGTTCTGGGCAAGTTATATGGCACGATTTTGTCAAATATGCTTCACTTCGTTTTGCTTTCTTAGCTAATCTAGAAGTTTGATATTGTAATTTTCCATCAAGTCATATAATTAACTTGCATTTGTAGCGTTATAAGTTAATTTTCTTCTCTCTATATATCAGGTGCCTTATTTTTAGATCAAGGAAAATAATTGGACGCTGAATGCAGATATGAACGGTCGATGGAATGTGAGGTTTGGCTTGTAAGTAAATGTACTAGAGATGTTCGTTTGAAGTTGAGATTTGCAGTTGCAAAGTTTATGTTCTTTTTGTTTGACTTAGTCGTCAATACTATAAGATGTATAATATGTACTGGGTTGCACTTCTTGTGTGTATAAAATAAATCCTTGAATTCATTTTTCTCTTTTCATATGATTAATGAGCACACACGCTTAATAATGTTGCATCTGTCGCAACTTCTGCAGAGGAAGACCTTTTAAGTAATGTAATCAAACCTCAAGGGCAATAATGGAATAAATATATTGATACTTCAAGTCAAAGTGGCGGTTACAATAAGTGAATAACAAAAGTGTTAATTTATTATAATAATATGTAGATACATATTTTAGATTAATTTGTAAATTTTATTATAATAATAAATGTGATTAATTTATTATAATAATATGTCAATGATTTTAAAAAAGATGCACAAAACAAATTTATAAGTTTATTTTTTTACTAAAAAATGGTGGAGTTTTTCGACATAAAAAAATCTGTAAAACTGAAAAATATTGACAGAAAAAGGCATTTAAAAGGTTATACAAAGCTCCTAAAATAACATTTATGTATCTAAGATAATGGTCGAAAATGTATGTTTTCGACGCATCTATATGTAAATAGATTTTTGACACTTAGATGCATAAAAAATGTATGTTTTTTCGACGCATCTATGTGTCTAAGAAATTCGTCGAAAACATTTTTTGTGACACTTGTTTTCTTGACGTTTTATAAAGCATCTAAAATTATTTTTAAGACGCAAAAAAGCGCCTAAAAACTCCACCTTTTGTGTCATTAAACTCCATATTTTGTTGTAGTAGATGGTCATCATCTTTTACTTAAGATGGTTCAGGCTTCGATTTGAAGGCAATGTTATTAATTTCCTAAGCATCAAGCGTGTAGTTTATCCTTGTGAAATATGCTTTACCATGGTCGACCCTCTAATACTAATTTCAAGTTCTGGGTCTTATCAAATCCTAAACAGAGAAGTTTTTGAAGGAGCTAATGACCTCAAATAGACCAAATGATGCAAATGAGCTTGAAAATGGTGGCAACAGGAATAATTTACAAGTATATAGTGCTGCAGAAATCAAGACAGTTATACATGGCTTCTCATTAGCGAATAAACTTGGCGAGGGTGGTTTTGGTCCTGCTTACAAGGAAACTTCAGTTGAAAAAACAAACAAGAAAAATGAGCAGCTATATTTGTACAACAACTTAGCTATTTGTTTTGACATGCTCAGGGAAATTTTGCTCAAAGGCAAGAAATAGCAATGAAGAGGCTATCAAGAAGATCAAGACAAGGGCTGGTGGAGTTCAAAAATGAGCTCATACTAATAGCCAAGCCACAACACAGTAACCTTGTCAGCCTCTTAGCTTTCTGCGTTCAAGGTGAAGAGAGAATGTTGGTGTAAAAGTACCTGCCAAGTAAAAGCTTAGACTGTTTCATATTTGGCGAGTAGAAAAATCGAACTGCGCTTTAACATAATTGAAGGAATAGCTCAAGGCCTTCACTACCTTCGTAAGCACTCAAGACTTAGAATAATCCACAGAGACTTGAAGGCCAGTAACATCTTACTTGACAAAGACATGAACCCCAAGATATATGATTTTGATATGGAAAGAATTTTCAGGCCAGACAAACCTGAAGCAAACACTATTAGGGTTGTTGGAACATAGTAAGTATGATATCTACATATGCAGTCGGATACATTTGTCAGTTGATTAACATTTGGGCATGACAAGAAGACATTGACTTCTTGTTTTGTCAACTTTGGTAGTGGTTATATGCCTCCAGAGTATGCCATGGAGGCATATTTTCTGTGAAATCTGATGTATACAGTTTTAGAGTACTTGTGTCAAAAGTAGTGAGTGGTAAGAAGAATCATAGCATCTATGATTTAGATCACAGGCTCAACCTCGTCAGTTATGTAAATTTCACTAACTCAACTCTTAAAATTTATCCAAATTAATGAATTTTATTTTCCATGATCATAACTAGTCAATATTGTCCAATAACATCCTAAATCCAAACCTAGGTAGTTATCCTAAGACTTGTCATCACGTTTCTTAAGCGATCAACAGTTTTATATCTCTCAACTTTCCAATTCATTAAATGATAATTATAGCCTTATCAGGCATGGGAGCTATGCAAGGTTGATCCACTTAAGCTAGTAGACTTGTCCATAATTGAATCGATTGTTAAAGATCAAGTATTGAAGTGCATAAACGTGAGGTTGCTATATGTAGAGCATAGTCCATTCGGCAGGCCAACCATGTCAGATGTTCTATCTATGTTAACAAGTGATGTTAACCAATTGCAAAACCTAAAATAGCCAGCATTTTATAATGTTGACAGAAATTTGGTTATAGAAAATTCGATAGAAGAACACGCATAAGTTAGTTGTTTAGTAAACTAGATGTCGTTAACTGAGATGGGTGGACGATGAACTTATCACATGTCACATACTTTTAATGTATACATATATGTCTTTATTTCAATATATTAGAAAAGTTCATGAACGTGGAACATGCCATGATATATATATATATAATGTAGTGGTAAGGGGGTTGCATGTTTGGTTTTGCTAGGAATTACCTAGACTGAACAATCATTGTTATGTTGTTACTTGTATAATAGTCCAAGCTCTTTGTTCAAAATAGACATGTAGATGTAGAACATTTAAATTTTCCTTTAATTTCTGGAAATAAGACAAAGTGTAATAGGACTTTTCACACCAGTTGATTAGAGTTGCAATAATAGAGGATTCTCAACTAAATTTGGAACATATACTAGTGAAAAGTGATTATTGTTTGATTGATTTCAGTGTTATTATTGATGACTATTATGCAGGCCTCATATGTATAAGCATGTAATTTTAAAGTATGTACGGAAGAACATAAGTATTTCTTAGAAGTTTTGGAGTGAATATGACTTAATTACACAATCATGTAATAGGGTGTTCTTCTTTAACATACAGAAGTAAAAACATAAGTGTATTATTATGGTAGAGGATTTTTTGAAAAAGAACACTACCTAAAAAAAGGACATGTTAGAACTCATGATGATGTTTAGATGGAAATAGGAAGATATAGTCTATCACAAAGGTGTGCCAAATGCTCGCGTCTATAAGTAGAGAGAAATAGTGAAATATATGGTGTGTCCATGATCGGTCAAAGACAATAAGTTACATGACTTGAGCTACAAGCAAGATAAACAACCTAGGACACAAATGTATAAGATCCTATGTTCATATTTGAACAAAGACAGTCAGCTACATGGTCTGAGACACAATTGTTTCCCATATTGTTTCACAACAAGCTGTTTATTTAAAAATGCATTTTTGGTGGATATTAAACCTTGAAGGGATTTTAGGATTTATTAGAGTTATGTTTGGACTTGGTGAGGAACTATTTTAGGGGAATTGTACTAACTAGAGTTTATATATAAATATATCATTATAAAACTAGTATGATGAAACCATTACCATTACATTCAGGAGTAAATGTAGGCATACCTAATTAGTTACATCTCATTAAAGTTATTTTCTTATATTCTAGTTTATTTTATTTATGTTTTATTAGTTTTGCACAATATTTCATAACAAAGTGGAATAAAACTTATGTTAAGGTGATAAAGACTTTAATTGTAAGGTTTGAAGTGGTAAATTAAATAAAACTAGGAATTTTGAATTGTGACAATGGATAGTGAAGGATTTGTTAGCGCAGCAAGGCATATTGAAGGGGGTTGCTAGAGAATAAGCCCAAGCATATAGATACACTTAATTGTAAAGAGTTATAGACATAAGTAGTTGTACAACTATATCTAGTAGACGAGGTCATATATCATGTCATAGATATTACATCCCTTGTAGAAATATAAAAGAAACTAGAGAGTTAATATATACCAAACTCTCTCATAGATAAGTGGTACATGAAGTAGAGACTATACAAGCTAAAGATGCAAAAGGAAACAAGTATGGAACAACATATCAATGTGTTTAACCAAATATACATTAACTTGTTAAGGTTTGAGGTGACTATTGAGGATAAAACAAAGATTCTACTATGTTCTTTACTTTTTTCATATGAACACATGGCAATCAAACCCACATTGGATAAGGAGATAATTGGTGTAAATGATGTCACTGTTACATTATTGAGTCATAACTAACAAGGACAAAGCATTAATTAAAGCTCTACATTTCAACTAGTTTGCCTCAAACATGTTAGATAATTTTAACACTTTTAATTAGAGGTTGATAAAGCTTACAAAATCATCATAATATGACAAGTTAGGATTAGGATGTTTGATAACTTTGTTTGGACATTGCTAGATTTGGGAAAGAACTTGATGTCCTTAAGTACCCTATATATGAATGATTTTTGATATAAATATAGAAACAACATTAAAGTGGTAAAAAGTGTGATGATTATGATGAAAAAGGTTACAATATTAGAATCAAAGGAAAATAGGATTGCTTTATAACACATGTGCCTTAGTCATTTTAGTGAGCAAGGGATGATGAAACTTTATAAGAGGAGTTATTAACGGGTGACAAATATTATAAGTTAGACTTTTGCAAGTTATATATGCTTAGTAAAAAGTCAAGGGTAACCTTTAAGGACGTAGTGCTTGAGAAGCAACACTTGTTGAGGCAAACATATAGAGATCATATGTTACGATTAGTAAAGGACAATACTAAGGTGTTACAAGTAAAGCAAGATTAGTCTAACAATAACGTAAAAGGGGTTGAAAATTTTAGTTTAAGAACACTGTTATAGGAAGAGGAGCATCATAATATATCCACAATAGAGTGAGACACACTATTAAGCCACCGAATAGATATGCTCAGTAAGAATTAATATCCATCACACATATCATCCTTATTGAGGATCTAACTTCTTTTCAAGAGATTATAAACAATTAAGAGAAGGATATATAAATAAAAGATGCAGTAGAGAAGTAGCGTTTTTACAAAAGAACTAAATATGAGAGCTAGTGCAACTTTTTAGAGAAAAGAGCACTATAAAATGCAAGTATATATATAAGACAAAGCCAACATTAATTAAAAAAAGGGAAAAAAATTTCAAGGCTAAACTAGTAGCTAAAAAGCATATATAACAAAGGGGACTAATTATGTTGAAATGTTTTTCCTAGTATTTAGACATAATTTCTTAGGATTTCGAAGGTGTTAGTAGATAGTTTGACTATGCATTTGAAGCAAATGAAAAAAAAAAAGACAACTTTCTTTATGGAGATATGGAAAAGAAAATTTATATAGAGTAGTATGAAGAGTTTATTAATATGAAAATGAGCACCCGGTCTATAAATTGAAGTCATTTTATGAGCTAAACTGATCTCTATAATAATGGTATAAAATATTTGAATTATTCATCATTAAATTGACTATAAGAGATATAGGTATAATTGTTGTACATATGTCAAGATCCTTGATGGTTAATCATTCATTTTTCTACTACTATATGTGGATGATGTGTAGATTACTAAAAAAGAGTATGCATAACGTGAATAGAATAAAGATAGAAGCTTTAGAAATTATAGTTATCTTAGTTTAGCTATAATGAGAAGGTATTGGACCTGTTTGGAGTAAGTAAGGCTAACTCGTGAGTAACCAATTGATAAATCACTTTAGACTTTCCTTAGATTAGTACTTAAAGTTAGATGTAGGCATTGACGGATATGTCTAAGATATCATATACTAGAACTATTTAGATGCTAAGCAATGATTTATACTAGATCAGTTTTGGCTCATATTTTTAGTTAGGTTGGTGAATATATGTCAAAACCTAGAAAACGTTACTAGGAAGTAGCTAGATGGATATTTAAGTACTTGAGAGCTACTATAAACCATGAGATTGTGTTTAGCAGTCAGAGGGATGATCCTTTAGTTGTGTGATATATGATTCAAACTATACAAGAGATTTTTATAACCAAAGGTGTACTACATAATATATTTTCTCTTACATAAGTGGGTAGAATTAGGTGTTATAGTATATAGCTACGTTATCTAAAATTAAATCAAAGTACATAGTAATGGTTAAGGCTGTTAAGGAAACATTACGGCTCACAGGATAATGAAGAAAGTGGGTTGATTCAAGGTGGAGTTTGAGTACACTATAATAGTGAAAGTGTCATTCAATAGACAAATCAAGTGTATCATATAAAGACTAAGCATGAAGAATTTTGTCTCGATAAATCTTGCTTGGAAAAAGTTAACATTTTGAAAAAATGTGCCCGACATATTGATAAAAACAATTATCATGAAGAAGTTCAAGCATTACTTAGCTTTAATTAATGTCCCGAGGTTCCAAACATTTTTATAACCAAAAATGTGTATTGGATATTCGCCAAGGTGGAGATTGTTATACATAGCTTACGTACAAGAATGTACATTTTTTAAGGAATTTCCTAGAGTACGTTGGTTGAATACAATATATTCATAAAAATGGATATTATTGTGTATGGATCATATACATGAACATGCAATCTTAGAGATATTCTATATGTCGACTAAACATATTATATTCGTCTAGGAGGAACTTGTTGTATATCACTCATATACACTAGCATGTATAAATGTTTCTAAAAAATTGATTTTTCTTGAAAGTCTTTTGGTGAATGCGGCTTGACATATAATCATGTGCTAGGACGTGTTATTCTTTATAATACAAAAGTGAAGATAAGTGCTTAATGGTATGACGAAAGATTTTAAAAAAAGGACATGTCTTGAGATATAGGCGTATTAGAGTCTATATCCATATGCATGTAGAAATGGAAAGATAAATGGCTTGGGATAGAGGCATGTTCATGACTAATTGTCTTAGTTGAAAATGCATCTTTGATGGACTTTAAACTCTAAAAGGATTCTATAAGTTATTAGAATCATTTTAAAGTCAGATTATGTTCAATAAAGGGTTATTTGAGTATAATTGTATTAGTTAAAATTAGTTTGATGGAACCATTATCATTATTTGTTGGCTCCGGTCCCCGTACGGATTTTATGGCAACTATGTGTCACCAATTGAAAATTGATTGGTACTAATAATAATATAAATGAATTATAACATTTAAATTTAATTAAAGTCTAGTCATGGAAATTTTGTGATGGGATCCTAAAATAATTTCGGACATATAATTAAATTATTCAAAACAAAAATGATTAAATAAAAACAATTAACTATTAATAAAATAATTAATAGATATTGTCAAATAAAAGAATTAGGTAACAAATATATTAACTAAATTAATTTCATAGGAAAAGTAAAAATAAGACTCACAATTTAATTCAATATTTTCCATGGTCAGAATGAATAAAGATTAAAAGATTTAGGTAAAATAAAAGATAATTTAATTGGGGAAAAAAGTAAGGCGGCGTGGGAGTCTTCTGGATTCGGGGATCTCGCGGTCGCGACTTGCTCGCGGCCGCGAATTGGTCGAACTTAGCTAGTCGCAATCCCGTTGAGTCGCGATCACGAATATTTGAGCCTTTGTCGTGATCGCAGCTCGGTCGCAATCGCGAATTGGGGAAAATCCGGAACTTGCGATCGCACCATATCACGATTGCAGTTCCTATTAAGTCAAGATGACTTTACTTAAATATAATTTTGATGTATAACAAAAAGAGACGCAAAACAAAAGCAGACGCAGACGCAGACGTAAAGTAGACGCAGACGCAAAAGCAGACGCAAACGCAAAGCAGACGGAAAGCAGACGCAGACGCAGACGCAGACGGAAAGCAGACGCAGACGCAAAAGCAGACGCAGACGCAAAGCAGACGCAAACGCAAAGCAGGCGCAGACGCAACGCAGACGCAACGCAGACGCAGACGCAGACGCAAGAGTCAGTTTGGGTTAGTTACAGAACTCAACTGATTAACCGCTTCTTTAAAGATTCAAGAATCAAGATACAAGAATCAAGAAGCAGTTAGAAACGAAGGCTATAAATACAAGTCGAAGTCGAAGATTGCAAGATCTGACACTTACTGAATTACACACATTTACGCATAAACAAAATTGTGAGAAAAGCTTACAACGGGAACAAGAGCTGAGTGCAATTTTGCTGTAACAAGTGTTCAAATATTTTTCGAGAGAAAAGTTGTACAGATAGCCTGCAGAG
>JAOSBN010000009.1:13730832-13772713 GCA_027563595.1 Erythroxylum suave
ATCAATTTCGGATACCAATTTCAACACATCAACAAAAGTTAAGTCCAAAATAGATGCAAATTAAATGACTTAACAAAACATAAGTGTATTAATATGGTGGAGGATTTTTTGAAAAAGAACACTACCTAAAAAAAGGATATGTCAGAACTTATAATGATGTATAGATGGAAATAGTAAGATATAGTCTATCACAAAGGTGAGTCAAATGCTCGCGTTTATGAGTAGACAGAAATAATGAAATTTATGGTGTGTCCATGTTGGGTCAAAGACAATAAGTTACCAGACTTGAGCCACAAGCAAGATAAACAACCTAGGACACAAATGTATAAGATCCTATGTTCATATTCGAACAAAGACAGTAAGCTACATGGTGTGTGACACAATTGTTTCCCATATTGTATCACGACGAGCTGTTTGTCTAAAAATGCATTTTTGGTGGATATTAAACTTTGAAAGGATTTTGGGATTTATTAGAGTTATGTTTGCACTTGGTGAGGGACTATTTTAAGGGAATTGTACTAACTAGAGTTTATATATAAATATATCATTATAAAACTAGTATGATGAAACCATTACCATTATACTCAGGAGTGAATGAGCTACCATTGGCTTTGAGAATGTAGGTATGCCTAATTAGTTACATCTCGATAAATATTTTCTTATATTCTAGTTTATTTTATTATATTCTATTAGTTTTTCACAATATTTTATAACAAAGTGGAATCAAACTGGTGTTAAGGTGATAAGACTTTAATTGTAAATTTGAAGTGGTAAATTAAATAAAACTGGGAATTTTGAATTGTGACAATGGATAGTGAAGGATTTGTTAGCGCAACAAGGCATATTGAAGGGGTTCCTAGAGAATAAGCCCAAGCATATAGATGCACTTAATTGTAAAGAGCTATAGACACAAGCAGTTGTATAACTATGTCTAGCAGACAAGGTCATATATCATGTCATAGATATTACATCCCTTATAGAAATATAAAAGAAACTAGAGAGTTAATATATACTAAACTCGCTCATAGATAAGTGGTATATGAAGCACAGACTACACAAGCTAAAGATGCAAAAGGAAACGAATATGGAACAATATAAAGATGCAAAAGGAAACGAATATGGAACAATATATCAATGTATTTAACCAAATAGACATTAACTTGTTAAGGTTTGAGGTGACTGTTGAGGATAAAACAAAGATTCTACTTTGTTCTTTACTTCTTTCATATGAACACATGGCGATCAAACCCACATTGGATAAGGAGATAATTGGTGTAAATGATGTCACTGTTACATTATTGACTCATAACCAACAAACACAAAGCATTGATTAAAGCTTTACGTTTCAACTAGTTTGTGTCAAACATGTTAGATAATTTTAGCACTGCTAATTAGAGGTTGATAAAGCTTATAAAATCATCATAATATGACAAGTTAGGATTAGGATGTTTGATAACTTTGTTCAGACATTGCTAGATTTTTGAAAGAACTTGATCTCCTTAAGTATCCTATATATAAATGATTTTTGATATAAATACAGAAACAACACTAAAGTGTTAAAAAGTGTGATGATTATGATGAAAGAGGCTACAATATTAGAGTCAAAGGAAAATAGTATTGCATTATAACGTATGTAACTGAATCATTTCAATGAGCAAGGGATGATGAAACTTTATAAGAGGAGTTTATTAAAGGGTGACAAATACTATAAGTTAGACTTTTGCAAGTTAAACATGCTTAGTAAAAAGTCAAGGGTAACCTTTAAGGACGTAGTACTTGAGAAGCAACACATGTTGAGGCAAACGTATAGAGATGATGTGCTACGATTAGTAAAGGACAATACTAAGGTGGTACAAGTGAGGCAGGATCAGTCTAACAATAACTTAAAAAAGGTTGAATTTTTTAGTTTAAGAACATTATTATAGGAAGAGTAGCATCATAATATATCCACAATAGAGCGAGACACACTATTAAGCCACTAAATAGATATGATTAGTAAGAATTAATATCCATCACCCAAATCATCATTATTAAGGATCTAACTACTTTTCAAGAGACTATAAACAATTAAGAGAAGGATATATAGATAAAAGCTATAGTAGAGAAGTAGAGTTTTTACATAAAAACTAAATATGAGAGCTAATGCAACTTCTTAAAGAAAAGAGCACCATAAATTGTAAGTATATATACAAGACAAAGCCAGAATTAATTAAAAAAGGAAAAAATTTCAAGGCTAGACTAGTAGCTAAAAAACATACATAACAAGGGGAATTAATTATGTTGAAATTTTTTTCTTGGTATTTAGACATAATTTCTTAGGATTTCAAAGGTGTTAGTAGATAGTTTGACTGTGCATTTCAAGCAAATGAAAAAAAAAAGACAACTTTCTTTATGGTGATATAGAAAAGAAAATTTATATAGATTAGCATGAAGAGTTTATTAATAAGAAAATGAGCACTTGGTCTATAAATTGAAGTCATTTTGTGAGCTATATTGATCTCCATAATAATGGTATAAAATATTTGAATTATTCATCATTAAATTGACTATAAGAGATATAGGTATAATTATTGTACTTATGTGAAGATCCCTTATGATTAATCATTTATTTTTCTACTACTATATGTGGATGATGTGTAGATTACTAAAAACGAGTATGCATGATGTGAATAGAATAAAGATAGAAGCTTTAGAAATTATAGTTATCTTAGTTTAGCTAAAATGAGAAGGTATTGAAAATGTTTGGAGTAAGTAAGGCTAACTCATGAGTAACCAATTGATAAATCACTTTAGACTTTCCTTAGATTAGTACTTAAAGTTAGATGTAGGCATTGACAGATATGTCTAAGATATTATATACTAGCACTATTTAGATGCTAAGCAATGATTTATACTAGATCAGTTTCGGCTCATATTGTTAGTTAAGTTGGTGAATATATGTCAAAACTTAGAAAACAGTACTAGGAAGGAGCCAGATGGATATTTAAATACTTAAGAGCTACTATAAACCTTGAGATTGTGTTTAGTAGTCAAAGGGATGATCCTTCAGTTGTGTGATATATGATTCAAACTATACAAGAGATTTTAATAACCAAAAGTGTACTACATAATATATTTTTTTCTTTCATAAGAGGGTAAAACTTGGAGTTATAGTATATAGCTACATTATCTAAAATTAAATCAAAGTACATAGTAATGGTTAAGGCTATTAAGGAAACATTATGGCTAACAGGATAATGAAGAAGATGGGTTGATTCAAGGTGGAGTTTGAGTACACTATAATAGTGAAAGTGTCATTCAATAGACAAATCAAGTGTATCATATAAAGACTAAGCATGAAGAATTTTGTCTCGATAAATCTTGCTTTGAAAAAGTTAACATTTTGAAAAAATGTGCCTGACATATTGATAAAAACAATTATCATGAAGGAGTTTAAGCATTACTTAGCTTTAATTAATGTTTAGAGGTTCCAAACATTTTTATAACCAAAAATGTGTATTGTATATTCGCCAAGGTGGAGATTGGTATACATAGCTTATGTACAAGAATATACATTTTTAAAGGAATTTCCTAGAGTATGTTGGTTGAATATAATTATATTCATAAAATGGATATTATTGTGTATGGATCACTTACATGAACATGCAATCTTAGAGATATTCTATAAGTCGACTAAACATATTATAATCGTCAAGCAGGAAGTTGTTGTATATCACTCATATACACTAGCATGTATAAGTGTTTCTAAAAAATGGGTTTTTCTTGAAAGTCTTTAGGTGAATACGGCTTGACATATAGTCATGTGCTAGGACTTGTTATTCTTTATAATACAAAAGTGAAGACAAGTGCTAAATGGTATGATAAAAGATTTTTAAAAAAGGATATGTCTTAAGATATAGGCATATTAAAGTCTATATCCATATGCATGTAGAAATGGTAAGATAAATGGCTTGGGATATAGGCATGTTCATGACTAATTGTCTTAGTTGAAAATGCATCTTTGATGGACTTTAAACTCCAAAAGGATTATATAAGTTATTAGAATTATGTTTAAGTCAGATTGTGTTCAATAAAGGGTTATTTGAGTATAATTGTATTCGTTAAAGTTTATATAAAAATATATTATTGTAAAGCTAGTTTGATGGAACTATTATCATTATTATTCTATAGTAAATTAGTTGTTCTTAACTCTTAATATCGTAGTCACATCCAATTGACCAAATTTCAATAAAAATGCTGTTATTTTTTATTAATTTTTTGATTCATTCTTATTGCACATTATTTCTAAGCAATAACATTTATGACCTTAAAAAGAATTTCTAATCCATTATTTTTTCTTCTGCTCCCTATTTTTGTAATGTGATATCTTTGTGTGATTGTCCAAATGTTATATGAATAACTAGGAGATTATTACAAATTTTGATATTACAGTCAACTTTTTCTACTTTATTCTTATAATTATATATTGTATAGTGGAAAGTCTTACAAAAATAAGTTTAAAGTCTATATACAATAAATAAAAAGGACAATAAGAAAGTGAAGGGAGTTTGAGGTAAGCATACATATTAATAATAATTACACCAAATATAGAAATAAGCAAAATGATTTAAACGTGAATAATGATTATTTTCTAAATATATTAAGAATTACATTAAATATTCATCGATGATTTCATTGTTTATAAAGATTCATTTGATGGTTGTTTAAATCATTTATCTAAGGTTCTCAAAATATGTATTGAAAAAAAATTTGGTGTTGAACTATAAAAAAATTTTATTTTCTGGCTGATCAAGGCATCATTTGATACATGTGATTTCATATAGGGGCATAGAAGTTGATATAGAAAATGTTGATTTAATCATGAACCTACCTTACTCTATAAATATAAGGGAAGTTTGATCTCTTCTTGGACATGCAAGATTTTATCACGAGTTTATTAAATACTTTTTAAAGCTTGCTACACCATTGTCAAAGTTATTATAAAAAGATGTTCCATTTGAATTTGGGAAAGAATGACAAAAAGCTTTTGATAAACTTACACATTATTGACAAGTGCACTTATTATTCAGCAACCAAATTGGAACATACCATTAGATCATGTGTGATGTCAGCAATTATATTACAGAAATTGTTTTAGGCCAAACAATTAAGAAACAAAACTTTGTCATCTATTATACCTCAAGGACATTTGATGTTGCACAACGCAATTACTCTAAAAGTAAGAAAGAGCTTTTGTAATTGTCTTTTCTTTGGATAAGTTTATATTTTATTTTCTTGGATCTAAAGTTCTGACTATGCATCATAAAAATAACTTTTGGTAAAGAAAAAGAGTCTAAATTGACATTAATATGATGAATTTTATTGCTTTAAGAATTTGATTTGCCAATAAACCAATGAAAATGAGCAAAAAATCTAGTAACAAACCATTTGAATTGGTAAGGGATGAAGATATTTTACCCATTTTCAAAACTTTCCCTGATGAGAAATTATTCCAAATGAAATGTATTGTTCTTTGGTATGTAGACCTTATTAATTATTTAGTTATGGAAGTTTACCCAACTACATTAATAGGTATCGGGAGGAAAAGATCAGGAATTAGGTTTTTTTTTAATGTTTAGGATAAATTGTACTTATGGAAGTTTTGCTCTGATTAAGTTATTAGACGTTGCGTGCTAGAGGGTAAATATCATTAAGTCTTAGATTTTTGACACAATTATATATGTGGAGGACATTTTTTTCCTAAATGAACTTTTAGAAAGGTTTTAGATATCATTTTGTATTGGAAATTTTTATTTAGAGATTCTTACTTATTTTTGTAAAATTTATGACAGATGTCAAAAGACTGGTACGTTGTCTTATAGAAATGAAATGCCCCAAACCCTAATTCTTATAGTTGAGCTATTTGATGTATGAGGCATTAATTTTATGGGCATTTTCCTTCATCTCATGTTTTTTGCTTACACATTTATGGCAATAGATTATGTTTCAAAAAGAGTATAAGCAAAAGCCACCATAATTAGTGATTATGTATCTATTTTAACTCTTATGAAACATTTTTAATACATTTGAAGCTCCAAAAACTATTATCAATAATCAGGAGAGTTATTTTTGCAACATACCAATGGTGGCTTTATTTAAAAAGTATATAATGCAACATTGAGTAGTCACCCATATCATCCATAAATAAATGGATAAGCAAAAGTATCAAATAAAGAAGTGAAATACACTTTGGAAAAGATGATGAATCTAAGGAGAAAGGATTAGAGCTTACATCTAGCCAATGCTCTTTGAACTTAACGTACGGCCTACACCGATAGGAATATTTCTTTATAGATTAGTTTTGGTAAAACTTGTCATTTACCTATGGAGATCGAACATAAAAATTATTAGGCAGTGTGGCATTGCAACATGAATTTAAACTAAACTGGTAAGGCAAGGAAATTATAATTAAAAGAATTAGAGAAACCAAGAATGGACACTTATTAAAATTGAAAAAAATTTTAAGGAGAAAAATAAAATGTTATATGATAACATAGTTTTAAGGAAGCAATCTAAGGTTGGAAAGAAGGTTTTGTTATGTAATTCTCAATTAAAGCTAATGCTAGGTAAGTTGGATTGGTTCTTTTATAGTCACTAATGTATTTCCTTATGGTGTAGTGGAAATAAAGAGTTTTGAAACCAGAAAGATCTTTAAAGTGAACGAACACAAATTGATACCATTTTATAAGGATATAAAGGTCTCAACTTTGAGATATATTAATTTGGCATTTCCTCAATACTTGGAAGATTGAGAAGAAAAAGCTCTATCCAGTATAACAATATTAAACAATTATTCTCTTTGGGAGGTAACCCAAACATAATAGTTTTTATTAGTTTTGTTTTTATTTATTTATCAGTTTGATGTGCTTTCTTTTTTTTATAGATGTTTTGTTATTTTAAGTGAAAAACTTAGTCTTTTGGGCATACTGCTAAAGTTTGCAAGGTCAGATTTCTTTCCATCTTTTCATCTGGTCGTTGATCATTGGTCGTATTTTACTACTTATTGATAATTTCTTTCCATCTTTTCATCATTTTTCCCATTAATTTGTTCTCTTTTTTATTTTCTCTTATGGAATTTGATTTTATTCTTTGTAACTTTGTCTATTTTAATTTTAGTTATTTTCATTTTTCTTATTTTTTTGGTTAATATTAGTTGTTTTCATTTTTCTTAGTGATTCAATGCTTGTTGTTATCACTCTTAGTAATAATTATTTTAGTTGTTGATCAGTTGCTCTAATTGTTATCTAGATTTGGTTTCTTTATTCATAACCATTATAGAAATAGGAAGAATGTAGGGCACTAAGATGGTAGTAACAGAAGTTAACTTTACTGTGAAATTAGTTGACAAAAATCTTCCAAAACAATACCAACCATTAGTGCTAATCAAAAGCATGCTCAGATTGTCAAAGGTACATCTATTTTCCTACCATCTAAGTTTGACATTTCTAAATATCTTACCTCCAATTATATAGAGTGAAAATAGAGGAATACTACTCTTAAAACCCAATAAATTAATTTCGGTAAGTGTGTGCATTACCATTCTTTAGAGGAGTTAAATATCAAGGAAACTTTTGATGCTTTGGTTGATGATATGATTTGCATAAATTTTGTGCAAATTAGATGTCCAATGTTTATTGAATTGATAAGGGAGCTTTATACTACTTATAAAATTGATAAACCTGATAATTGCACTTTAAATAGGCCTAATGTTGTGCATTATAGATTAATGGTAAAAAATTTAAACAAAGTATAATTGAATTTAATTTGGCTAGAGGGGTTTATAATTGATGAATATGCCTAATATAAGGAATTTGATGTGGAATATGGTGAATTTTATCCTTTAAAAGTTTAGAAATCAATGTCATTTGACATGCTTATGTATCATCCTAATCAATTTAAACGAAGTTTTCTTAAAGAACTTAAATGGGTTTACTTGCAACATTTTCTGACTTCTAATTATTCAGGGAGGAAGGCTACAACTTGTACATGAAGTAAAGCCAAATTATTTTTTATTTAGTGTATGGTACATAAGGTTCATGCTAATTTAGGAACTTGGTTAGCTATGTAATTTAACATAGTTTTATCATCTAACAAGAATTTTTGTATTAGTTTTTTGATTACTCACTTGGCCATTAATCTTAACTTTATTGATATTGCTAACGTTAATATGCATGTAGATTATGAGATGAGACATTTAAATATTGCTTGTTTGAGCAGGATGAGTTGATCGAGCAAAAGAAGAGAATTTTATTTTACGTCACCTGGTTCTCCTCGAGGACGTTCACCATCACATTAACAATTCGAATGTTCAAAAACCTCTATTTCTTTTAATAGCACTAATCTAACGCGAGAAAAATCTTTGGATGGAGAGGTTAGAGCATAAAATTTTAAAATAAAGAGGAATTTGGATGCTTTGCTCTGATTTATGGGGCGTGACACCTTTATGTCCACCTATACTATAATAAATTTAGTTTCAAATGCTCACAAGTATCTGACATGAGCATAATCTTATGATGGAAAGGTTAGAGCATCAAATTTTTAAAATAAAGAGGAATTTGGATGCTTTGCTCTAATTTATGAGGTGCAACACCTTTATGTCCACCTACACCATATTGCATTCAATTTCAAATGCTTACAACTAAGGAGAGTTGAGAGCATCTAAAACAAAATGCTAGTGTATGATTTAGGTGTGGGGGATAGTTAGTGTATATACCATATATTTATTTTTATTTTGTGAAATATATGGTTTATTCTTGAACTCTTGAATACTACAATTTATATGTATGATTATTCCTTATGTCAGCTGTAAATTTTATTATTATTATTTAGAAATAGTCCTTCAATTAGGATACATTTTTAGTTTGAATTTGAATACGTGAGAGAGATGAGCACGGTTAATGTTTTTATATAAATTACTTAAAGTATCTCATTGTTTTTATTAAATGAAAATGTGCAAGAATTAATGCAATTTGATACCCATATGAGTTTTTGAACGTAAAAGCAATTCATTATAGTTATCCTAATATGCTTTTCTTTATTGTGTTTTATCAAACATGACTTGTTTATACTAGAACTTGCTCTTGTATACATTTTGAGATCACATTTTTATGAATTTACGCATGGAGATGATATGGGCACTTAGTTATAACCATTTTCGACCTACAAAATCCTACCTTAATTTTTACCTTTAGAGAACTAATTTGAACCTTGACCCTTTTCTTTCTTACATATAAACTTGTTACATGCTAATTTTACCTTTCTTTTTTATTTCCTTAATAATTTTGAGTCTTTGAGCAAGAAATTAAATAAAGCTTATTTGCATAAGATTTTAATCATTTCCATGAAAAGTAAATCAATTGATTCAAGTTATAATGTTTTGATTTCTTGGTCTTCATAGAATAGGGAGAAGTATAGTAAAGAAAAAATTAACAAATCCCCTCTTTAATGTTTCTTATTCTTCTAATAAAAAGAAGAAAAGAGGAATGATGTGATTATAGTTATGTGATTTGAATAAAGTGGATTCAAGACTGATTTGAATTTAAACTTTTGGAGATCAGTTTGAATGATTCTTTTAATTTGTGTGAATTGAAATTTTGTTTATTTTTTTTGCCACAGCTTTACCTAAGTCACATTACAACCCTTATTAAGACACTTTGATTTATATATTAAATTCACATTTTTTAGTAGTTAAGACATGATTCATGAGCAAGCTTATTGAAATAACTTGTTATATTTTGATCTAAGAGTTTAATAAACCCTAAAGACTTTGAGTATAAAATGAAATCTATGAGAAGGTTTTAAGTCTTGTTTCATTTGATTTTAATAGAATTGATGAGATGATATGTTTTTATTCTAAGAATTTATACTGTACCTACTTGTTCTCTTTATTGCTATTTTATCTTAATATTTTTAATATGTATCAACTTTTGAGATATCTTTGGATAACAAGAAAGATGATGAGAGGATGATAAGAGAATGATTGATATGTTTCATTGACGTATGCTTGAGGACAAACATGAGTCCAATGTGGGAGAATTTGATAAATGTAATTGAGATCATATTAATTGGATTTATCTATTTTGTTTTAGGTTGATGAGATCCTTACCTTGAATCAAAATTAGGTAAAAATGAATCTCTCTTTTATACTTAATTGATTAATTTAGATTTCTTGTTAATTTTAGTTTATAAATCAGTTAATCATACCCCATTATGTTTCGCCAATTGAAATTAATTAATTAATATTTAATTATCTTGAGATTTGACTTAGTTTAGGTTCGGATACAAACCAAATTCTAAAGTAAGCGCGAGAGACTACTCAATTAGAAAGGTAAATAGCTCAGAGTTGGATCTGGACCAATTAAACTTTAGGCAAACACATAGATATTGCTGCATAACAGATTGCCTACTTACAAATAGTGAAGTTGATTACCCCTCATATCACTTGTGTCTACTACTATAATTTAGTGAATCAAAGATAAAATTTGAATAATTCAACAATCCATTCACTTAGTCACATATATATATTGAAAAGTGATTGGCATTAAGAAAAGGAGAAAGGAAAAGATTTTGGATTAGTAATACTTCAAGTTTGTTCTAGGATGGGACTCACACCACAAAAGAAACATAATTGGTGACACCCTCAAACAACATCACATACATAAAATTGAACTAGCGACAAGATTGTCTAACTTGACTTGCAAAATTTATTAAAAGTACCTCAACAAAATCCTAAATATTAAGATAGAACATAATTAACTAAAAACCAAGCCCACCAAAATAAGATATTATTTGCCATTACATGGATAGAAGAAGTGTGATAGGTATGGAATCACTTATATTATACATTTCACAACTATTAAGGTTCTAAGTCCATAGTTTCATATAAATTGATTTTTTATTTAAGTCTTATAGTTTGTTTTTGACCCTTTTACCCCTCAAATTTCAATTGAAACCCTCATTTTCTTTTTCAGTACACCCTTGGAGAGTGATATGTATGGTTAAAACTCAAAAGCTTTATCGTTTCCATTCTCTTATGGGCTCTTTTGATCCCCCGATATTTGACATCAGCTCCGATGAGGAGCCGCCGTTCGAGGATCCCAGAGTTGGCGAAGATGATCTCTTTTGGTTGAAGGAGCTCCTTCAGACTGTTGATCCGAAATCGGACGACTCTGATGATGTTGTGATTGTCGGGGAATATAATCCTCCTAAGCCAAAGTCAAAGCCCAAGTCTTTGAAGGCGGTGAATGTTAGTACTGATGATGATTGCGTGGTTTTGGACAGGGACCCTGATATTCCTGTGGCAATCGTCAACGACGCCGATAGTGACGGTGATGACTTGCTTGTTGTTGGACAAAAAGGGCAGGTGCGAGTTCTTGTGTCTGATTATTTGAGCACGTTTCAGATTCCTTTTAGAGTTTAATGGTGTGTTGTGATGTTCATTTGAATTTGTTGATCATATGGTAATGTGCTAGTCAAACCATTGTTATTTTGAGAATGTAGGTTTTTCGTAAGATGATTGAAAATAAAAATGGAAATTTTGGAGCTGTCCGTCTCTTTAGCTGCTGGTTGAGGATGAATAGTTACAGATGATTTGCTGAATTGGGGTTTGGGAACTTGGGATAGTTTAATCGTAGCTTATTTTTAGCTGGTTTTGCTAAGTTGTGTGTAATGATTCTTCTATCAAACTACAATATTTTGTTGGACCATGATATGCCAGGATAATGATCCGCATCCTGAATATTCGAGGGATGCGATAATTGTGTAATGTAATTAAGAGGCTCCTTACTTGTGCTACTAATATCTGAGATCTTTGGAATATCATATGAAGTTGAGATTTTTTAGGTCTGTATGATGATTATCTTCTGTGCTTGGGCATGCTGTAGCTGCTATATCTTTAACGTCATATACTGAGGCTAAATATAACGCATCAAATCCATTTTTCCAGGCTAAATATATCTTTGCCGTTATAATGATCCTGTTTGTGTTTCTTTTCCAGGTTGCTTGCCGAGACTATCCTCATTCACGCCATCTTTGTGCTAAATTTCCTTTCAGTTCTACTCCACATGAAAAACACTGTGTCCTGGTAATTTCTGTTTTTCTGACATCCTGGCTTAAAGTATTAGCATCTGTTCTTTCACATTCATCTGTGTACTTTTTCAAATGCAGTGTCACTGTTATGTCTGTGACTCTGTTGCACCATGCACATACTGGGGTACAGGTCTTTCCAGTAGTGATCATTGTCATGCCACCGATAAACAGCAGATATGGAAAATTCATCGGGAAAAATTCAGGCTGACAAAGGATGGTCAATTATTAGTTTCAGATTTTCCCGACACTTCTCGTTCTGAGTCAGCACTTGAGGTTAATCAAGTAGTACCAGTTGACAATATGCAACTGAGAACCAATTCACTTTCAAGGAATCAACTCCCAATACATAAATCAATTCGTGCTTGCTCAAATGCCAGATTGAGAACACCAGGTATCTTGTGCCATGGTAAAAAGACACAGCCAAAATTTGTACAGGGACAAAATGGTAATCTTCCTCATACAGTTCCAAATCGGGATCTTGGAGTACAGAATCGGAGTAGAAGGCCTGCTGTTGCTAATTATGGGTTACCGTCTGCCCCAACTAATACCATGTTTAAAAGGCCAGGAATTATCCGGGGTGCTTTAACATCAAATCGTGCTGCATACAGCTCATCAAATAGCATGAATTGTCCTTGTCCATCATATGCTGCTAGAAATCATGCTTCAATAGCCACATCGAGGAACCAAAATCCTGCAGGGCAGCAGGATCAATTTGCGAATATGAGCTTAGATTCACATGTATATCAAGAGTTGTCCCTACCTAATGTGGGAAATGGCCCAGTAAATCTGATGCCTTTCTTACCCCGGGTGTCCAATCAACCTATTCCTCAAACAAATGAAGGCAAGGATTTACCACAATTTTGGAACAGAAGTCAAAATATCATGGAGTTAACTGATGATGATTTCAGTTGGTTTAACAACCTAAATCAGACCGATCAGCAAACAACATTTGAAGATAGCATGCTTTGCAGCATTGTAGCCAACAATGAGCCAACAACTGTCAAGCAGTATAGTTCACTGTTTAATGGAGAAACTCAAGTTGAAAACAGTGATCGTAAACATGATGCCTGGTTTTTAAACCAATCTGTTCCATTGGTTTTAGAAGATTCAAATCTTAACGTTATTTCCACAGGCCCGCCTGCAGTTGATGCAGGTACGTTGTACTTTGATTTTGAAACTTCTTGGAATGGACTGGCACATTCATAGCTGCATTAACACCTGCCTGTTGAAGAAGTATGATACTAACATCTCTGCCTGTGTGTTTAAGACTAGGCGTTGCAACTATATTTATGTAAAGCGTAAGCCTTAAGTAAGAGTATTGCTGTACAGATGCTGGATTTATGGATTCCAAATGCTGAATCATATGAAGTATGTGTTTCCCCTAGAGCTTTTCTCCGTAATAATGCTCATGAGGTCACACAAGTTTCCAGGGACCTTGTGATCATTTACCCGTACTTTCGACATTTTGTGTCGATAAAAAGCGTTGCAATGTTTGAACGCTTGGCTAAATAGAAGTTGATTATACTGAAGTTCATATATGTTTCATGTTTTCACTCGCTTTGGTGCAGCCAGTGCCCTCCAATTAGTATCCACGCCTCAGCTCGAATCTGTACATTTCCGCTTGGCTTTTGAGCCAATAGCCAAGAGTGGTTGTTTAATCTTCCTCTTCACTTTCTCTAGCGTAAGCAAAGAATAAAAAGATGTCAACTAATGTTGATGGTAAGGAGTGAAGACCTTTTCTTGTCACCTTCCCTTCAATTCTCTTCCAAGACCATATGAAAAGTAAATCCTAAATGTGTCAGGTTGATGTGGAAGAATGAGAAGTGTAATGAAACGTGTCTCTTTAATTTAGATGGTTCGATCATGATGTTTCAAGGAATCTGTGGCAAATGGAGTTGGCTGTTTACTAAATGTCAATACTTTAGATTTACTTGTTTACCGCAGGGTCTAATTGTGACAAAAGCATATACACTCATAATAAGTTAGAAGAAATTATAAGAAACATTTCTGACCCATATTTATTAAGTAAAGAGAATTTTACTTAAATGAGATTATCAAAAATGAAATTATTTCTAATATTACTATTTTCTTGTAAATAGCTTTTTATTTCTTTTATTTCTCATTTTTATAATTTAAAATTCATTTTTCTTATTTTAATTTTTTTACTTTAGATAATTTTTTCTTTTTCTTTTTCTTTTTCTCTTTCCTTTGTTTTTTAACCTAATTTTTAAAAATTATATCTTCTCTCGCTATCTTCCTCTCTATTTCTTCTTACTAATGATTGTTTCTCTTGCTTCTTCATCTCTCTTTTTTTTAATGCAACTTTTAAACTTACCTTTGCTTCTTTTTCTCACACTCTTTTTTCTCTCCTCTTTCTCTTTCTCTCCCTCTCCCCTCTCGTTTATTTATATGTTATTAGATGCTCAATAGTGATGCTACTGGTCTAAATAGATGAGAAACTTGTATCATCAAGGTGAGGCAACTCCCATATGACATAAATGCTTAAAGCCATATAATTGATTTAGTTAAGTGAGACAACCTTTGTCTTCAAGGTGAGGGAACCATCATATTAGATGGAGATAACTCAGGCTAGAGATGCCCAAGAGTGACATAATTGATATATTTAGGTAAGACAATTATGTCTTGAAGGTAAGACAACTACCTTAATAAAATGAGGTAAATCACTTATAACACAAATGATCAAGAGTGATATAGTTGGTTTAACAAGGAGAGCTAACAATCCCAAAGAAATGAAACAACTCTCCCAGAGCATAGATAGTTAAAATTGATGCAACTAAGTAATTAGGTGAGTCAACTGCCCCTTTGAGGTAAGACAATTGTCTAATAGAGTAAGGTAACTTACCTAGAGTATACATTTCTAAGAGTAATATAACTAGTCTAATTAGTTGATGTAACTATGACTTCAAGGTCAGACAATTATCTTAATGGAGTGAGGTAACTTACAACATATTGATGAGAGAGAGAGTCTACTTGCTATGTAATTATACTAGTTCTACTAACTTTTTTATGATTTAAAAAGTTTGGGGAGTCTCCAATGCTTTGTAATTACTAAATCCTACAATTATCATCTCTTTCCTTGCTTGGCATAAAAATTGCTTCCAATTTAATGTAAGGATCATTTATAGTTTATACACCTTTTTTTTTTCAAGTCTCACAATCCCAGTTTTTCAAATGATTTCATACTTCTGGTTTTCTTAATTTTAATCTCCTTATAAGTTGCAAAAACTATAAGATGAAGGTGATACTTCTCTTAGTTGGAATTTTGTAATTCTAATGGTGAATTTTTTAGGGTGGTTATATTTTTTAAGGTCATATTACCTACTTAGGGTACTCTAGCAAGAACACAAATTTATGAAAACAATGCTAAAAGTAGCAACTATTAGGTTTACGAAAACAAATTCAGTGATGAACGGTGATAAAGTAAATATATATACAAAAAAAAAAAGTTAAGAGTTAGCATAAAATTGGGATAGAAGTCTATATGGCAATATTTTAAGGAAAATTTATAATTAATTTGTTAGAGATTACAAGATTTTTGTTCAATTAAGCTACATATATCTATTATAGGTGTTCAGTTAGTATGGTGATAAAAACTTCAAAGCTAATGTTACAAAATATTTTATGATATAAAGCATTGAGATGTGATTGTCAAAATTAGCCCTTTTATGCAATAGAAGCTGAAAAGAAGTTATCTTTATGCTAAATGAAGGATAAGATGACAATTGCAAGATTTAAGAATGAGAATTTTAAGAAAAGAGAGAAGAAATTTAAAAAAAAGTTTAGTTTTGTGATTGGAAAAGTTATTCGAGTTTTTATGGGTAAAAAAATGGATGATTACGTTTTTTTCTTTTGTTTTAAAATGGGAAATGGTTTTGATATTTAATATAGGTTGTGTTATAATACGTAATGGTGCCTTAGTTACTTACCTCGGATCGAACGTGAAAGGGCAAAAAATAGAGAAACATGGAATGTACCTGATTTTGGTTCTGAAACTTCAAATAAGCTTTTCGAAGCTGAAGCGATCTCAAATTTATCGTTGTTTTCACAGGAATCCATCACCAAGACACGCATTAGGTCTTTCTACAGTTTTCTCAATACGTAAACTCTCTTTACGAGTCAGAGATTCTTTATGTTTATGATTGCTATGAGCAACTACAGGAGACCTTAACCTATATATATAGCTTCCATATTGGCCTTTCACATTACAAGACCGATATGGACCAGGTCCATACTGAAAGGGATCCATTTGTACCTGGACTTCAATCCATTAATTTAGATCATTTATTGGGTCACTTTATTACCCTTATTTGGATCAAATTACGTAACTTAACCGATAATTTATTTGAAAATCAAAATCACAATTAATAACTGTCCACCATATGGGAAATTGACAAAATAGCCCTTAAGGGCAAAAATGTCTTACAATCTCCACCTTAGACAATTATTAACTGCAATTTTAATCAAGTTCAAAAACAGTTTAAAAACTTGGTTAAGTTACGCTATTGTATTAGTCGACGAAGTTTTAAAAAGAAAACATTTGATTCAACGGTAATGAAAGTCCAACAATCCGTTCTGCAAGGCTTTCGATATTGAAAAGTATCAGATGCGTGTGTCATGTGTGACACAAAACCAATACAGTCACATATATTTAATATCTCACTAACATGAATGGGAAAATGGAGTGTGGAAAACTACGATGATACCTTTATGATCTAATATGTATCATTTTTGTCTGTAGGTCTCGATTTCTCCAACTTTATACTAAACCGTATTGCTAAACTACATAAGAAAAATCTTGTTTTCTCTCAACGAATGCTAAACAGCATTATAGAAAACTTGTTTCCTCTCACCATATGCTAAACAACATTAGTGAAAACCTTTATTTTCTCCAACTGACTGCTAAACTTCATTAGAGAACCTTTATGGGATTGAAATTTATATCCCCTTATGTTATGTGAAAATTTAAGGATATATCCGTATAAAACTGTAAGTGTCTAATGACATAGGCTCAAGGTCAATCTTTATAAATGCCCAATGACCTTTAAAATGCTTAAGATCAACACAAATCTTAAGCATTTTAAAGGTCATTGGGCATTTATAAAGATTGACCACAAATCTTAAGACTTTCATATCATGACAATGTATGATAACATGTATTACTAAGGATAAACTATGATTATCTATATTGATAAACTATCATACTATTATAATACATCAAAACATACAAATGTACGTGGAGCAAACATAACGATCTTTTAACTAACAATGTCTAAGGACTTCAAAACACTCATACTGTATACTTGTATTCCAAACACAAGTGGGCAAAGTCCTTTAGTTAAAGAATCAACTTATAGTTCCTCAGTCCTTAAATGCTCCAAACCTTAATGTCAACTTTTCTTATCAACTACTTCATAATCAAATATTTGACCTCAAAATGCTAAAACCCTATGATATTCAATGTTTTCATTAAACAACATAGAAGTTTGATTATCACAGTACAATTGAATGGGTCTAGCCACTGTATTAACCACAGACAACTCATAAATCAAATTTCTGAGCTAAACCATCTGTGAAGCAACCCTATAGTATGCACGATGCATATATAGTTGAGGAAATTACCCATGTCTACTTGACACTCTTCCATGACATTGTACCATCTGCTAACTTAAATCGTAACCTTAAGTGAACTTCTAATCATCCGGACACATAGCCACTATTTGAATATGAATTTCCTACAAGTTTTAGTCTGTTGAATTTTCTATATGTCAACATATAATCCTTGATTCCCTTTAATATCTTAACACTCCTTTGACTGCATTTTAATGGTTTACATCTGGGTTAACCAGATAGTGACCAAACAGTCAAACTATAAATGCAATGTCCTGCTTAGTATATAGCCGAGCATACATTAGGCTATCAACCGTACTAGAATACGGAATATTCATCATAATCTCTCTCTTTACTTTATTCTTTGGATATTGTATCAAAGATTATCTCCCACTATGAGAGATAAATGCTATGACAGACTTAATTAATGCACTCTGCGAAAGGTACGATGAGTGTTAAGATTTTTCCCGATAAATCTGAATACTTAGGAGAAAAGATGCTACGCTAAGGTCCTTTATGTCAAAGTTTTTGACCAAACATCGCCTAACCTTATACAACATGATCAAGTAATTTGATATAAGCAATATATCATCCTTATGCAGTAATAGAAAGATAACTTTGCTCCCCTTCACCTCATAGTACAAACACCTTTTAACTTTATTTTCCATGAAACTGAAACAGGTAACAACCTCATCAATTATAAGGTTTCACTTTCGGGAGATTTAATGTAAATCAAATATTGATCTGCATAACGTGCAAACCATATCAGTTCCAACTGGATCCTGAAATCCTTCAGGTTGTACCATATAGACCACTTTATAAAGGTTTTTATTCAGGAAAACGATTTGACAACCATTTGATGTAAGTCTTTATCATCATGAGCTACAATTGCCTGAATTACTCAAAATGTATCTTTTGAGGATACGAGAGAAAAGTAACATTTCTCCCTAAGTGAACCATTAGGCAACTGAGTTAGTCCATAAACTTCTGAACTTTATCCTGAAATCCTTTAGGTCTAAAACTTTATGTACTACTAACGCGTTTGCAGTTTCACTACAAAATCAACTAGTTCCTAGACCTTACTATGCTTCATGGCTTACATCTCATCAGTGATTGCAACCCACCATACTTTCGCATTAGGTTCAAAAACAGTTTTTGTAAAAGTAACTGGATTTGTAACATGTCCAATATTATAGTCACGTTCACCTAATAGACTATGATATCAAATAAGATAACAGGTCATCTCACTCTGGTGGATCTTTTAACTGTATTAGATCTTATATCCCTAGGAACCTTTGTGTGTACAAGTGTGAGTTCCTGTTTCTATACAGGCATGGTATTAAGACCTATATCCATCGAATTTAACTGTATGAGTGGCGGATATATAATAACTGTAGTATCCATCCTGTTATCAGCCAAAGGGTCAAGAGGGCCACCATCATTATAGATATTGTGTTCTAGAAACTTAGCTATTTGTGATTCCACTATTCTGATTCCTCCTTATCTACAGTAAGATATGTAGCCTTTAGAGTGATCAGGATATCTAAATTGCAATGAACTTAATGAGTATGCAATTTTTCTTTATAAGGATTATACCACCTCCTCAGACACGAATGTGTGCAAGGCTGAGTTTTCACACTTCTAGATAATTAGGTAGATTAGTCATGTTCTACATTGACTTCTATAAATCCTTTAGAATGCAATTATGCCTTTCGACAACAAACCATTTTACTCAAGACTATCCAGTATAGTGAACAAGTCACTATCCCAACCGATTCTATATATCTGATAAAAGGACTTTTTCAAGTCCTGAAACACCATGTTTTTTATGATATTCTCCTCCATGGTCAAATCTGACTATCTTGATGAATTTTTCCAATTGGTTCTCAACCTTCAATCTTTAAGCAGGAACTCATACTATAATGAGAATAATCATCAATATATGTTAGAATACATTTAGAATTGCATAATGCAACTGTATAAGGTCTTCTGATATCCTTATGTATCAAACTCAACAAGTCAGAAGTTTGAGTTGACCTCAATTATCCTTATTAGTTAACTTAACCTTGCAATAGTCATCACATGTTCACAGACCATCATAATCTAGAATTGAAAGAATGCTTTCCTTAATCAATCTCTTAACCCTAGCTCTGGAAATGTGGCTTAAGCTTTTATGCCACACTGTTTATGACTTTTAACTTAACAGGGTCCTTCATTTCATGACTAGTTTAGCAAGATACAAAGAAGCATATATCTAATTTGAGGTAAGACGCATTCTAAACCATATGACAAGAAAGTTGTACCATTATGTTCTGTATTAAATATAACTATACAATAAAAGTATTAAATACAAAATGTCAACCTTCTTTATCCAACTTGATCTAAAGATCATCTATAAAATGTGTCGTATAAAAAACCAAATGAGCCTTGCATCAAGGTTTAACTCATACATCCCCTATAGATATTTCTTTCACTTCATCATTGTTGTGAATTATCAATCTCTCCTTCTCTTTATTTGACTTTATCCTGGATATTAGCCTCTGCATTATGGAAGTACTTTAATCAGATACTCCACAATATAGTCACTAAATACTTAATGCGACTATCACAATTAGATACATAAATTGACAAGCTACGAAGTTATCTGATGATCCCCGTCTTTCCTTCTAGGCCTTATACTGCTGGTTACTTTATATCCCTAGGACCTATACCAACACTGGATTGACCAGCATCAATATATAGAGAAGATTCAGTCTCTCTATCTTTAATCTTAGTGAGTTTTATCTTTGCCTTACCTTTAGTGGCAATGCTGTAGGAGTAACAAACTTGAGTTGCCTCAGCAACGTAATGGGTAATCAAAGCATTGAAATCCCATTACTTATCCTGTGATTGATATGTCATCACCAGATTACTAAACTCTAAAGGGAGTGTATCTAGAGTATGGTGCACTATAAAAACATCAGGAAGAGGAATGATTAACATCTTCAGTGTCAATGACTAACATCTTCAGTGTCCTGTGAAGATAGATCATTCTTGATATGTACTCCTTTACTCTCCCTTTTCTCCTATATACCTTATAGAGTGATTCTTTAATCAAGGCACTTGTCTTAATACTAGATGAGACTATGTACCTCTGGAAGACATTACCAAGAAATTTTGCCATGTCTGTGTCCGGAAGTCCACTTAGCAGATAGTCAGGTATGGATTTCTTAATGGTTATAAGACATAATCTGTCAGACCAATCCTGGGCTTCATAGGCTGCTTTATGAGCTTTCGAGCTTATGGATGTAGGTAGAGATGTCCTATATATCTGTATGGCCATATCAACCTCAGCTATTTCTATAGCATTTAATACATCCTTAGTCTAATTCTTTGTATTGAAAACTAGTCAGAGTTTCAATGGTGACACTGATTTTATTCACCGAAAAGATGACTTTATAGTAGCTTTGATTAAATTAGCACAAATGTAGGACAACAACGATATTGAAAGCCATTAAACAACATTTTTCTTGACAATCCAATCACATATATTATGAAACATCTTTGGACTGAATACATAATATATGCAATTAGATTTCCACACATAAAAATGATCGGAGTACAAACCATAAACTCTCATGACACTACCACCTTTGGGTGAATAAATCAATTAAGTAACGACTTTTCTCCATCTAATGCCTTTATGAATATCTCAAAACGTTATGTAAGGCCACCGCCTTTGAGTAGAATAACCAAATATAAAATCAGAGACAACCCCCAACATGCAAGCAGATCAATCCAAAATACTGACTTAAAAAGCCACTTTGGTGACTACATTCTCATCAGTATCCCAGAAAGTCCATAAACACAAAGGATAAAACTTTATATCATCCTCACATTCTTAATGGGCATATGGCAAGTGATAATATAACTTCAATAAATGCAAAAACTCGAATGCATAGCCTCATTGTCACACATTCGTGCTGAAGAGAGTCTCTGAAAACTTCATTTGACACTTTCGTAAAAAAGAAAAATCTCAGTAGAGTGACTATCGTGCATTATTAGATACCGAATCGAACACCTGAGACACAAGAATATCATGTATCTCTTTTATGGCAAGTTTGTTGCATAAAAATTCACTCAAAAATGGCTTCAAAATGTCTCATTTCCTTTTCAGATTTACTATCATGCTATCCTGAACACTAAACATGAGACCCAAGACACAAAATCTAGAATTATCCCCCTCATGTGATGTCCAAAACATAAAAATTCACTCGAAATTGGATTCAGAACACCTCAATTCCTTTTTTTAGAGTTAAACTTTAATTTATTACCAATGTAATAAATCCAGAAAAATGAAAAATTTTACTTTATGAATTTCCTAGACTCTGAAATTGACCCAAAACACCCTAGGCACTCTTACAAGAAATCTAAAATTTTTGTGTTTCTTTTTGGAATTTCTATAGCTAACCACTAATGTCAGTCGCGCGTTGGCGGGGATGGTGCATGTCGGACATGTGCCAGAACTGATGCGCCAAGGATATGTTTGGGTCGTGTCGCATATGTGCCCGTGCGTGCATGGGCCCACACGTGGCCCCACAGTCAACCATGTATTGTCCGCCTGTCATGTGCCAGATGTACCGCCCCAACAGACGACACTGTTCCCTATCGGGTACATGCTAACCAGAAAATGGAGATTTTGAGCGAATTTAGGGATCATTTTTTACTTTTTAGGCTCGTTTTCAACCTGTTTCTTAACGCTAAACATATGTACACTACTTTCCTGCAATAAAAAGCAAGAAAATTTTTAGAAACGAAAGTGCAGTCTTCGAAAACCTTATGGAGAGAAAAATAGAAAAATCTCCATTTTTAACCACCCGATCACGTCCCTGCTTTGATACCATGTATAATACGGAACGATGCCTTAGTTACGTACCCCGGAGCGAACGTAAAAAGGCAAAAAAATAGAGGAATGCGGAATGTACCTAATTTCAGTTTTGAAACTTCAAACGAACTTTCCGAAGCCGAAACGATCCCGAATCCGCCGCTGTCTTCACAGGAATCCATCATTGAGACGTGAGCTAGGTCTTTCTATAGTTTTCTTAATACGTAAGCTCTCTTAACGGGTCAGAGATTCCTTATGCTTACGATTGATATGAGCAACTACAGAAGACCTTAACTTATATATATAGCTTCCATATCGGGCTTTCCCATATCACAAGGCTGAGACGAACCAGGTTCACACTAAAAGGGATCTATTTTTCACCTGAACTTCAACCCATTAATTTATGTTATTTATTGGGTCACTTTATTATCCTTATCTGGATCAAATTACGTAACTTAACTGATAATTTATTTGAAAAACAAATTTACAATTAATAACTGTCCACCATATTAGAATTTGACAAAATTGCCTTTAGGGGCAAAAATGTCTTACATGTGTCTTGGAGATAATTGAGCATAGTATATTGTGGGTCTTATGGTCTTATATGGAAATGTCACATGAAAAAATGTCACGTGTGTAGGTGTTAATAGTCTTAGTAATACAAGGGTCATGATAGATTCATATTTTTATAGATTATTTAAGGTTAATTTACTTGATATTTGACACTTTTATAACATATTTTATGTGGATTATATTATATTTTCTATGTATAGTTCATTTTCTTATAGGTGATGAATTTGAGAAGCTAACATGGGATTTAGTATGATTTCTCTAAAGTTTTCCATTCAAAGAGATTTCGGAGCCATTTGAAAAAGAAAAAGATGGATAACAACTTTGTACAAGACTTTGAGAGTCAATTCTAACTTAAAGATGTTAAAAGTGGAGAAGTTGGTAAAATAAGATCAAAACCGACCTCAAAGTTAATCCTAAATTGATGCCATACTCATCTTGAATTTATAAAGAGAAAAAATATTAAAGTGATGCAGATTACAACTTGGTATTAAGCATTGCTTACACTTGTGCTTGCAAAGAATAAAAGTTCTAGAACAAGATTGACGTCAATCTGGTTTTAGTCCAACAACAATTCTTAGACATAATTTAGAAAAAGGCATGATTTCACGTTCAAACCTTCTAAAACTCTATTTTGGTAGCCTTGACTATAAATGCTTGTATTAGAATTAATGTCGGGAATTTTTAACAGAGTTTTGAGAGACTTCTTGTTTTCTTTTCATAGTTTTATGCTTCTTAAGCACTATAGGAAGATTTGGAGTAAGCATTGGAGGAGTTGGTACTATCTTCTCTACTTCTTACCTCCTAATCTTCTTTTCTATATTGATAATTATGTGTTATGTTCTATTTTTCATCAAGTTTAGTGGCTAGAAATCCTATTTAGGATTAGGGATATAACTTGTATATATTTCTCATTTATTAATATATGATTTGATTATTGGTTGGTTGAATATATTCTCTAGTTTTCAATTGTTGAGTTTTTACCTGATTACCATAGATTCAATCTTAAGAATTATATAAATGAATAATAGTTGAAGTAGGATCTACGTATTAGAAAAATAAACACTTTAGCACTAAAAAATGAAAATATCCTAAACTTTAGGGATAACTATATAGATTTAAATATAATTAATAATTTTGATTAGGTTATATTATATATTGACAAGCGGTATTCACCTAATTAGATATATTATTGCCTCAATAGAGTTTATACATACTTTACGTCAATTGCTATTCAACTTAGATAATCATTCTTGTTTGATAATTGGAATTCCATATAAGTGAACCCTGAATCCTTATCGTTTATCTTATTGATTTTTTTATTATTATAATTACCTTATTTCCATTAATTTAGTTTTTAAAATAATTTTCACCAATCTTTCATTTGTTTAATATATTTTTTAAGTAAGATTAGTAGATTTAGTGATTAGTTCTCTTTGAGATCATTACTTTGTAATCATTCCAGTTTAATAGACTATCCATAATTGACTTTGTAAACTTACAAATATATAATAGTAAAAGTTTTTGGTACTATTGTTAGGGAGCTATGATTGTTATTACTAGTAGTCTTACTTTGTTTTATTTTTATTTTATCTTATCTTGTGATTTTCTTTGCTTATTCCAGGTAGTTAAGGCACAATAAGGGATCCAAGAGTGACAATTTGGATAGGCTACTTCACTTGATCATAAAGTTGAACCCCCTTATAGAAAGAATAAAGCAAAAAGGAGAGCAAAGATGGTTAGAGAGATAAAGATAATCGATGTAGTAGAATATGGAAGAGTGCAAGAGACAGTGTGGCCTGTCGATGAAGAGCACGGTGAATGAAGGGATTTTATCTTCGCAACTTACAGATGAAATTAGTTGAATTAGAGATTTTTCTAAGACTTGCTAACAATGAATTGAAGATTTTTAAATAAATTTAAGTGTAGGTCTCATCAATTGCACTTGAATTCTATGTTAGCGCTGATAGAACCCAGAAGCAATGAGGTGGAGACCATTTGGCTTGTTAGAATCTCGTTAAAGAAAAAGACAAAACAAGCGTAAATTTGTAAAGGTCTTGACTTGGAGGCATGGCATCGAAGACGAGTTAGAGCATAGGTTTAAGGGCAAAACTGAAACGAGAGACATTTTTAACTCACCCTGCTTCACCTTCCAGCGGCTTCTTTCTACGACCCAATAACCGAAACCCAGAAACAGACTAAAGTGTGAGAAGCGATTACCGAAACTTAAAATAACTGGCACTTCGGATGGAGAATGGTGCCCAACCCACGAGCGAGATTGTACACCTTGATGCTATCCAAGCGCTTAAAGAGTCTGCTGCTCTTGAACTTAAGGTAATAAGCTCTTATGTGCACATACATGGTGACTTTCTTTCTGCGAAATGGGATTGAAATTGTTAGCTTGCCATTTAAATAAAGTCCAGCTTTTACCACCTTTGAACTTGGATGTGGGTTTTCTCTTTCGGAATTAGACCTACTGTGCTTGTTATTGGGTCCATTCAGGTGTGTTGTTATTAAACTTCGGAAGTTCGGAATTCAGTGCCATTGTGTGTCAGAGTCAACTGATACTCTTCTCTGTGCCACTGAATATGTCCATTTTTTGAAATATTATTTGTTTCTTAAGCAATCATTTATTGTACCAAGCCATTAAAGTGTCTGCTGCTCTTGAACTTAAGGTAATAAGTTCTTATGTGCACATACATGGTGACTTTCTTTCTGCTAAATGGGATTGAAATTGTTAGTGCCGTTGTTTGCCATTTAAATAAAGTGCAGCTTTTGCCACCTTTGAACTTGGATGTGGGTTTTCTCTTTCGGAGTTAAGCCTAGTGGTCAGGTTTGTTGTTATTTAAACTTCGGGAGTTCGGAATTCAGTACCATTATGTGTCACATGTAACTGATACTCTTTCTGTGCCACTGAATATCTCCATTTTTGGAAAAATTTTTGTTTCTTAAACAATCATTTATTGGACCAAGGATTTCAATCGTTTTGATATTTCTCTTTGTTTCTACTTCACTTGCTATCTAATGCAGGAGCAAGGGAATCAGTATGTGAAGATGGGCAAAAAGCATTATTCTGATGCTGTTGATTGTTATACAAGGGCAATAAATCAGAAAGTTCTTACTGACTCTGAGAATTCAGTCCTTTACTCAAATAGGGCCCATGTAAATCTACTATTGGGAAATTACAGACGTGCTTTGACAGATTCAGAGGAGGCTCTCAAGCTATGTGCAAACAACGTCAAGGTAGTTTTTATTTATTTTGTCAAAATTTCTTTCCCATGCTTTATTTTCATCTCTGTTATCTTGGGCTTAGCCCTGAATCTGCTGGTTGGAGCAGGCCTTGTATCGAGCTGCTAAAGCATCACTGTCATTGAATTTGCTAATTGAGGCAAAGTCTTTTACTGAAAAAGGACTTGAGCACGATCCAGGAAACGAAGAAATGAGAAAGCTTGCCAGCAAGATAAATTCACTGAAGATAGAACAGGATAAGCATGAGACTGAAGTTTCCAAAGTAGTGGCAGAGGCTAAGGTTTAATGCTTTGAATTGGTTTTAACCAAATTCTTTTTTTTCAGCAATCTGCAGACTTATGTTTTATTTGAAACTATCCAGATCATTCTTTCTGCAATTGAAGAAAGAGGCTTGAAGTTTGGGAAGGCAACGTTTCGAGAACTTACTGGCTTAAGGAAGCCTGTGCTAGATAAGAACAACATTTTACATTGGCCTGTTCTTATATTGTATGCAGAAGCTATGTCCAGTGACTTCATCGAAGATTTCTGTGAGATGGATATGTTTTCAGCCCATCTGGACATGATATCCTCTTTTTTGGTGTTCTTGGTTAAAGTATTACATGGATGATAATTTTATATTTATGTCTTATTCCCTCACGTTAACTCTGCATTGTGAAGTCTTTAGCCTTCAAACATGTTTTCAGAAAGTGCTCCACCATTACCCTGGGATTCAGAAAACCATTATACTCGAGAAGCTATAGAGTTATACTATGAGGTAACATCTTTTGTTTGTCCTTTGGTCAACCATCATCTTTTACATTTATGTGTAATGTTAAACTAAGAGCATTTCCACAAGTTCCTTCAGATTCTGTTCAAAAGCTATGTAAATTGTTGGAAAATATTGACATTATCTCTGCTTTCTTCACCAGCACATTTGTGTTGATGTGATCTGTTTGGCAGTTAATCTTTCCTGACTCTCCTATTCATGACATCTCAGGCTGGTTCAACAAATCTACTGTCAAAGTCAAAAATTCTTCATTATTTGCTGGAAGGAACGGTTGGTGCTTGTTCAGAAATCAACAATGACAAGCAGGATAAATTTGTTGGTTCTAATCATGGTATCTCATAACAAGATCCTTGAAATGATGTCCTACCAGCTTTCCTTGTCAAGCATTTCTATGAAGTTTTTCCTTTGTCGTGTCTTTTACTGTTTGTTATGAAGGTTGAACTGGAGCAATGTTATGCTACAAGGGTGTCATTTCTAGTATTTTATAGACGCTAGGCAAAGTAAAAAAAGAGCCCTTATTTTTACCTATTTTTGGGCTCTCATAAAGAATAAAAAGAAGCAAAATATGGGCCTTTTTTGTTGTTCTTTTTGAGGTCAAGAGTGGGATCTATTTTATTTCATTTTAGTTTTTATAAGAATAAAAAATGGGCCATATTTTGCTATTTATGAGGATAGGCCCTAGGCGGGTGCCTTGGCTACAAAGATAGACAGTAGAATTTATTACTTTAGTTCCATGGACTCTTCTCCCTACTTTTTTCACTACTACATTCTTCCTACCCTATAAAGAGCCCCAGTGCATCTACATCTACTTCTCCTGTTTTGTGTATGGACTCCTTTTCCTGCTCTTCAGTATTCTCCCTTCCAAATCATTGTTATGGTGTAAGTTCAACCATACCTATGATGTAGACTAGTTGCTTTTGAGTGCCAAAAGTGAGGGTTTGATGGTCAATTTCCATTGCACGTTTCATAATTTACTACAATAGAAGGGCTGCGTGCAGTTCCAGTGATTACTGGTTGAATTTGAGCAGTGATGCCGTTGTTCGATATCTTCATGCTATGTTAACTTCATGTGTTGATATCTGCAGGAAAAGGCTCTTCGAAATGGGTTAAAGTAAATGAAAAGCATAAACTGTCAGATATTTTGAAAGAACCCAACTTTGTCATCCCAGGCATTCCAGGTATTTTTTATTTCTTCATCTTTTGGAATAAATATCCCGGTTCTCTTCTTTTTCCTTGACAAAGGCAACTACAAAATACTCCCCCTTGAGCTTCATTTATGTTCCTGGTTCATTCATTTTTACTTGTTTTTCTGTAGTCTTTTATGTTGTTTCAAAGCGCTCTGCCTTCTACAAAGAGTTCAAAGCTGGTAAATGGACTGTTCCAAGTCTACGTAGCGAGTAAGGTGGCCATAATCGATTCCTCAAAGTGGTTGAAGTCTGACAATCAGTTAAAGCTAACTTTTCCCCATGGCGTACCTATGGGATCCATACATCTCATTGATCAAACGGCAGGCGCTGAGGCATTGTGGCCTTTAAGGACAATGAAAAGGGAAAAGAAGGTTTCTTGTATTAGCAAAATTTGGTTACCCTGCTGATACCGTTCATTTTTATATAAGTAGGCACTAGCTCTTTTGCTCGACGTTTATGCTCAAAGTGGTGGTGTAGTTTTATTGTCTTGTGTAGCTTATAGCGGATAGTAATCTATCAAGGTCTTTGGTATAGAAGTATTCGTTAACTGAAGCCGATAGCGGATGTTTTTTAATATTATGTTGAGGTGTTGGAGCTAGAGTATTTGGAGAAGAAATAAGGGTTTTGCTTATATTTATAAAAGCATTTAGTTGACATTCGAAGTGTATAATTACAACTCAAAACAACGTGTTGAAAGGGAAATTTGACCTAGTATGTGAAATGACAAAATAAGGAGGAACAGCCCTTCACAGATTTTACTTGCCTCGTTTGTGTCTTAAACTCAAGTTGAATGGATGATAATGATAAAAATGATACTACCCGTTCCTGATCTTATTTGGCTCTCTTAGATGATATCATTGTTTGGAATATGATCTTGATCCTTATATCTAATCCTTTCTCACAACTAATCTCGTCTTCTGCAGACTGTCATTAGACCAGCATATGTTGAATAGTCAGCTCACTTTCCTTCAAACTTTTGAATTAATTCTTTTAGTCTCCCTTCTGTTTACCAACTCCTCTTAATTAGCTGCAAAAGATCAGTATGCACATTTGACACGAACATAGTGCAAAATTCAACACTTGAAATTTGAGAGAACCATAATAATGTCGTAATCTTTTGATCCAACAAATACCTCGTGCTCTTATGATATGGCTGCGCCACAAAATAGCTTTTAGTAAGGTAACTTCACCGTTAGTGAATTGCCATCACCAATATTAAAAGTTCATTTTCATAGGTAGATAAGTAAACATAGTTATTAATGTTTTTCTCCCATAGTTTTAGAAAAAAAACAAGAGAACACACTAAGCAGGGTCAAAAGGATTACGAACGAATAGAAAGATTGTCGAAGTTTAGGAGGGCAAACCATGATATTTCAAGCGTGATCAGACAAGCAAAAATCAAACAATGACAGAGAAAAGCATAGAGAGGTGAGGAAACTCGGCATTTTCGTCCTTGAATCTTACTTTGGTTAGACTTGGCCTCTACTTAACACTAGCTTAAGCTCCTAAGTAAACATAGTTAATAATGTTTTCCTCACATATGTAAGTGAATACTCCCATGCATTAAAGCTACCCCAATTTCTCCTCCACATGCATTAGTCTCGATCACCATTTGCTTGCTAAAATTTGGCGGAGCAAGTACTGTATCTTAACCAATGCTTCCCTCAAAGTTATGAAGGCTACTTCTACTTCTCCAGTCCATCACAAAAGCATTCTTTTTCAACAACAGTGTTAATGGCTTGTTACTCTAACCATATCCTCTTGCAAACCTTCTGTAATAGCCTACTGAACCTAAAAAGATCCTCAACTGCTTCAAGGTTTAAGGTGTTCGACGAGTTAGTATTGTTTGTATCTTTTCACAATGATTAACAACTCCTTTAAATATTCCCTATATGCAAGTACTTCGCTAGTTTGCCTCAAGTGTGCTCCCATGTATGATACAAACTAGCATATCAAGGAATAAACAAATCCTTATTCTTCATCTTCTATTACTATATTTCATTTCCAAGTGTGATTATGGTTTCCAAATACTAAACCATAATAATTTGTATGAGATCTAATGATTCTAGGAGACGATAGCTTAAGGAACACGTTCACAAGATTTGATACGCTTTAAAGAAAACATGAAAATGAAGACGCAAGAACTAGACTTAAGACACAAAGATGCATTTAAGAACTAAAAGAAAAGATGATACAACTTCAAAAGTAGACAAGACAAAGGAGCTTGAGGACGGATGATGATGATAGAAAAGTGCCTAAAATGGAAGTGGATGTTTGCAATATCTTAATATCATATACCAACAAGATCTAATAAGATCGATTTTTTCCAAGATTTAGAGGATAAGTCTCGAGAAAGTAGATTTTTAAGTGTGAGCAATTCTTTAATTTCGACAAGACACTAGCATTTGAAGAACTAAGATAGGATGCATTGTTGAAAGATTATTTTCAAGATTTAAATTATGTCATATAAGCTTGCGATGCTCGAGCCTTACCTAATGAGCTTGTCTTTAAAGGATTGAAATAAGAGATTATCCAATGAGGATTTGGAGTCCAAAAAGCTTATATGAGGCTTAGGATTTTGCTAAGAAAGTGGTAACCCAACAATACTTTGAAGTTAATAGAAATAATATAAGGCCTAACCATTTATCAGGAATGCATGCTTATTGTCAAAACAATCATAAAGTTATTTTCCCTAGTCCCTTATTATTGGTGGATTACAAATCAAAGGAAGAGGCAAGAATCACCAAAACTACCAATAGTAAAAAAATTAGATGAAAAAAGAGATAAAGGAAAGGACTTTGTTTTTGGTGTAATTAGAAATACAACCCAAGCCAAAGTATAGAAGGAGAATGATGCATTATATATAATAGAGGGTACAACTAAGGAGGGAGAAGAGGAAAAGGGGTAGGAAGAAGAAGAATAGCCTGTGATTTCTTTATATGCAACAGAAGGTATGGTTTCTTACAAATGAAAGTGTTAGCAAAGTATATAGAAGCATAATCACATATATAATGATTAATGGTAGCAGTACAGATAACTTCAATGATGAGAAGTTAGTGAGTAAAGAAGGGTATATATGGTAGAGGGATTTGAATCAATATCAATATTGGTAAAAGGATAGTTATAGATTAAGTGTCAAAAAATTTGTAGGCCTTTTATTGGTAATGAGTGTCCATCAATTTTTGAGTGATTTATTAATTATAAAAGAAAGTGACACGACATTAGATGTTTAATGTTTGTCTATATTAAATGAAATTATAAAAAGGGAACAATGCAATTTTATTATAATGAAAAAATAGTGTAATTAAGTAGTAGCCAATATAAAGGAGTCTTTAAAAGTTACTAATAAAAGGATGAATAAGCAGGTAAACGGCACTAAGTTAATGTGTAATTTCTATTATTGCAAAATAATGGTCATATGCCATGGTTGAGTTCCCCACACTATTGTTACCAAGTAATAGGTATTGACGTTAATAGAAACTGAATGATAAGAAACATTAAAATGTATTTTCATTTTAGTACAAAAAATAGCAACATGGTAAAATAATTCATGACTATTCATTAAATGTATCCAAGTCACATAAGAGAAATCATCAATAAAAGAAAGAAAATATCCAAATCTAAATTTAGACACAATAGGATATGAAACCTAAATATTAAATACTAACTTAAAAGAAATAACTACCTCATTTACTGATCTTAGGGATTAAAGACAAATGATGATGTTTGATAAACTAATAAGGTGCAAAATCTAATTAAGATATGTTATAAAAATAAGTGACTTCTTTAACAAGGATGTCGTAATCAACAATAAGGTTCAAAAGGAGCTAAGACACTTGGACAAGTAATGGGTCTTAACACTTGGGTATCAAGAATGTAAAGAACTCCTAAATCAAGTCCTTTATTGATAATCTTCTTTGTCATCAGATTCTAAAAAAGACAATGATCAAGAAAAAAAAAGATAAAACCATTTAGGAAACGATTGAATTTACTCATAGATATTAAGTTAATGAAAAATACTAATAGGTTTAAGATAGAGGACAAGGAAAGTAATGGAGTAGGATTGTCATGCCAAATGAAGAATAGAGAAAGTAAATCTATTAGCTAAAGTAATATGGGAGGCAAATGAGTGTTTTGACATATAGAGAAAGGACTATAATTACTTGTCATATGATTAGAGGTACCAAAATCAATAATCAATTATGAGGAACAACAAATAAGACTTGTAGGAGTTTTATTTAAGCTAGCAACAATAGCAATGAGGTGAGATGAGCATTTTAATGCTTCTATGAGTGAATTTAACAGATTCATGTTCAGAAACTATAATTATCTTCTCAATATATGAGCGAGGTTAGTAGTAGTAGTATTTACAACATGAGCTAAATAAGACTTCTAAAATTTGTTTTATAACTTTTGGCAAGTATGTTTCATATGGCCATAACAATATTTGCAAGTAATTCATCCTACATCCTGGCTCATGTTATCCCAAATGTCTTCCCTCCTCCTTTGTTATTATTTCTACGGTATGACTTTTTGATTTTATCATCAATCATTTCGACTAATAAGATTAATAACAGCTTACAATATGAAATAACAAATGCTTTGACATTTATGCAAAGTATTCAAGTAAATTCCTTACATAGGGAGGAAATCACTTATTTCGTCCCATAGTGGAGGCCTTAAGTGCCTTCTTTTCTATTTATCTCTCTTCTCCTTTTTATCAGTCATCCATACTTATTATTATCCTTGAGGAGAGGGCATTCAGACTTCATATGATTAGGTTTCTTATATTCAGATGAATAGTGTTATTTGATTTGTGTTTTTAATCTAACTTCTCTTTCTTGAATTCCTTTCTTTTAGAAAAGCTTTTGCTTGTCAATAGCTTCTTAAATTTCCTAGTGATAAGGCGATATCTTCCTCATCACTTTTACTAGTTAAAGTCTCTCTTCTTTTTTTTCACTTGATTCTTTCTTGGAGGCTTTGAAAGCTAACTTCTTCCTTCTTGAAGCCATTGTCTCTTCTTATTGAATCTCCTTAGGTCTTATTTTGTAGGTGAGTAGAAATCTAATAATTCCTCCAGTCCATTTGTCATTACCTTAGCTTCCTAAGTCTTTAAAGAGTCATAAACAATTTTCTTAATATTTCAACTTTAGAGTATGTCTTGCTTAGTATTGACAATGTCCATAAATCTTGTGAACATGTTAGATATGCTTTTATAGTATTTAATTTGAAATAATTCATATTAATTGTTATTATGCTCACTTTTCTCTCATTTGCTTGATTTTTTTTTCCTCACTTATGACCTTTAAAGTATACCAAATTTCACGAGTCATTTGAAACATAAACACTCTATTCAAATCATTCCATCTTAGTGTATAAAATAAAATGTGAATATCTTTACTATTCAATTAAATGAATTTCTTATCTTGCAGTTCTCATTTTTCCTTATGTTTGAAAACTTTTATATCATCTATGACTTTAACGGAGATTAATGGATCAATAGTAATAATTTTTCACAAATCTACACTTTTGACCATCGAGAAATTTTTAATTCTAATTTTTCGATAGTATAACTATTTCCATCAAAGAAATGAGACCTAGTAATATTTTGACCTTTTTAATTAGTTGAAGATGTAGATGCTTGTATATATGTCATGAAAATCTTTAATTAAGTTTTCATTTGAAATCACAATAAAAGAGAGTAGTTCTAATGCCACTTATTAGTTCCTAATGACACCTAAGAAGCGAGTGAATTAGGCATTAGTGAATTTAAGAAAAATTTATGATTCTTAATAAAGAACCTTAATGGATTTTAGATTGAATTAATTTTATGACAACTTATTTAAACGCAATCTATCAACAAAGAATAAATCAAAGAGTATAAGGAAGAGAATTTGCAAATCAATCTTTATAATGGTTCTATAAATAAATCTTGCCTACTTCCACTCCTGAAGTCTCTCTTAGGATTTCATTGAACCATTCTTTCAACTAGGTGAAGAAGAACCTTTGTTCGATAAAAAGGACACTAGTACAATCTTTCTTGAAGGCAAAAAGCAACCCTAATACTTTTTAGATTATCAAAATATAAGAAAATTAGCTTCAATTGATGTTTACAAGTAGAAAGATCTTTGCTTACTCACTTTAATGCTCAAGGCTGTCATACGATGAATAACTAATAAATGAATACTTGTAAGTGATCAAAAACACTTTCAAATATGTTATGTAATCTCCAAATTTCATAAAAATGTCTATCTATCAATTTTTTTAGTATTAATACCCATACTAGCTCTAAAAAATCATCAGACAAAAATATTAACTATTGTAACAACTAGTAATATTGACATTAATCGGCTAAAGTGTCATATTAGTGTCATATTGGTTGACTAACTTATCAACCGATATTACATATAAAGTTGTGATACAAAATTTTGTCACAACTCCAAATATATTAAACGACCATAACTAAACATTGGTCGATCAATGTCTTTATAAACAACATATTGGTTAGCCACATGTATACATTATTGACCAATGTATTTGAAAACATGTTTTTAATAATGTATGAACTTTTTTCAAAGATCAAACCAGATTCTTTTTACCGGAACTTATTTTAAATCATTTTAGATTCCCCAAAGAGTATTTAAGGATAAAGTGAATTTTCTTTAAAATCAAGACTTTAATTTCTTTTAATAATTGAAAAGGATTTATGCATCATTAAAAAAATGATATGTTTATGTATACAGAAGCTTTAAAGTAACGATGTAGACAAATAAATGTCAATTTGCTACATCTCTATTTTCTTTGGTCTTCATCTTTTTTCCCTTGAATTAATTTAGCCTCCGCAAAGTGTTTCTTAAATGCATTTTAATTTTTTTAAGACAAAAAAATTAATGATATCCATAATTTACTGTCATCGAAACGTAAATCATAACCTCCCCAGAAAGTTACTGTTATTAGAATACGTTGCTATTACTATAATAGAGCAGTAAACTCAATTAGTTATGACTCCACCTAGTATAGAATCAATATTATAATAAAAAGCTAATTTCTAAACTTTCTTCTTAATAGTTTACTGATAAATATTATATAAAAGATTAAAATAAATTCATTTAATTAAAAATAATTTATCTTTAAATTTTACCTAATATATAATTATTACCACAAACATATAAATATTAACAACTTTTTTTTTTAATTTAGAAAACAAAAACTGGAAAACCAAACACCCCTTAAATACAATCCACATGGAGCTGCTAAAGGGCAAGCAGACTTGAAAAAGTAACATGGACGCAAACTAGGTCAACTCCAAGCCCCAAGGTTCTTTAAACACTATTTTCCTCGCCTGATAACAGTGAAAACGAGCTTTTGATTCCACCAAAACCTTGTTAGCCACTTCAGACCTCCAAACTAAGCACACATCGAAGGCAACCCCCTTCATGCATCAGATCAAATGCCTTGTTGATCTCTCCAAGGGTCAAATTATGAGTTATGTACTCATCCACCTTTATTTCCTGCGGAACCATTAAAGAAGACTTACTTGTCAATGAATAAAAGGGAAATGGAAATATATATATATATACATATACATAGCAGGCGTACCTTCTTCATGTATTTGTCCACAAGCCAAGGTACCTGCGAACGGCTCTTGAATCCACCAAAAGCTGTTCCTTTCCAAACGCGGCCAGTCACCAGCTGGAAAGGACGGGTTGATATCTCCTGACCTGATGCAGCCACTCCAACAATAACCGAGGTTCCCCAGCCCTGATAATGATAATGTCAGCATATGAGATTCTATCAACATCTCAACATATGAGAAATATTCTATCAACCTAATGACGGTTCTTGCCACAACCCAATCTATGACTTACCTTGTGACAACACTCTAAGGCAGCCCTCATTACAGAAACATTTCCAATACACTCAAAACTGTAGTCAACACCACCATCAGTTTGATCAACAAGGACTTGCTGAATTGGTCTATCATGATCCTTTGGATTCACGAACTCAGTAACTCCAAAATTTTTTGCTGCATGTTGCAGTCACCAAAGTAAAGAATATTACTACAAGCATGATGAAACTCCAATCAGCTACACCCCTCCATTCTATCACCACGGAAAATGAAGGAAAATTGGCCCTTCTAAACTTTATAAGAAAGTAGTGCAGAACATTAAACAGAAGGAAGATATTGAACGCAAGTCGATAATGCACCAGTGTCAAATTTTTTGCTATCAATATCTATGCCAATTATTCGTGATGCACCAGCTGCTTTTGCACCCTCTGCAACCTGTCAGATTGTCAATTAAATTGAGGTAAATTTCAGCGCAAGAGAAACATAACTAGACTTTTTCCTCTTATATCAACACATCACACAACACAATAAATATACAGCATAACTTACTGCAAGGCCAACCGTTCCAAGACCAAAAACAGCTACTACAGATCCTGCTTCAACTTTTGCAGTATTCCAAACTGCTCCAAGACCTACAAGATAGAAATGTCTGTTAAAAATGTAATAAGTTGCTATAGCGTTTCCATTCAGTTAAAAGCTCAAAGGGAAAATAATGTCATAACCTCATAAGAGCACATATCCATGGGGGTGATATATGAAAGGTAATATTGATTAACCAAATTAAGAGAAGCACCAACTGGAATTTCTTTCTCAAAATGATCAGAAGCAGTAATTATATTATGTGAGTTTTTCATCATTGCTTCACATTAAAAAATTATATGGGCATTTAATATAAGAAATAAGAATGACCCCAAACCTTCAATATCAGAAATAAGAATGACCCAAAACCAATGATCATCCCATCATATCAACCTCAACAAATGTTCAAGAAAACTTCAACTTCATATTCACCACTAATTCACCTTCCAAGTAGACCACAGGAATCCTCTTGGATAAGAATTAAAACTACAGATTTTTATAAATGCTAAAGAAATGCAATGACAATGGGCGATGCTCCATAATTGATGACAACAGGTGCAGTATTAACTAAAGTGCAGCTGCAATTTTTTAGACCATTCTTAAATTTAAACAAGTGAAACAAACAACATAGATATTATGGACAAAGAAACTGCTATAAATAGATGTCAGTGCACCAAACAATTAATAAAACAAATACTGAATATGAAACCTCGAAACATTATTACCAGTGGGAACACCACATCCAAGAAGGCACACTTTTTCCAGAGGAGCTTTTGGGTCAATCTTTGCAACACTAACATCGTGCACAACAGTGTACTGACTGAAAGTAGAGGTTCCCATAAAATGATAGATGGGTTTTCCATTAATCGAGAAACGACTCTTTTTATCATTCATCATAACCCCAACTCCAGTAGCTGAACGAACCTTTCCACAAAGATTTGTCTTCCCTGATTTGCAAAATTTGCATTCTCTACATTCTGCTTGATAACAAGGAATGACATGATCACCAGGTTGAACCTCTGTCACGCCTTCACCAACACTTTCTACAATCCTGTGCCAAAAATAAAAATTGAACCATGTCTCGTTCTTCAGTAAAAGCACCATAAATTGTTGAATATTAGCAAGATAAAGAATCGGACAGCCTTACCCAGCCGCTTCATGACCAAGAATACAGGGGAAGAGACCCTCAGGATCCTGAAAGAAAATTAAATAAAGTCAACATCAGCACCAAATAACCCAAAAAAAAAAACCAAAAAGTCATTAAAATCAGACATAAGGACAGAAACAACTAAAAAAATTATCTTCGGTTACTCCATACAACAATACTGCGAGTTCCCAGAGAACAACTAATGACAATTTTCTTTTCTAGATTTAAGAAGAACGGTGAAAGAAACCAAAATGCAGAAAATGTCCCTAGCTTTCAGCAAACTTAAGTTAAATTCTTATCCAATTCATGGTGGCAATTTATATCTCATAATTGAAGGCCGTTGTCAACAACAGCTGTGATATTGCTGTCAGTTTCAGTTGGAAACAAGTACAACATATTGTCGATTCCAATATCAAGTAGACGGCGCTCAAGTCAGATAGAAACTTCCCAGTAAAGAACTCAGACACTTTCCGACGGCGAAAAAGTGAAAAACTCACACTCTAAAGAAAAAAGAAAAGAAAACAAGTTAAACAGCCCAAATCCCCGTGATCTTAGCAAATAAATTAAAACCCAAAAGCCAGAAAGAAAGAATGATTTATAATAAACAGCAGATTGCGGACTAACTAGAAAAGACTATACCTTTCCGCTCCAAGTGTAAGCGTCAGTGTGGCAGAGTGCAGTGAAGAGGATCTTAACTCGGACCTCGCCGGCCTGAGGCGGAGCCACCTGCACGTCCTCTATCACCAGCGGCTTGTTGGCCTCCCAAGCAACAGCAGCTATCGTCATTATCATTCCCAGACAAAATCAAAACCACATAAAGGATTGTAGATGAAAGCAGAAACAACAAACAGACATCAAAAACATCTAAATAACAAATCCAGCGTAGGAAGAAAGAATATAGAAGCAGAAGGATTGTACCTTTGCAAGTGATAACCTGACCCTGGGTCGTAGCCATAGCAGAGAGTGAATGATTGAAACCGACACTGGAAAGAGAGAGAGAGAGACAGTAGATCGAGCTAAGTGATCTTATAACGTGAGGCCAATAATTTTTTCCTTTTTATTCTGTTATTTAACAAACATGAAGCTGAAATGCCACCGTTTTGTGGCTGTCAGGATCTGGAATCCAAATCTGCCAGAAAATGAAAGTCAAAGGCCTTAACAAATAAACCTATTGAAATTAATGTGATCTTCTCTTTTAAAAAGAATGTGAATATATTAGGCTAATGAATGAGGCCATCAAGTGAAATACAAAATGTAGCAATAGTGATTATCTAGTCTATTTACAGGAGAGGCATATTGATTCAGAGAATCTTCCATTTAGAGCTAACGTGAGTGCTGAATTTATGGTTGTCTTTGTAAATATAAAAGTGAAGTCTTTATCTTATCAACCATCTTCCTTATAAACATCTCAATGTTTCGATTATGGCTTACAAATATTCTCCTCTTTTGTTCGTCCCGTATATATGTAACCAAACTATATAGTTTAAGAATCTCATTCCACGCCACCTTGGTATAATCACATTTAAATAAAACATGATCCAGAGTTTCCTAAGAGGATTTTCAAATTATGCACGTATTTGGAATGGCAAGTAATTTAGATAACTTGTCCAATGTGGAGAGCCTTACTTTTATAGCTAACCATAGTGTATGAGAAGCATGTGGGAGAGTATTTTTGCCCCATTGGAGTGGCATATCTAAAAAGCTTTTTGCAAGAAGCATTGGTGAATTGTCGTAATAATGTGCCTTTCCAAGTGATAAAACGCTCCCTATTAGTTTAAAGACTACAATTGGATAGGAAGGTGGAAAGCATAATTGTTGGTAAAATATTAGAGATGTTATCTTGATTGTCTTGAACCTAAGAGACTGTTGCAATTTGCTAAAAGAAAGATTGCAGAGGGAATAGTTCATCAATATTTTCTAATGGTCCATGAGGGGACTAATTTATCATACCAAAAAGAATAGTTGTTGCAATTGCCTATTTTGTTTCACAGTCTAGCCTTATCTTATCTCTAATTCTAATCAAAAGCCTTATAATAAATGCAGCATTGATAGGAGTTTTGAAACACCATCAGTTGTGATTCTTGATACAATATGTGTGCACCCATTTGACCACTGTGTTTGTTTATCCTTAAGTAGCCTCCAAATTCTCTTAGATAGCATATTAACCATATTAGTGACTTTGAATTGAAGAATACCACGGCCACCTTTATGCTTTGGTTGACAAACCTGAAACCATTTGATTTTGGCCTTAGATTCTTTTTGCTTGCATCCAGACCATAAAAATCCCATGAGCTTGACAATGGCTCAAGGAAAATCAATATGTGGGTCGCAACGCGGAACCACATTGGGCACATGATAACAACCATCATATACCCAGGCTAAGGATACTCACGGTACCCTTAACCCAACTATGCAAGGCTAATTAGATATCTTTAAAAACATTTCGGCAACACAATGACTATATTTTTAAAATCTCAAAATGAAAAACACCTGTAAATCAGTTTCAAATGCACTTCTCTATCCACATTAAAACTCTACCATAACTTCTGGACTTTGAATTCCACTCAAGATCAATCTCAACAATAGTACAAAATGTTCTAACATAAGGTTAGTTACAGACTATAAGACAGACAAGAGTTAATTTACAAAATTATAAAGTATATCAATACAATCATGAGTCACTATACAACAAAAGTACAAAAAAGAAGCTACCCACATATAGTAATGTCCTGAAAATGTCAAAAGACAGCATAACATACTCAGAACTTCAAGCTCACCAAATTAACCTGCATGGTTAGAAAGCGGAGGGGATGAGTACACTATGTACTCAGTGAGCAGATGAAACATATATCACAAATAGAACCCAGTACATGCCAAAATGGTCTAAATAACCTAAAGACGATTTTACACATCTAACAAGCATATAACCACCTATGAAGTGAATATGCAAAACATAGAAACATATAGACCTAGTTTATAACTCATCCCATATTAGTTAGGAACCATATAAGCCTAGCCTATTAATCACTCATTCAGTGAACATGGGTTTTAGTTCTAGTAGACAAGAGCAGAAAAGCATTACATGTAAAAATCAAATCTTGTCAAGAAGTCAAATCTCAGAATAAGCCAAAATAGTTATGTGTGTCACCACTAGTCGGCCAAACTAGTGTGCACACCTACCGCTTCCTAGTGTTGGCTCGACTTTCATCTATGGTGAGTCCAAACTATGGTCGATAAGAGCGTCATAACCCTAGGTGATGACCTCATTGGTGACCAGACGTCTAGGTGTGCAATCACTCGCAAGTCCTGTAAAAAGATGTCATTACAAGGACTCAACTTTTATGTACCAGCTCAAGGGTATGGGGGTCACTTAATCTATTGTGCCTAGCACATGATTGGCCAATCATTACTTAACAATCACAAAAGTCATCTACAAATATTTAGTACTAAAATCAAGTAAGGTATCATATTTTTATTTATCGGTCCAATCGATAAAACGGAACTTTGTCATGGCTTCAAAATAGACTACATATATGCAGCATTTATGACTCGGTTATGCATATGTAAGAGCCAAAACATTATTTCATGTAATGAAAGTCATCTTTTGCAGTCCAAGTGCAAAGTTATTCAAATCAATGTCGTTTAAATATATGAGTATACTAGCATCTTTTTGAGATTCAATTATACTATACACTATCTAGGTTCAAAATTCACATACAAGTCATTATGTATGTCTTGGGTTGTCCTAGTCCCATTTGAGAGATATGTTTTCCTTAACTCACCTAAAAAGAAGGTATACACTTCATTAACTTCAACAATCATCGGTACGAGCTCTTTGATGAAGTAATTCACACGTTAATACAACACTTAGAAAACGATATTTAAAATGCACAAGAAGGGGGGGTTGAATTGTGTC
>JAOSBN010000009.1:13772813-13798696 GCA_027563595.1 Erythroxylum suave
CAATATCACAATTTTTAAGCTATAGGATTCGACCATGAAGCTTCTCACATGGTTACTTCCCTTATTATTCACATAAGTTTTCTTTTGCATTTTCCAAGGCACTTAATGCCTTTGTTCCAATACTTACACATTTCAAAGCATAACTAAGCACATTTTTATCCAAGCACATTAGGCCACTACTAAGTAATCTAAGCACAAATTCAAGTTTACTTTAATTAAACATGAAAGCCTCTTTCTAACGTACACCATCAAAATAGTTAAATCCTAAGTCAAGTTCACTTAGGCTTTTTATCAAACACCTAAAGGCATGAACTTGAAAGCCTCCTTCCAATGTACATCATCCTCATTTTTCATCATCAATTCACATTATACATACACAATTAACATCATAGAATTTATTGAAACTGTCAATTTCAAAAGATATTCAAGATTTCACAAACTTTCACCAAAAAAAGGCATTTTGGTTTTGGCTTAAGGAAGCTTCTCCATGACTCATTTCATTCATCTAAACCATGTTTCATGCTTATTCAAGCATGGAGAACAACATACTTAACACCAAACTCAAAATCATAATGTAGAGAGAGATGAGACAAGATTTACCTAAACTTTTCTTTGGTGATATCTTAAAATCCTTTGAGAATTTCTTAACTCTAATGATAGATTTGAGTTCCTTGATTCTAAATTAACTTAGAACACCTTGGTTTGGGTTAGAGAATCAAAATTTTGGTGGATATCAAATGATGGCTGAAACTTCCTCTTCTTCTCCTCTCTTCTCCTTCTGCTTTCTTTTAATAAAAACAAAGTGTTTTAATGCCAAATAATAGGGTGCACAGCCACACACAAGAAGAAAGATCTAGAATTTGACTATTCTTTGACCAAACATGGTGAATTTACTTTTTTGCCCTTAATTTATGCGAAATTACCAATATACCTCTCAAACTTTTCCTAAATTTGCAATTAAGCCCTTATGTACATCAACCTTTCCAATTAAGCTTTCTAAGTGTCTAATAAGTTTATAAGTCATCTCTAATCACCTCTAAGGAATTAGAACACATTTAATTCAGCCACCATGGCCATATCCATCCAATAAACTCGGTTTTACACACTTAGAAGCTTATATGTCAGAAATCTCTAAGATTTCACATATCGATAAACTCAAAGTTCATGTAAGGGCGTATATACCAAAAGGATTTACAAAAGGGTTCAGAGAGTTTGGCGTTACAATGTGAGACCCAGCATATGTTAATAGAACTTACAAGTGATTTTTCTTAAGATATGCTCTGCCTGCCAGTGATTATGCTTTAGATATCCAACAACTAATTCTATTCTTAATTATATTAAGCAGGCGTTTTGCAATCAGAATACAGTGGTTTAGTTGAAGAGGTGGGAATGTCAAGATGTGTGAATAGGAGTTGAGCATAATTAAAACATGTAAGAGGGTAAATCCATAATGCTTGATGAGCTACACTTGTAGGGACAAACATTCAACTTTTTACTTTATTTGCACATAACCCTGACAGCTTACTAGATATGCTAAATGTAATGATGAATGCTGAAATGGAATTGTCATCAATCTTTGAGAATAGAAATATATCATCAGTGAAATTTGAGCTTATAATTTGAGCTTCTTACATCTAGAATGGTATTTTAAAAGATTATTTCTTTTCACCAGTCTTTTGATGAGGTTTTCGTAACGTCCATCACAATTGAGAACAGCTCGGGAATAGAGGATCCCCCTGGCCCCTTTTTCCCCTTAAATTATACTTGTAGATTCATTATCCACAAAGATATTGAAAAAGACTATTGTAAAGTTATTGCTCGGTCTATTCGATAAAGATCTTTAGAAAACCATAGATTTAAGGGAGGATTTAATTGTGTGAAATGTCTTTTGAAAATCGATTTTAAAGACACCATTTCTGCTATTTCTTTTCCTTGTGTAGTGCTTGCATAATTCTTGGACAAGGATTATATTATCCCTAATTTGTCTTCCGAGTATGTGTGCACCTTATGAGCGATTTATTTGAGCTTGCAACATTAAATTTAATTTGTCAGCTAGTAGCTTTGATATTATCGTGCATATTAAATTGCAATGCTATTTGGAAAAAATCATTCATGGTGTTCTACTCCTTTCCTTTAAGGATGAGGCAGATGAAAGCTCTATTTATCTCCTTTAAGAATCTCCTTTCCTTGAAAAATTCTACAATAACATCCATAAATAATTTATGGATAATAACCAAGATTTATGAAAAAATAGTTCATCTAGCCTTGGAGCTTTAAATGGATTTTGAGATTTCAAGGCATTTTCAACTTTATAGTGAATGGCTTGGAAAGGATTTCAACCTCTTGAGAAGACATTTGATACTAGATTGTTTCCTTAATAAATTAAATTGAGGATTTAGTATAAGATAGGGTGCCCAATGAGTTAGTTAAATAATTCACTGCCTCTTTCAAAAGTTCTTTTTAAGTGGTCAAGAGAGAGTTATTTTTTATAGAGTGACAACCATCTCAGAGGCTCTTCTTGCTATGAATTATCTATGGAAGAATGAGGACTTTTTATCCTACCTTGTTGAGAGAGCACTAGGTTGATTCTACAGGAATGGAATCATAGATTGAAGCTTAGGCAAGCCCCTTGAGACTAACTAAGTAAGGAGCAGCGGCTGCCCACTCTGCCTTTCCTTCTTACTTTCCTAAGCGAAGAAGGGAATCTTCCCTCAACCACAAAATTATTAATCTCTGTTTCATTAACGAATGGTCAAATTTGAGCATTTGAGTGAAATGTTGAAGAGCTTATTTAAGAGAGAGCAAGAAGGGTTGTGATAAAGATTAGTTTGAGCTTTTTTTAAAGGTTCTTTAGTAGCGTTGAGGATTTGATAAGTGTTTCCAACATTCTACTTATAAAGGATCTTTAATTCCTCCTTAATACTGTAAAACTTTTTTATGAAAATAAATTGCTTACCCTCTAATTTGGCAAGGAAAACATTAAATCTAAAAGATGATTTTGAGGATTTGCTTACAATTGACATGCATGATATAATAGAGGAGAGATCTCAAAAAGTTGGGTTTAGGAAAAATGAGTTATAAATAAGAAAAACTTGGAACCTTTCAAAGTTGGATAGGCTTCTATCCAATTTCTTTCTTAAGAATCCTTCCATTTATTAATCCATGCGTAAAAGTTTTTTTCCAAATGGAAAATTAATTACCTAGATGTCATTTGCGCAGTCCCTTATGTCCTTGTAATAACATCTAATGTATTATTTTCATTAGCATCATTTGAATGCAACATTGATTTGAAATCACCAATTATAATCAGGGGGCCTTGAAAGTTAGGGTTAATTCTCTAAGCTTAGACCAAAGAGGAGTTCTTAGGAAGGCATAGTTATAAGCATATATAATTGATATATGAACAATGAGGGTTTCCAGCTTCAACTTGCTCTTTATATGAATTATTTGATTTGTAATCAATGAGCTAAGGATATTAATTTTTACCCATCCAGTAGCACTATTATTTTTCCATTAGAGTGGCACATTAGTTAGCGATAAATTTGTCATTATCCCTCATAATCCTTAATTCCAAAAGACATTATCCAAAATTAAATTCCTAAGCACTTAGTATGGGAGTTTAATCCCCTAATATTCCATGTAATAATGGTCATGATCCCTGAACAAAATAAGAACCTTTCTCCTTTCTGATAGATTTTCTTCTTTATGAATTTTTGAATTCGTCTTTTTGTCTGAGGAAGGTAGTGTTATCTATAGTTTCCACCTTGCTTGCATCATTATACTTGGTGTTACTATTAGATGTATCTATCTTGTTGCATCTAATGGATGTCTTTTATTTTATAGCTGAGGGAGATTTTATGTAGTTATTTTTTGGACCAGTCTTATTAGGTTGCTCTTTTGTAGTAAGAGTAATACAAGGTCTACTACGGAGAGATTTTGTTCCTTATTATATTCATATCCCAATAGCTCCTAAAATTCTCCTATTTTGAAAAATCTTCCAATGGGCTTCCAAATATTCTTTAAACTCAAAATGCTTGGCTTTTGGGCATAAGTTACTTTAACATTATCATTAACAAGTTCAAACTTATCATTTAGTCTCAAGATGGGGATTCTTCAAGCAGACCTCTCATGGTGTCAATTAACACACATCATATGGCAACTTTTGTACGTTTTATTGGCTTGATCTAAGCGTAGAGGCTTACCTATGTAACTGGCAATATGGCCTAGACTTATTATTGTCTAATATTTAAAGGCACTTTATGGATGCACATCTATACTCAGAATGTTGAAGTGTATCATGTTTTTTTTTATGCTTATGCCAAGTCTATATGTTTAAAGCAAAATAGCTTATTCTATACATGCCAAGGTTCAGTCTCTATAACTTTTTTAACGAGAGAGGGATAAGTGAATTTAACAAAGAAAATATCCTCATTATTAACCAGAGAGCTCGAGTTGCTTCTAGCTAGAGAAAACCCACAATTTCATGACTAGAAAGGATACCCTCTTGTTTATGAAGTTACCAATAACAGTGGAATGACATCTCTCAAATCCATCTTTCAAGGCTTCAATTAGTGGAGCTACAATTTGCTGCTCTAATATTTTGTCAGGAGGGTAATAGTAAAGTTTGTTTTTAGGTATGTAATCACCTACCACTTGAACTTAGGTGCATTGAGAAAGGGTGAGCTCGAGGATTTTGATTATTTAGGAAGTTATTCAAGTAAGTTAAGGGAGCATCAAGGAATAAGAGAGGTTGAAGAAGGAAAGTTTAAGGGTAAGGCTTGGGTAAGAGAACAGGAATTGAGGGGCGATAAGTGTTACAGGGCAACTGACATATTACTAAAAAAAGGAAAAATAGGGAAAACAAGTTAAAAACAAAGGAAAGAAAAAGCAAGAGAGACTCTAAGTGAGAAGTAAGATTTAGAAGAAGTGATAAATGGTACAGGAGAATGAAGAACAGTTTTTGGGAACAAAGACTATAATGGAGATACTAGCTGGGAAGGATATGCACAATCCATGCAAGAGTGGAGGAAACAAAACCTATAACTTCTCTCTTTAAGAACTTTTTATCCTTTTTACTTTTAGATATAGACAAACTTATAATAGTGATGAATCTTTTGTAAGGCTTCTTGTGAGTAGTAATCTACTATATAATTATTTTTGCCATGATTTAAAACAAAACATATTATTTTGGTGACATTTACATTTTTGTAAAATAATGTTTATCACAATATAAATTGTTCTAAATAAATAAAACTAAGGTACAACATGAATATTTTAACTTCTTTTCATCATTATAAATTAATAAATTTGTAAAATTAAGATACAATATATTTTAAAATAAATATAATTATAAAATCTAAGCATAATAAAATGTATTTTTTATTTATATTAATGAAGAAATATATCCAATGTAACTGAAGTAATTAATTCCTTTGAGTTTCGAGTCATCCTCTTATTTTGAATATGTAATGTTGGGACTATAGCCTTGTTAATACCATTTATTCAATTTTCAAATACATATACATTCAATGTATGTTTTCTTATAAATAAATGCATTTCATAAAATTAAAGTATAATTAAATATTTGTTAAGTTAATATTTATTTATATATTACTAACAAACTTTATCTTATATCATAAAAAATGTGTGTGTGTGTGTGTGTGTGTGTTATTAATGTGAAGTTAGCACAACAAATATAAGTTAGATGCTTTAATACAAGCAACTCCGTTATTTTAAAACTAAAATGGAAGGATGAGAGTTTTAAAATAATGAAGTTGATTGTATTTTCAAACATGTATATGGTACGAAATTGATAAATCAACTTATTGTAAAGCATTTAACATATATATATATATATATATATGATGAGAGTTTTAAAATAACGAAGTTGATTGTATTTTCAAACATGTATATGCTATGAAATTGATAAATCAACTTATTGTAATGCTATATATATAGAGAGAGAGAGAGAGGGAGATATATATATGTGTGTGTGTGTGTGTGTGTGTGTGTGTCTATATATATATATATATATATAGAATATATGTATATATGGATATATAGAGATATATACATATACACATATATGTATATATCTCTATATATACACTCCCCCTCAAGCTGGAGCATATATGTTATCAATGCCCAGCTTAGATATTCAATTCTCGAACCCCTTCAAGACTTAGTGAAAAGGTCGGCCAACTAGTCTACAGAGACTATAAACTCTGTGATCAGCTCTCTAGATACAATCCTCTCTCTAATGAAGTGACAGTCTATATAGAGATATATACATATATGTATATATATTATTAATGTGAAGTTAGCACAATAAATATAAGTTAGATGCTTTACAATAAGTTGATTTATCAATTTCATACCATACACATGTTTGAAAATAGAATCAACTCCGTTATTTTAAAACTCTCATCCTTCCATTTTTTATGAATTATAAATAAGCCAAAGCTAAAATTGTCAACCTTAAAAATATAGAAGAAATCTTTTTATCATAAGTAATAAGAATTTATTTCAACTAAAAATATCTCTAATTATAAAAGGAAAATCATATTTAAAATAACAAGAGTAAAATTAACAAAACAATGAGGAAACGAAAAGGAAGCATCACGAATATCAAGAGTAAATCTATAATCTTATTGTTGGGAACTTGGGGTAGGATCTAATCCTACACAAAGGGAAAACATAACTTTTTAGTTCAATATTTCTAGAGCCAAATTCATTTTAAATTTATAATATGATTAATACATAAATATAATAATTATAAATGTAAATTACATCTTATTGTGAAGTTTGATCTCTTTTCTGCAACTCCCCTTGAATCTAGGGGTTTGTCTCAATAACTATAGTCGAACAAGTGTCCGATCCTTAACAATATCCATATGAACTGATTGAGAAGACTCTATAAGTGGTGTAGAGAGGGTAAGTCAAGAATACTAACTCCTCTAAAGCGTACACCTATATATAATAGTGGCTTTTTAAGTAATTTAATTGAATTATATTCTAAGTTTAATTAAATATTAATTAAAATTTCAATTAATTCTTGTTAAATACTAATAGAGTTTAAATAAGATCCAATATCTCATGTTAGTATTTATTTATTAAATATCTCATATTTAAACTTAAAGTTTCATAAACTTTATAATCAAGTCCAACTTGACCAAATTTTATTCTCTCTTCAACGATTTTTTATATGTGAGCAATTAGGTTTCTAAATATACTAGAAATGGATACAAAATATAACCTTAAGTCACATTTAAGATTAGATAAATTAAACTCTTTTAAATTATTTAATTAAATAACCTTATATTTATAGATTCAAATTAGCATCTAGTAACACAATAAGATTGCCTAAATATTAGGAACATCAAAGCATTTTTAAATAACCTTTTATGCATGATTTTTCTATATAATACAATTATTTTACCATATATGTTATAACATGGAATTAACATATACTTTATTTGAGTCAAATATTTATAGTTCTTAAGTCAAATATTTATAGTTCTTTACCATTAGTAACTAATTCTATTAATAATATTTGAAAACTATTTTCAAGGTATTATTCTGATTAGGTTGTAAAAGTCCTAAGAATTAATTTTGATTCTTTGAACTCTTGCAATAGTTACGGGACTAGATTGAATCCCAAGAGAACCAACAAGTAGGCTTTTAATTTTAATTGTCCAAACAAAGTGGGTGTTTGTGATTAATTAACTAAGAAACCAAATTTAGCAAGCAATCAAAATAAATTAACTAGGTATAAAAGTGAGAAATTCAATGGTACTTAACTCTGATTCAAGTGAAATATCTCATCCAATTGTAACATTAATCATTGGTCTAAAAAAAATAATGTTTATAATTCAAGCAGTTAGTCCAAAACATACTAGGATAGTGATAATAAGTCTCAAATTTGTCTAAAATATTTGTTTAATCCTAGCATTCAAACAAAACCTTACCATTTATTGATTGTTATGATAGTATTCTATATCGACTGAATGATCTCAATAAACTTAATGAAAAACACTAAAATCTAAATTAAATAATTAAAATAGCTACAACTATTCAATTTAGTTTTCTTGTTTCTCATAAGTTAAATATGCAATTTCATAAATAACTTATTTGCTACTCATACCAATCCTTCGTGACAATTACTAATCAATAAATCGATAGATAGATAAAGAATAATCAACATCAAATTAATTTTACATATTAGTTAATATTAATTATTCATGAAATATAAGCACATAATAAAAGAAATACTTGAATTGAAAAATGAATCTAAGTTTAGAACAAAACCTCACAAGATTATAACTAGAGTTTTGAATCCCTTTGAATCAAAACATTCAAATTTAGCCACACATGGATTTAGTTCCACCACCAAAAGTAGAAGAAAAGATGAAAGATTGAGGTAAAACTACAAAGAAATAAAAGATAATTATGTGTAGAAGTGTTTGTGCATGTTTTTCTCTTTTATTCCTGCTAAAAACCTAGCTTCCTTCTATCTTGAAAAGATTCCCATCTAAAAAAAATCAAAATCACTATATAATAGGGATAGAAATAAGTTTCGTAATTGAATTCAAACTCTTGGAGTGAATCTGGCATTAGGTGTGATCTCACCTTAGCAACTACAATAATAAGTCTACTTTTTTCAAAATTCATCATTTTGACCAATAATGATCCAATTGAATGTAATCTCTAGGTGTCACCTCCTAAAAAAATATTAATTTTCCCATTTAATCACCAAAATATAGCCAAAAGATTAATATAAACAAATAACATCTTGTCAAATTTTCCCATAGTAGGCTCATGCTTGTCCTTAAGCATACATCAATTTAATACATTAATCATCCTCATAACAACCTCTCATCTTCTTTCTTGTTATCCAAAAATACCGAAAAGCTTATACATATTAAAGGTTTAGGATAAAATAACAATTGAGAGAATAAACCCTTATAGGACACATTGTTTGAAAATTTCATTAAAATCAAATGAAACAAGACTTAACACCCTCTCATGGATTTCACCATATACACTTAAATTGTTTAGGGTACATTAAGCTATCAAATCAAAACATAGCAAGTTGTTTCCATAATCTTGCATATGAATCATATCTCCTCCCTTTAACAAAATAAACCTAATGTCTAAATCAAAGGGACTTGATAAGGGTTGTAACGAGGCTTAGGTAAGTTATCACAAAAAGAAGTATTTTTTTAGGTTAAATAAATTGAGAAAATTATACAAACTTATCCTCACAAGTTTTAACTTAAATCAGTCCAAAACTTACTTGATTCAAAAACCATCTTTCTTAATAACCTCATCATTTTTCTTTTTTTCTTTTTTTCTTTATTTATCTTTTTCTTTTTTCTTTTTTTCTGTTTTATACTTCTCCCCCATTTTATACAAAAATGAAAATCAAAACAATGCAACTTAAATTTGTAGAAATAGTCAAAATCTTATATAAAGAAGCTTGATATAATTCCTTCAATTTAGGGGCTTAAAATTATTAAGGACATAAAAAAACCAATAAATTGGCTTATGGTAAGGTTAGTATGCAAGAAAAGAATGTTTAAGGCTCAAATTAATCTCCCAAAGATAATTGTTAAGGTAGGCTTGTTTAGGTTAAAAATGGTTATTCTAAATGCCCTCATCATCTCTATGCACAAATTTATCAAAAATTTAGTCTCAACAAATATTCAGAAGCAATTTCTATCATAACAAGATATATTTGAGAACACATAATAAAAAGAAATGTATGAGTATAAATGTGATGAATACTCTTTCGCTTAAAGCTCATATAGGTGTCAAAATGTGTGAAGTGTTGCATACTTTCATTCAAAAAAATTGGTAAGATACTTAAAAGTAATTTAATGAAAAACACTAATCATGATTGTTTCTTTCATTCATTATAACTTAAACCAAAAAATATATCCTAACTTAGGGACTATTTGTAAACAATAATAAGAAATTATAAGGTTATCATGAGAAATAATCAACAAATGAATTATAGTATTGATGAGTTCAAGCATAAATCACAAAGTTCATTATAATATATATTCTCCCTCCCCCACCTAAATCATACGATATCCCCAATAAATGCACAAGATGCTCACTTGCCACAAAAATAATCAACATAAAATAAATCACAAAGTAGATAGCTCCCTGAGTTGTGAGAATCAGAAACAAAATGTAATATGATTTAAGTGGATATGGAGATATCACCCCCATGAATTATAGTAGAGCATCCAAATTCTTCTTTAGTTTAAAAATTTTACGTTCCAATTGCTCGAGCAAAAAATGATGCTCATGTCAGACTGGTGGAGTCAAAAGATGTAGAACATCATGATCCTCTTGTTATGTTGATGGTGAACCACTCTAGGGGGTTCATTTGGTACAAAACAAAATGTTCTTCTTTATTGCTTAAGTAACTTCATCTTGCTTAAACAAGCCCTATCCATTGGTTCCATCTCATAGGCTATATGCATATCATTATCAGTCATATCAAACAAATTGAGATTAATAACTGGATGAGTAATAAGGGAACTAAGACATAAGTTATTGTTAGGAGAAATAACAGTGTTAAACTACGTAGCCAACCAAGCACCTAAATTGGCATATACTTTGTGTACTATACGACAAATAAAAAACAACTCAGCTTTAGTACAAGTACACTATATGGCCTTCCTTCCTGTATAATTAAAAGGTAAGAAATGTTGCAGATAAATTCATTCAAGCTCATCAAGATCACTGCCCTTATATTTACTTAGAAGATAAACCAATGAGTCATAAGACATTGATTTCCATACTCTAAAAGAATTAAAATCACCATATTCTATAACTTATTCTTTGTATAAAGTAAAATTAGCATATTCCTCATCAGTCAACCCTAAGGCCAAATTAAATTCAATGATACTCTATTTAAATTCGACATCCACGAATTTGTAATGTACCACAATGGGATTAAGTAAAATAAAAATTATCTATTTTATCAAATTTTAAGATAGTATGAAACTCCCTAGTTAATTCAATAAATACCAGACAACAAATTAACACAAAATATCTCCAACTCATGTCAGTAAGTAAATCATTAAATTTTTCTTTGATATGTAATTCTTCTAAAGAAGGATAACGCAGATACTTATATGCATTAACATGTTTGGTTTTGAGAACGGCATACCATTGTTTTCTTTCTTTAGAGTTAAAAGTGAGATGTCCACATAGGTATAACTCAGCTAGTGGCAGGATAGATATATATTTAGTTATTTGACCACACTTTCTATTGGTACTTGGGGTAGGTCCAGTGTCAGATTAATTTTGTGTAGTTGGATTCAACTTAAACTTGCCTTTTACTGTTGTCCAATTAGTATTTGTTGAATGTCCCATAGTTATGAAATTTATAAATAAGAATAATAATCCTAAAAATGACTAAAACAACCTAATAATAACTAAAATTAAAATTAAAATGTGAGCAATTAAAAATATTTAATAAAAATTAAGAAATAAATGAAAAATAAATAGGATATTAATAAAATACTAGTGGAGAGTTGAATTTCTTGTTGCATCAATGGGCATAGTGGTGCATTACAGTGCATTTGTTAAGTGTGCTAGAGCGACTTCGTATGACACTAGGTTTTGTTGTGTTGGTGCAGTTATGAGGAGTGTGTGATGCACTGAAACTGGCTGTTGAGTTGGGCTTATATGGTTGTTGATGGTACATTGTAGTGTGTTTATTGGGTGGGCTGGAGCATATGGTGTGTTTGGTATGTTGTAACTAGGATGCTAGGTATACTATGGTGTGACTGGCCTACTATGTTTCCTGTTGTGGTGCCCCTAATTATGTGGAGATGTGGTTTTGAACGTTTATGTCTGTTGGGTGTATTATGGACGCTAACGTTGCTGGGTTGAAGCAGCGATGTGATACTGCAGTTATACTTGGGACTGCTACGTGGTATGACTAGTGCGTAGTATTGGAGCTCTGTTGGGTGTATTATGGACGCTAACGTTGCTAAGTTGAAGCAGCGATGTGATACTGCGGTTATACTTGGGACTGCTATGTGGTATGACTAGTGCGTAGTATTGGAGCTGAAAAGGAAACAAAACAAAATAAATTAGGGTTTTTTGTTCCTTTTTAAATTATTTATTTTATTTAAAAATATTTATATCTTTTTTGTTTTTTTTTGTTTTTATTATTTAATTAATTATTTTTAATTTATTTATTAAAATTACAAATTTCTTTAAAACCAAATAGACTACTAATATGTATAAGGCATGATCATGTCTTATGAATGTTAGTATTCTGGAATTTTTGGGTTTCCCTTACAGAAAGCTAAATCTCCTAAGGTATTATCTCGCCGTATGAGTTTTAGTATTTTGGAATTTTGGATGACTGCTACCCTAACCTGAGTTATGTAAGGTATGATCATGCCTTATGAATTTTAGTAATTTAGAATTTTAAGACTTAGTCTCCCCTTAAACTAATAAACTAACTACTCAAACAAAAACTATATATAACTGAAGCAGAGCTAATAAAAATTATCATATTTTAGGTTACCTCCTAAAAATGCAATTGTTTAACTTTGTTATCCTCTATGGGGCTTTTTCTTCTTAAACTTTTACATATTAGGAAAGTGCTAAATCAGTATCCATCATACTTGAAACCATCATCTCATTATAAAATGGTTTCAATATAGATTCATTCACATAAAAAATCTTTCCAGTATCTAAACTTTTTTTCTACTATACCGTAAGGGAATACATTGGTGACAAAAAAAGACCAAGTCATCTAAAACATAACTACCTAAAAGGAGCTTTAATCAAGAATTATATAATAACACTTTCTGTCCCACCTCAAGTTGCTTCCCCAAGATCATATTATCATGGAATAATTTGGTTTTCTCTTAGTAGATTCTTGAATTCTCGTAAGCATCCAACCTTATTCCTCTAGCTCTTGCAATTCCAATTTCCTTGCCTCCTCAGCTTCTGCCAAATCTATGTTGAAACATTAAACTACCCAATAGCCTTTATTTTTAATCTCCACTAGTAAAGACAAGCTTCATCAAAAACTAATCGAAAAGGAGACATTTCTATTAGTGTTTTGTAGGTTGTACAGTATGCCCAAAGAGCATTTTCTAAACATAAACTCGAATCCTTTCGTATAGGATTCACCGTCTTTTTCAAAATAGATTTCACTTCTCTATTTGGTACTTATGCTTATCCATTCATTTGTGGATGGTTTGCAGTGGCTACTCGATGATGTACTTCATACTTTTTAAACAAAGTTGCCATTACTTTGATGCAAAAATGGCTTCCCTGATCACTAATAATGGCTTATAGAACTCTAAATGTATTAAAAATATTAGACTTTATAAAAGCTACAATAGTTGTAGAATCATTAGTATTGGTGGCTTTTGCTACCACCCACTTCCAAACATAATCAACAGCCAAAAGTATAGAAGAAAAACCATGAGATGAAGGAAAACGGCCTATAAAATGAATACCCCATATATCAAATATCTTAACTCTAAGAAGTAGGGTTGGACTAATCTCATTTCTATACGTTAATGTACTTGTCTTTTGGCATCTATCATAACTTCTAAAAAACACATGAATCTAAAACTTTTTTAATTGTTCGTTTAGGACCAAAGCAACCACTACATGCACAATAGTGACAAGAAGCTAAGACAGAACAATGTTCATCATCTGGCACACAACATCTATTAATTTAATCAAAGCTAATGGTCTACAAATATGGTTCATCCCAATCCTAATACTTTGCCTCATTCCTTTATCTTTTCATTCGTAGACTTACTAACATAATTAGGTAAGTTTCTTAAACTAAATAATTAACAAGATCTAGATACCATGAAATCATACCTTTAATTTAGACCAATTTCTCTTAAGCAAAAGTTTCAGAAATAGGTAAAATATCTCCATCCCTTACCAAACTACTCAGAAGGTTTGCTACTAAATTTTTTTCTCCTTTTTGACCCTTTATTTAAAATCAAATCAAACGCTTGAATTAGTAAAATCCATCGTATCAACTCCAGTTTAGACTCCTTCTTTGCAAAAAGGTATTTTAATGCTACATAGTCAAAATTACACAATAACTTTAGAGCCAAGCAAATAAGATTTAAATTTATCTAAATCAAAAACTGTTGCTAGAGGCTCCTTCTCAATTGTATAATAATTACATTCTACAACATCTAATGTTTGGAAGCATAATAGATGACATGACTTTGTTTCCCAATCCTTTAACCTAAAATAACTCCTACTACGTAATTTCTAGCATTACACATGCTCTTAAATGGTAGATCTTAATTTGGTGGCTAAATATTAGGTGCACTTGTCAATAATGCCTTGACTTTGTCAAAAACTTCTCGATAGTCCTTTCCAAATTTAAGTGGAACATCTTTTTGCAGCAACTTTGATAATAGTATTGTAATCTTGGAAAATTCTTTAATAAACTTATGATAAAATCCTATATGTCTAAGAAAAGATCAAACATCCCTAACATTTGTAGGATAAGGTAGGCTTATAACTTAACCCATATTTTCTCTATCTACTTCTATTTCCTAGATGTCACATACCCTAAAATGATGCCTTAATTCACCATAAAATAAGATTTTTCATAATTCAACACCAAATTCATTTCATGCATATTTTAAAAAACTTAGATAAATGATTTAAGTAATCATCAAATGAATCTTCATAAGTAGTGAAATCATCCATAAATAGCTCAATGTAATTCTCAATATCCTCAAAAAATAAACTCATTATGCATCTTTGAAATGTACTTAGAGAATTACCAAAAACAAAGGGCATTCATTTGAAGATACATGTTCAAAAAGGGCATGCGAAGGCAATCATTTCTTTATCTTCTTGAGCAATTACTATTCGGTAGTAACATAAAAACAAAAACATGATTTACTTGCAAGTCTTTCAAACATTTGATCTACAAAGAGTAATGGGAAATGATATTGTTTAGTGGCTAAGTTAAGCTTCCTAAAGTTTATACATATTCATCACCCATTATGTACCCTCGTTAGCACTAACTCTTCATTTTGGTTTCATATCACTATCATCCTAGTTTTCTCTAGCACAATATGCACTAGACTAACACATTCACTATTCGAGATTAGATAGATTATACACGTATCCAAAAGTTTTTATAATCTCTTTCATTAACACGTGTTCCCTTGTTGGATTAAGTCTTCTTTGGGATTCCCTTACTGGCTTAGCATTATCTTCTAAAAGAATCCTATACATGCAAATTGCTAGACTTATGCCTTTTATATCAGCTAAAGCCCAATTAATTATAGTTTTGAACTCCTTTAAAAGTGTTACTAGTCTTTCCTCTTGCCTTATAGTCAACTTTTTTTAAATGATCAAAAGTAATGGTAGACCTCTTTCACCCAAATAGACATACTTTAAATGATCACATAAGGCCTTTAATTCTATTTTCAAAGCTTGCAAAATTGAAGGAAACATTTCCTTGTGAGTTACAATAATTTCAGCATTTAAAGTTTTCTAATCTATTAACATCACTAATAATAATTCTATAACTTCACAGGTTTAATCAACTTGCTCGTTCAGTTATAGTTTAACGTTAAACTCTGACTTATAATCAACAAATTCTTCTTTTAGAATATTCCTATATAATTGAATCCACAATATCCATATGATAAATGAAGTGAAAATCAGTTGAGTGCTTTTGTGCTTTAAAAATATTAAACTTTACTATCTCTTCATTAGACTCAATGAAAGGATTACGCTCATTCACATCAATTTTTTGTCTTGGTTATTTTAATAAACGAACTTTCTAACAAAATCAAAGCTGAATGTTCAACCACTATCTCCATCCACTTTCAAGATGTAAAAGTCCATTGGAAATACCAAACTGTTAACTTGGACTAAAACATCATCTATAACTCCAATAGGACACAGAAAAAAATGATAAAATAGCTGAATAATCACATTAATTTGTTGCAAAGAATTTAGATTTAAAGCTTGGTAAATTAAGTATGGCATGACATTAACAGACGCGCTTAGTTTTAGCATGGCATGCTCAATTTTCTTATCACGGATGACACATGGAAGTGTAAACATATTTGGATCTTTGGATTTTTTATTATTTCCTATTTATCATAGCTTAAGCGTTCTTATCCAAAATTATTCTCTCCTCATCCTTCAGCTTCCTTTTATTTTTGCATAGTTCTTTCAAGAACTTTGCATATTTTAGAATTTGCTTGATGACTTTTAAAAGTGGTATATCAATTTCTACCTTTTTAAAGGTCTTTAAGATCTCTTTTTCATATTCTTCTTCTTTTGATTTAGTCAACCTTCAAGAGAAAGGAGGTACACATGCATGAGTTGATGTCCATAAAGAAAAATCATCTTGTATCTTTATCAGTTCTTGCATTGGATGTTCATCTTTATTAAGTCATTCTTCATGCTTTTCTATCTCCATTAGTAAGGAAGATCTAGATTAAATTTCCTTCTTACTTCTTATCGTCATTGTACTCACATTTTCCTTAGGATTCACTACTATTTGTGAAGGTGATTTTATGGAAGCTTGCACTTCCAATTTACTAACTAAAGTGTCGAATTTAACTGAATGTTAAATGCCGGACTCTGATTCGATGATTGTTATAAATGACTGTGCACACTAAATAAAAGTGATTGATAGCACATTATGTGAGTTAATGCACTTTATGACATTGATGTGCATGATCAGATAAAGGAATTGTGGCCGAAGTAACCAGCCTGAGATAAGCTCGGTATTCACAAATGATATGGGTCCGTACATGAAATAAGTCTTATATCCACAAGCGATATGGGTCAAAACCTGAAATAAGGCCTGTATCTACAAGTGATATAGGTTAGTACCTGAAATAAACCCAATATTTACAAGAGATATGGGATAATTAATAGGCACTCAGTTACAACAAAATAAAAATAAAAGTGGAGTCTCGTATACATTGTATATATATCTTTACATGTATTATGTGAATAGGCATGAAAAGTCATTGAATTGTGTTGACACAATGATGTGCAACATTGTATACATGTTGATGAGATGAATGATTAGGTTACTCTGAAATGATTATATGAAATGTTTGTATTCATAATGTGTTTATTGATATATATATATATATATATAAGTTGGCATACACAATTGGGAGATGCGTTAAATGAGAACTAATTCTGAACAATATGATATACATGTGAATTTGGTTATTGCTTGTCATATTTATGTCTTGACATAGGTGAGCACATCAATGATGGTTTACTCACTGAGTTTGCAAAACTCACCAAAATTACAACATTATTTTTTAGGCTCAGATGAGATCTCTAGTTAGATAAATTAGAATCTAACAACTGCATTTAGATAAAAGATAGAGGTCGGGATCAATTGATACTTGCATATGTCTACAGTCTTTTTTTTATTTTGAAATTGTATTTTGCAAATATTGTAATGTATTTATACGAACTGTAAAATGTATTGACTATTTGACTGAAAGTGTTTTGCAATTGTAGTAGGCCCACACAATTACTGAAATTCTAATCATATGTTATGGTTTGAAATACTTGCAGCTAAGAATATTTATGAATAAAATCGGTCCTAAATGATTATTAGTTTTTATGAAATGAGTGCGATGCGTGAAAATTTTGCAATGAGTACGATTGTTTGATTGTTTTAACATGCCACTCTCGTAAAATATGTTCTTGAATACTGATAGTATGTTCGGGATATGCCCTATGAGAGTGAAATGCTACAATTATGCCCTAAACTTAGTTATTTTAATTTCAACCTTGGTACTATTAATATGACAATAAATTTCTCCAATTTAAGGATACAATACATTTTCTAGGATTCTCATTGTATAATTTCAAAATTCATATGTAAGAACATAAAATGTAAAATTAAAAATAAATAAATATAAGAAAATTATTAACAATGATAATCGATTAATTTAAGAATAAAATTTTGACATATTAATAAACAAATTAAAATTTAATATTAGCATATAAATTAAGAATACAATTTGATATATTAAAAAATAAATTAAATTGAAATTTAATATTAACTTATAATAGTATTATAATAATAATAAACCCAAAGCAAGATGATAAAATTAAATAGATTTTTTTCAGAAATCTTAACCAAAAAAGTTTTCAAATTTTTTTTACAAAATTCAGCCAAATATTTTTAATAAAATAGAAACTGAAAATAAGAAATAAAATAAAAAAACCGTAACAAAAAATATAGAATCGATCTCTTAAATTTCTAAGAATCAACCGAAAAGAGAATAAACTACTTATAGCATCTTATTCACCCTTGACATGTTTAGAGTTTTAAATTTTTGTTTTCTAATTTCTTTTATGTACACGTATATTAGGACTTTTGAAAACATATGATTAATGAATAAATTCATACTTTAGAACACAACTTTTATATTTAGAAATTAGTGTTAGAATAATGATAAATATCACTTATCAAGTTTGTCATAAAAGACTTGTCTAATACGGAGTACTTAATTGATGTGATTTGCAAGTTATTACGTCAATCCAAAAATTTATCCGATGTGTATCCATAAGATAGCAGCTGCAGGTTCCTTCATTAAAATAACTAAATAAATAAATTTTATTCTTTGATATATGAAAGTATGACATAAAAATTTTTATTAACAGTCAAACCATGATAAATGTAACTCACGAAAAGTGTTAAATTTCGACCAACTTAGCTATGCTTCACTCACTTTGAAAATACATGTTTTACTTCATCTAATAATTAGATAATTAGATGTATCTTAACTCCGGATGTAACTCATTACCATATCATTATAAATACTAGTGTTTTTAAAATCAGATCAAAATTAAACTAATAAGTGATTTAAAGTTCAAAAATTCAAACAGTATTATATATGTAACAATCAGAAACCAAAACGAATTAACACCATAGCTACAGCTGAGCCCCCACTATCATTTTTTATTCTTACTTCCTTTTATTTTTGCCATTTACGACACAGCATGCTATTCCATTCATGAAGGGAAAAAGCAGATTTGGAAGAAATGAGAATGATCAGTAAAAGGAAAAACAAGAAAAACTTGTATTAACAAATAACTGATGCACAATACTTTACACTTGAGTACACAAACTAGAATACATGTTTAGAAGTCCGGTTGAAGTCAGTAAACGAATAACTCCAGCAGTTAGTCACATCTAAGCTAGGCACATTCGAGGTTCCTGCAGGACAAACTTCAAGAATTTAATCTTTCATTACATACCACAAAACAGGCCACGCCTGCCCTTTTTTGTCCGCATGTTATTGATCGCAAAGAAACGATGTTAAATTTTATAAACCTTCCTTAGTCCCACATATATTTCCTTGTCTATATCTCAGAGAATTGCTAGTTTATCATAAAGCATAAGATGAGAAAATATACGTACATTGTCCAAGGTAAGGTCTACATGTCCTTGCAGTAAGTTCAATTATGGGATTCCTAACCTTCTAGAGCATATGTCTGGACCTATAATCAGGATAAGATCACAATGAATAATTAGTTACATGAAAGAAGTTAAAGTCGCCTTAAATAAGTTACTGCATATTAAGAACTGCAAGCCCGTACATGATAAGAACCCTTAGCATAACTCTTACCATACAAGATCTGACAGAGGCATAACATTCTAATTTCTAACTCCTACTATACAAGATTTTTAGTACTCATGCATAAACAAAACCGCCCATGAAACTGTGTTCGTTTTAGATTTATTTTACCTCAGTCATGTTACCCTCAGGAAAGTAATTTGGTCCTGTACAATTCACATCATGGGCGCCGTCAAATCTGAGTATCCTAAGTTTCCCTTCCTGCATTTATTAATAAAGGGTTATAAACTTCAAGATTATACACTAAAAATATGTGATTCCTCTGAACAATGCACACCTTGGTTCCATAAACAAGACCACCACCAGCAAAAGGATGAAAGCAAGCAACATTCACTTCATCCTCTGCACTAGGAAGCACTCTCACTAGCTCCATGTTAGAAACTCTGTAAACCTAAATAACAAAGATACACTGTTAGACTGCAACCTTCTCAATGTAAAGAGAAAAAGGATTACAAAAAGCTTACTATGAAAAATCATAATGCTCGAGTATGTATGTTTTTATCAAGGTGCAAGCGTAATCCAAGTATTTTCAGAAGTACAAGTGCAATCCAAATATTTAGACATCAGAAGTAAAATGACAACGATCTTATTCCAAAAGCCATCGTTTTCGACTATCTATAATAACAGGACAATGTCAACAATTTTCAGTTATCATTCAAACAAGTATCCTCCCATCATATCCAACCTAAGATTGATTACGTTTGAAAACCATTCCCATCTGATTCTTATGGATGTTTCTACTCTGTACATACAAGGTGTGAAAAAGCTTATCATGTTATTACGTTGCAAAATGAAGAACAAAGCATTCAATCATTATTGAATAAGTCAAAATTAAGTTCAAAAAAAACTGTCACTAGTATGGAACTTCTACAAATTACAATTTGAAAATGAAGCAAGCAATATTGATTAGGAATATTAACTTTTACCTCCAGAACTGTGTAAACTGGTGTTGTTGTTTCTCCATCAATAACAATGCTTTTAAGAAGGGATCCATGACGCCGACCGTATGCAAGTAATATATGTTCAGAAGTAGGTGAGAACTACAAATAGAACATCAAGCACATTTTGCAGTAATATTAGACCTTTAACAGTAATGTTAAGCAACAAGTAAAATTTATAGGTTAATAACACCAAACAAAGATGTCAAAGATTAGTTAAATAAAAACCTATTTGGCTGCATCTGTAGACAATCAGTTGGGCTGAAGGTTAATTAAGGGGGTAAAAATTATCAACATCCAAAGAGATCACACACAGGTCACTACTATAACCATGTGGAAGGCAAAACTTCTATTGCCAGAAGTGTTTGAAGGCCAATATAACTCATGGTAACAACACTGAAGAGTCTACTTGCTGGCATCCTAGCCAAAAGGTTCAGAACTGAGACCAACAGAATATGAGCTCATAGAGTGCACATGAAGGGAGGTCAAATACACTGAAATTATCTAATTAGCTCAATCCAATTAGCAGTAGTTGACAGATGTTCATTGTTGGAAAGGCATACCAGAACGATATTACATATATATTATGTACATATATGCATATATATACAAGTTGCATCCACCTATCAGAAGACACTGACCTGGATTGATGTCAAACAATGAGCTGCTCTAATTGCTCGAGATGCAAGCACAGAACCGAAGCTTTATAAATAAAAAAATAGTTAACATAAGACAATTTTCCTCAAGGTTAAAGAGCATTAAAGCTTAAATCCAAAGTAAGAGTTGGAATAGTGTAATACGTTGCCTCCTCCAGTGAATATATACGAAGCTCATACATAACTTGATGCGCAGAAATTGGGTGCCGAGTAGGGGATGTTGCAGTACCAGTATCTTGATGAACCAAGTTATGTACCCCAGGATCAGCTTCTACATGCGGGAGCATGCATGCAACACATGCAGCCAAATATCTTCCACAAGGAGAAAAATGAGCGCCCATTTCACTGTAGTGGCCATTGTGCATCAAACAACAGAGTAATCACAATCTAAGATAAACACAAAATGATGATAAAGATACAAAAACTGTTTAAAAGACCCATATGATTCTCAAGAAAATAACTAGATAACACAATTTTCCAATATGTTAAGGATTTTACTAAAGCATTTTGCTTACCTACAAAGGACAGCATGTGGAATTATTAAACGGCATTTTTCAGCACTGAGGGGGGCACAAGGATGCTCTATATCATGCAACCATACCCTGAGTTTTACAGTGCAAGGCAACTCTGCAGCAGCAGCAGCTGCCAGTGATGTGGCAATTTCAGACTGGACTCGGTTAAAAATGGGCTGAGTATCAGCACTATTCTGTTGTGTGTTAATATGAGTCAAACTTTCCCCAGATTCAGGTACAGAAAAACGGGAACGTGAATTGCGATGTCGCAAGCCCGATCTCCCAGAAACACCTGATATGCGGGGGCTCCCAGTCATTGCTAAAGAAGCAACTGCAGTCTCCACATTATGAGTAGAACTATAAGATGTCAGGGAGGAAGAAACTGTATACTGAGCTGAATGATCATGACCACCACTGTTAGGAGGAGGTGTTGAGGAAACACTAGCCTGGCTTTGACCAATCAACCATCCTTGCAAGAAGGGTAGTTCCCACCAAGTTGGATCTCTTGGCGGTAAAAGCTGATGAAGTTGACCAAAGTTTGCATGTTGTTGAATAGAAACTTGTCCAGATACTCCATCCAAAGCATTACTGCCACCACCACCACTACTAAAACTATCTAGGTTAGTAGATCTCCCACGTTGGGTTTCCCCAACAGGATTAACGTCATCCGTATCCATAGCATCTTCTGCAGCTCCTGAAAGATCACTTGTCATTCCATTAGGCAAAGCCGTACTTACTGTACCTAGATATGAGCTAGATGGAATTGCTGGAAATGTCTCCATAGGGGAAACTAAGGTATTATAGTTCTCCCCTGCATTTGCATCTGCCTGAAACTGAGTTGGTGCAGAAGAATCTACTTGCATTATACTTGAACCATCATGCCTATTAACATCTACTCGGCTATCATCTACGGTAAATGAAGGCATAAAGAAGAAAGGGAATGACATGAGGGGCAGTTCAGCAGCCAAACTAACTCGATCACTGGAGTGAATATTGGTCACGAAAACAGCAGGAGGAGGATATCTCAGGTAACCACGAGATGTTGCTCGTGTCATTGAAGAATCTGAAGAGTCAAGATCATTGACCTGCATATCAGTCCAATGATGTAATCTACGAGATGGTATGGATAAAAATTCAATTAGATTCCCCATAAAGTATTCACCTCAGCAGTCAGAAGAAATGGAGCACCATGTGGGTGAAAATGTACCGCCCGAAGAGAACGTCTTGCCTTCAACACAATGGTTGGCGAGGAAGCATCCCCTCTCTTGTTGTAGTGCCATATGTATAACTGACAACAGATATTGAATGTCGTGTCAAACTGAAAGTTGAGGCCTCAAACCTTCACAAAGGAAAAGAAAAGAGAAAAGTTTCAAACAATGTTGAAATGCACTAAAAGGCCAGAATCACACCTTGTGACCAGATGCAACAGCGAGCAGCTCTCCTTCAGCATGGAAGGCAATGGAGGCAATAGGACGATCTATGAGTAAATAATTTCAAAGAGGTTAACTTATCACAAGCCACAACAATTAATCAACACAACAGCAACAATATCAAGAGTCTAAGTTGAAATTACAGAAATCACGTGACCCTATGCACTCTGCTGTCTTTGCATTCCACAAGCGAACCTCATAATCCAAGCTCCCACTTGCTAGAATTTCAGCATGCAATGGATGGAATCTAACCTATAAAAATAGCACATTCAGTTTGTAGTAGATAACTAAATGCAAGACAATTTAATAAAGTCAGGTTATTAATCATAATTAGAAACAAATCCATCTGAGACGTTAGCTATACAAACCAAAAAAAACCTCAAAGTTACAACTCACCACCCAAGGAGTCCTCCGATGACCACTCAACACTTTTAAGCAATATCCAGTTTGGCAATCAATTATCTTCACAGTGTGGTCGCCACTAAAATCATTATAGAGAGAGAGAGAGAGAGAGAGAGAGAAAAAGAGGCACAATTATGATCACAACTTGCATGACCATACATAAAGGTGACCAGTGTGAAAAAACTTACTGAGTAGAAGCAAGTGTTCTTCCGTCAGGACTAAATGCTGCTGCAATGGTTGACCTGGGAGGAGGTACCAGAGGACAATACTTGGCCGATAGATGGCGTAAAGACTCTGCCTCAATCCTAAGGATCGATAGAAATGCCAATAAATGAAAAGGCATACCATGAAACATCAGTAAAAACTGAAATCAATTGAAATACCATGAAACAAGACCACGTCTAGCGTCTCTAGATGGTTCACTTTGGGGCATAGATAATGGATCAACATTTAATTGAGATGCTTCTCTCCACCGCCTTTTTGGCAAATGCTTCATTTTGGAACAAATCTCCCTACGAACTAACAGGCACGAAACATTCCTGCTACTGCAAAAATTTGAAAGCAAAAGCATGACAAAATAATGAATATGTAAATCCAATGACCCAAAAGGATAAAACTAGCATCTACCATATCCACTGAATTAGAAACCCCAACTTCATTCCCATCAAAAATGTTAATTTATGCAAAAATAAGCGATATTTGACCTCCAGTTGACTGCGTCTATAATAGCTCAAACCTCGGCAAACTAAAGCTTAAACGCTAGCTTCCATCAATAGCCGAAATAAATCAACATAAACTTCAATTCTAGCTCCGATCAATCGTAGAAATTAATGAAATAAACTTTAATTCTAGCTCCCATCCATATCAAAAAAATAATGTTTGAACAATTAGCCCTTAAAATTTGATCAAAATTACAAAGAAAATGATGCAAAACAAACGATTTCATCACCTACCCAACGACTTGAATTCGAAAAGAATAGATACCTGTGGAGAGGGTTACTGCACGCCGACGATTGAACCGGATTCCGATCGTCCGGCGAGGCAAGTCCCGTCATTACTCCGTCTTTACGATTCAAGTTCATAAGTAACCACAAAAGATTTGCAATTGCAAATCCAAAGAAGGAGAATTTGAATGACAAGTTAGCAAAATACAAGACCTAATTCATTGCTCTTAGGAATTCAGATGGTATCTGCCCCCGTAGAAGATCGATGGATCGATGTAAAGTTTAAAATTCAAGAGACATCTACGGTGTTGATTTTTGGACTGGGATTGGATTCGAACACGGAAACCTAAATGGAGCAACTGAGGCTTTAGAGCTTAGACCGTACGAATTTAATTAATTTTATTTTCTTATTCAAAGTATACGATACGCCGTGTTGTAGGTTTTTGTACGTTCTTTTTTTTCTTGCGCTGAGCTCAAGTCAAGAATGTAAAGTATTTCCTTCTCTTTCTCTATCTTGGCTTCTCGTTTCATATCGTGGCAATTAATTGTGTATATGTTATGGTTTAATTGTAATTGTAAGGTATGGAAATTAAATTTTATATTGATTAAATACAAAATTAGTATGAGATTTATAAGAATTTTGGGCTCTCCATCCTCATAAGCTAGCTTTTGGGATATGGCTCTCTTAAAGTCTTTATCAATTAGTATTAGAGTCGGTTTCGAAGTGGTGGCCTACGGAGTGGTGGCTTGGGAGTGCTAGCTGTGACCAACAAGAATTTCGGAGTGCTGGCCTATGGAGTGGTGACCTGAAAGTGTCAGTCGTGACTAACGAGGACATTGGTCCTTATGGAGGGACGAATGTTATGGTTTGATCCAATTGCGAAATATGAGACTTGAATTTCACATCAATTAAATACAAAGTTAATGTGGGATTTATAAGAACTTTGGGCTCTCTACCCTCATACGCTAACTTTTGAGGTGTGGCTCTCCTAAAATCCTTACCAGTATATATGTATTATTTGTGAAAATATATTTTAAAAACCACAAATGGTTACGTGAAACAGAAAATATGGAATTAAGGATTTTTATTTAGGGGGCGCTTGGTTTATAGAAGGGAATGAGAATGAGAATGAGAATGAATATAGAGAGGAATGGGAATGGATATAAACATTATAATTATGGTGGTTGGTTAAGATAAAAGAATGATTATCATTACCATTGATAGTGGTTGGTTTGTAAAAAATACTGTAATTAATTAATTACAAAATAAATTATATTTTAATTAATAAATAAATTATATTTTAATTAATTACAATATTTTAATT